>JAUESI010000035.1:526817-595752 GCA_032275145.1 Synergus laeviventris
ATTACAGTTGCATATGCATAGAGTTGTATGTATGCAGCGATGAGGTGAAGAAATGCAAGTCGGGATTATTTAATAAAGTTTGTGTTTACAAATTACGCCAAGATGACTAAAAACTCTGGAGTTCAAACCAATGGAAATGGCTTTTTCAAGCATTTTCTAGAGCTAAAAAAAGTGCCAAAAGTTCCGACTTTCTGGAGACAAGTTGAATTTAACGAATGGACTTTTAGTTTACTTCTCTTCGTTTTCTCTCTGGTCATCGTGGTCAGCAAGCTGGCTATTAATTACGGTAAGTTTTTGCTTTTTTGAATAAACTCTGCATAACTTTCTGACAAAATTAAATCACCTACTTCCTATTATCGTTAGTGATTTCACAAGTGCAAATGCATTAAATTAAAAATTCGAATTTCCCTTGGTGACAAAGAAGCCCTATAAAGATTTTTGGAGACCCAAAACTTTGATACTTTAAATTTGTTAATTCAGTAAAACGCTTTTAGACTAATTTCTGTCATAAATTTATCAACAGATCATTTTATGTAATATAAACTTTTGTACAATGTTTTGTTTCTGCGAAGTATGTATTTTGTAATTAGGTTATATTTTGAATTGCATCGCAAATATAAAAAATTATTCAGTTCCTGGTTGTATTTTATGGATATAAAATTGTTATTTTTATTTATAATTTGTTTACATAAATTAGCTAATTTCTATTATTACGTAATTTTTTCATGATATAACAATTTTCGATTTGATTTTCTACTTTAGAGTTTATAATTTCATTCCTTTTTGGAAAGTGGCAATGAAATATTCTCTTTATTTATCATATGCTAATTTCTACGATTTCACGTGAATGAGTCATCCCACTCATTTGGAGGATAATCACTACCTCTGCACGCATATCGTTTCAATGACTTTGTAAATTTTTAACAATCCTAATTCAGCATTTGATAATATTTTAAATTAGAATGCACCTAAAAAAAACATTCAGAAATATATTCCCATATAACTCCTTCAAATACATAGTTCACTAGGTCACTAGAACCAAGAAATGCATATTATTTGAAAGGGTTTTGTTACAGCTACCCTGTAACAGGGAGTATTATTAGATTTATTGTAAATCTAATGTATCCTGTTTGCCATCTTCAGGGTATATAAATCATTGGCTACTCATCGACCAAAGTTTTTTACCAGACGTTAGTTCCTATCGATTGCCTGATTTGCACGCCAAGAAATTAGAAGTTAGCGGATTACTCGAAAAATACGGATGGCTCATAAGAGCAACGTTGAGCGGATTGGCAATCATGGGATTTACCTGGTTTATCATTTACAAGGACAGCAATATTCCCGGAATTAACCCACCTTCACCGTTTCGAAATTCAAAAGACAGGTAAGACACATTGATATATTGACTGTTACGAAAATCCTAATTCTGTGGGAGTCAGAGTAGAAAAAAATGAAGGATCGATATTTATAGTTTACTTCAATTTTATTAAAATTCGAATCTTTCTCCTGAATAGACTAAAATATTTATTAATATTTTCAATTTTATTCAGATTTACGAAAGAAACTGGACTTCCGACTAATTATTTGGTAGGAGCATTAACCGGACTGCTCATCTTCTTCTATATGTGTCTTTAAATTGATTATTACTACTGCGAAGCGGCAATGCTGCTTGCTTATGTACAAAGGATGTGGCGTTATTTATTTTTATTTATATACTTATTGAAATGTTAAGTATTAAAAGGAAGTTATTGTGTTCAAAAGTGTTTACGAAATCGTATATACCTAACAAAAAAATGTACAAGAATTTTGACGGTGTGTTGTATTCTGTTTGCCTTCGGAATAGTTGAAGCTATATTTATATATACATATATCTGAAAATCAGAGATATATCGATATGTAATACTAATTTATATTTCTTACTATGATTATATTACTGCTAAATAATATTTCAAGCATTGCAATTTCTTAAAACATGAACCCTCATTTTTTATTTATCCTAAATTATTATAACAAAAACAATTTTTCTACTGCTAAGCCAGAGCTAAACAATAAAGTAACAAAATATATATGTAACATAGTGGTATATCAGAAATAGGAATTTATATATTTCGGTGAATTTTAATGTTTGCCTAAAGTCATAAATGTAAAATTGTAACTTTAATAATAACTGTCAAACTTAGGATGAATAGTTACGTCACACTCTTCATCAGGAAGACGTTGGCAGGTTGGAATAGGTGGAACTTCACATTTGCATTTCACGCATACAGAGCTGTAATCCGTTGCTTGATTAAGTTCGTCTCCAACTTTCATTGACATATTACCGAATGTACAAATCGCTGTAAGAAAAGATAGACAAATTAAGACTGGATTGATCAATACATTAATTATTTTGAGAATTAAAAAAAAGTACTTGCCTGTTTCATCGTCTGCAGATTTTTCAGTAGCCTCAGAGTTTCGGATAACCGTGTCGTTTTTGTTTTCTGAAAAGTTTATATTTTTAAGTGCTACTCTCTAATGAGAATAAAATAATTTTTTAAGTTTCAGCCTTACAAAATTCACAAATGAAATATTAATTGCAGTTAAAAATTGACTTACGACATCTGTAAGAAAGACTGCACTCAGTTTGGGGAGACTGTTTATAGTAATAAACAGGAGCACATTTCTCATTAATTGCATAACTACTTCTCAACTCAGTTCCACAGAAGCTGACCTTCGGGCTATAGCAAAACGGTTCTACATTTTCTCCTAGAAGTTAAAATAGAATATAAAATATTCTTAATAAAAAAAATATAAAATCATAAGAAAATCGAAAAATATACATACCTTTATATCCTGGTTTGCAATAGCATGATTTTTGTGATTCTCCAGGAACATCAAAATAATCGCCTTCTTCGTATGTTTTTCCAGCAACAATACACGTTGCTTTTTCTTCCGGTTTAGCTATAAAAAATGTAAAAATCCAATAAAATATCTTCACATGCATAGAGACTCGGCTTGCTAAAATTAATGATCACTTAAGTAAGGCTTGATAAATAAAGTGGTTTTACAAGTATAATTTGAATTATATCTTAAAATCTTTTGAACTTCGTTGCACAATAATTAAATGAAACGTTTAGTCTATAAACCTATTTCATTCTCATTTTTATATTACGATAGGGAATTCTTAATAATACTTACGGCAAACTTCTTTACCAGGACAACATTCATGAATGGAATTCTCAAAATAACATCCAGGCTTGGGCGTAATCGAAGGGCAACTTACGGATGCACATCTGAATGTAGCTCTATTAATATATTAGAGTAATATATTCAATTAAAACGGACATATAATTTAAAACTATATATATATATATATATTATATATATGCATAGACAAGAAATTAATTAGCTTACATTCCTTGGAAACCTTCATCACAAGTGCATGCAATATCACAAGGAAGAGCGTCTTCATCTTTAAGTTTATCTCCAATCTCATAAACATTTTCATTAACATAGCATTTTTTTGGAGATCTCTCCTTGAGATGAGAGCAATCGTATTTCTCAGCACAGCAGTCCCCTGGATTTTTGTAAATTGGTTTACACCGTAGGTCTCCATAAAATCGTAATGGTCCAGGGCATTTAGTTTTGTCGCACTCTTTAAAAGAAATTATAAGTAAAAATTTTAGTAGGTAAATCTAAATATTTGAATGTAAGAGAGAAAAAAAAGAGGAAAAACGTGTAATGAGGAATTCCAATGCTCAGTCTTTGTCAGTTTTGTTTAATCCTTTATTTATCTGACTCATTTCGATATTTATTTTTCTGAAAATATTTATTTTATTTTAGACAGGTGGTTTTCAGAGGTAAAGAAAATTTCCAAATAACTTTTTAATACAGTCATCACTAATCACAGTACCTATTGTCATTAAAAAGTATAATTTGTTTGACAAAAATAGATTTGAACTAGCTATAGGTGACAAAAAATTGAAAGAATCTTAAACCCCCAAAACGGAAATATGAAAACATTTGGCTAGATGGGAATAAATATTGACTTCTAATTCAAGTCAATAAAATTTAAATTAAGAATTCAAATTCCCAAAATGTGTGAAATAGGTAAAGAAAGGTGAATAGGTAACGATCTGTGATTACTGAAATAAACTAAAATTAATAGTGCTTACATATAAATTTGTACTCACCTTCATCCGCGAAAGAGGAAACAACTAAAATTAAACACAAACATGTTGTAGAGAGAAAAAATATTTTTGTGCGCTTAAAAATCATGGTCACAGATTTAACGTGCGATGCGTTCAAACTTTATGGCAGCTTGTGTCATAAAACCGGCTTTATATGAAGCATCTACAACACAAATGTGAAAGAAGGGGAACGGATTCTGTCCTTAGTGGGAGAAATCTTTGTTTAATATATGCATATAATTAAAATTCATTTGTGTATGTGAACAACGTAAAGAAATAGAGATTTAAGATATAGTCTATAAGCTATAAAAAACAAGTTTTGATAGCTCTCATACTTTCAAGATTGTAATCAAACTCATCAGTGAACTGTGACATGTCCTTTACTACTAGCCTTGCTCTTGACATACATATATATTCGTCAACTCAACGCTCAGAATTAGTAATTATAATTTAAAATGCATACCCTAAGTTGTTCCATGAACTTACTGTAATCAAAATTTACCCATACAATTTTTATTCACAGAAATGATATATTAAGAAATGTCAAAATATAAAATAGTAGTATAACAGAAATTGCAGTACAAACTTAGGAAAAAATCTTAATTCCAAAATTTGTCCGAAGTTATCCACGTTTTTGTTATTTGTATTCTATTTGATTTTGCCCAAAATCCGAAACTTTTGTCAGGAATCGGATTAAATGTTATTTGGTGGAAAGAAATTGGATGAAATCGGACAAGCGAAATTTCAAGCAGGGAGGAGTTTACATATTTTTCGTTGAATTTTCATGTTTGTTTAAAGTCAGAAATGTAAAAGTATTACTTTAATTAAAATTATCGAAAACAGGATGCTTAGTTACGTCACATTCGTCATCAGGAAGACGTTGGCAAGTGGGAACAGGAGGAACTTCACATTTGCATTGTACGCATACAGAACTGTAATCTGTTGCCTGATTAAGTTCATCACCAATTTGCATTCTGATGTTACCGAATATACAAGTCGCTGAAAAAAAATATAGGAAAATTGAAACATAATTGATTATTCTACAGTGATACTATATCAGTATACCATATAAAATTGAGATCCATGTCATTTAAAAATATTTTACCTGATTCATCGTTTGAGCAGTTTTTACTGTCAGTACACTCGTTATTAGCAATAAGCGTATCGTTATCGTTTTCTGAAAAAAATAATATTTTTAAGGAATATTGTTGAATATAAGAACAATAATATTATATTATACTTCCAAATGTGTACACATATATTTGAATAAAAAAACTCACGACATCTGTAAAAAACACTGCAGTCAGTTTGAGGAGATTGTTCATTATAATAAACCGGTACACACTTCTGTTGAATATCTGTAGAGTGCTTCAATTCGACTCTACAATAACTGCTCTTCGATTGAACGTGGCAAAACGGGTCTACATTTTCTCCTGAGATTAATATGAAAGGATAATTAATTGGATCGGTTAAAAAATCGTAATGAATCATATGTAATTAATCCTTATTTTTAAAATATTTGTAATATTTCACCTTCGTATCCTGGCTGACAAGTACACTTTTTTTCTGGTTCTCCTTTAGGTACAAAGTCGTCACCGTCATAGTACGTTTTTCCATCAACAACACAGGTTGCTAGCTCTCCGTCGTCGGCTGCAGTAGAATAGAAAAAATAAATTAAACCATCTACAATTTATCTGAGATAAAAATAATTGGTTTACACGACTAATGATTGCTAGGGTGACCATAACTAATTCTTGGAAAGTATAGGACAATGCCGGTTCGAAAAAGAGGACAAAGTAGCCCAGCAAAAACAATGGATAATTATCTAAAGTAGAATTAAAAATTTTTCTGCTTTCGTCCGGTTTCCGACTTTGTTTAATTTTTAATAATTATAACAGATTATAATATATAATAAGACCGTGTCTATAAGTAGCACGCGACCTTTGTAACCGTATTTCAGGTTTTCAGGCATATCTATTTAATTAAAAAACTAACAATTAAAACTAACTGTTCTTTGTAGATAAACGTAAAGAAAACGATAAGGAACGTTTATCTACCGGCTAAAATGCATTTTGTCTATTTTTTTCAACTGAGAAATTTATTGTGGAATGTATCTAAATTTTTCGGAATCGTTGGTTGATTCGGATAGATCGGATTTATTCGGATTGAAGGTTCGTATTGATTGTTTTGAAACCATGCAGAAATATTCTGTCTAAATTCCGCATGTGTTCGGATTAATTTATCCAAAATTATATTATACTTACGACACACTACGCTTGGACAGCATTGGTTAGAATAGTGGACTGTTTTGCAACCAGGTTTTGGCCTTTGGAAGCAGTCAACGATTGCACAATTGAATTCAGCACTGTTGACAATATGCATATAATTTAATTTTGAAAATTGCAATATAATTTGAAAATACAATATGTTTAATTATATATATGCATAGACCAGAAGTTAATTAGCTTACAATCCTTGGAAACCTTCAATGCAAGTGCATCCAATATCACAAGGAAGAGCGTCTTCATCTTTAAGTTTATCTCCAATCTCATAAACATTATCATTTATATAGCATTTTTTTGGAGATCTCTCTTTCAAGTGCGTGCAATCATATTTCTCAGCACAGCAGTCCCCTGGATTTTTGTAAATCGGTTTGCAACGTAGGTCTTCATAGAATGCCAATGGTCCTTTGCACTTAGTTTTATCGCATTCTTTAAAACAATATCAGAAATCAACTTCTTTTTTCAAGCTCAAAATATAAGAAAATGTAAATTTATCTAGTTTAAAAGTAATGATGGGAGATTATTCTGTGTAGAATGTCTCTTTAAAATTATGCAATCATATAAACACACAATGGTTGACATTGAGTGGACGGAAATAGATTATTTGATCACATACTTGATATGAACATTGAATAAAGTGGTAATAAAATTTCTCCAGAATGTTTATATACTTTAGATAAACTTACCTTTGTCAGGGGAAGAGAATACAATAAAAATTAAGCATAACTCAATGAGAAAAATAATTTCAGTACGTGCAATCATTGTCAGTACAATAGTTATTATAAACAAAGTTAGTTTTCGAAAAAATAAAGCTTATATGAAGTCTCCAACCGACAACTTGAGAGAAGGAGGTAAACTGATAGTGGGAAGTAGTGTTTGTTTTTCAACACTTTAGCAATATTCACTTACCATTGTGATGCATTCAATTTACTACGCAACTATAAGCTCTTAGAATATTATGTAATTTTATAA
The DNA here is from genome assembly GCA_032275145.1 of Synergus laeviventris. Taxonomy (NCBI): domain Eukaryota; kingdom Metazoa; phylum Arthropoda; class Insecta; order Hymenoptera; family Cynipidae; genus Synergus; species Synergus laeviventris. The sequence goes on from JAUESI010000035.1 coordinate 534,241, forward strand.
CGAGAAACTTTCCCGTTCTTGTTAAAAAAATAATGGATATCTATTCCTAGAATCTGATTACAATAGTTGTTTCACAGATAGTATTCATTTTTCCAGTTATACAGAACGAAGGATGTTTAACAATTCGAATTCCAGCTAAATTTTTTGTTTATTATTCAATTAGGTAGATTAAATTTTCTTAAAGAATATTGTAAACCTAATTCCTATATGAAACAACACATAAGAATAATCTTCAGACAGATATTTTATTCGACAATCATATTTACAATTCGAATTCAGATTAAATTCACACATAAGAATACAGCAAGTGTACATCAATAATTTTGTATGTTTCCTTTCATTTAAAATATATCTGATTTGAGTGTATTCCATTTTTGTTTGAATTTTACAGGCACTTTGAATCTGGTGGGAGAAAAATTTGTGATAATTTATTTAGCAGTATTCACAAGAAATATATGGTCATCACAGATTGATAATATGTATATACGATTATCAACGAGTCACGATGGACTCATAATCAACGTACTCATTTCTTTTTTTTTTCATTTCATATTTGTTTCTTCCTTGTCTTCGCTGTCTACTACTTAACGAAATAGTCAAATCAGTAAATAATGACAGTACATACAACAAATAAAATTATGTTCGATAGTTCACTGGATGATCAATAATAATTACAAGAGTTACATAATATATTTTACACAAATATCCTGACCTATTAGGTACTCTGAAAACGGAGAATTCAATACATATACATATATCGATTCGAGAAATTCTCGGCTTTTCGAAGCCCCTATTTTCATCCCCAGATAATACACTACTGTAATCTTTAACCCTACAAAACTACAGATTTGCATTTTCTTTCCTTTAGAGGCATATTTTTTTCTAATGATTAATTAACGTACACCTGTGGACTAAAATCGTAGACATTAACTCGCTGATGTGCGACATGATTTTTTTAGGATTAGGTAAATTTAAAAAACTTTTAAATAGACTAAAATGAATTAAGCTACCTATTCGCATTTCAGAGTGTTTAAAAAATGTATAATAAATATCTTCCTTCAACAATTTGGTAAAGAAGATTCTATTCATAAAACTAAATAAGTACTCATGAGCAGTTATTCAACTTTATACAAATGAAATAGTTAAGTACGAAATCTCAAAAAATACTTTAAGAAAAATATTAAAATTAAAAACCTCCACAATAGTGGCATCAACTGATAATATCCTAATTACGAGGGGTACACAACTTCTGTATGTTAATCGACATATTTCGATTCAATTTGAAAATTTCGAAATTTTCCATGATTGAAAGGTATTGTAAGGCCAGTACAGACTAATAGAAACCATCTAATTTATCAGATCTCTTTTTTCTTGCTTCAAATAAAATAAAAAATCATTGGAATGACACAATTTTGAATTTCAAAAACATCAATATTCGAAAATATGTATCCCTCGAAAAATAACTTAAGTCTCGCATGAACTGAGATGATCTATATTTTCATTCTCCAAGTAGACTCGTCAATAAATAAAATCGCTTGGTTGCTTTGGATGCAGTCTTTTTTTCAGTGGCACAAGGAACTATGCATTCAAAAGAACAGTTTTGAAATACCTAATACCAATAACGCTTGCTGAGGTAGTGACTACTATAATAACATTTTGTAGTGATACACTACTCGAAAGGCTCACATTTAGAATCGCGTTGCAGATAATTGCCTTCGACATAATATATTGTACACTATACAACAAAGTACTTGTAGTGCTCGAGAAACTTGTACTTGACAGTGTTTAGTGAATATGATTAAAAAACGAGACTTTCATATTTTTGACGAGTGTTAGGTATTCGTACATCATAGGAGATTCCTGTCATTTGAAAATAGATCTAGTTTAGCTGCATGGAATCATTTAAAAGTAGTAATAAATAAATACCAAAGTCTAAACTGTCTCGAGGGTGAGATTATTACAATTCGTATATTTTCGTCGTGATTGTGACAATACTGCTGGGAAAAACTTTTATAGATGAAGACAAGATATATTTCAATAATGATTTTGCTCGTGAAAAGGGTCTTGGAGTCGAATTCGATTTAAACACAAGTCGAGCAGTAGGAAGGTTCAGAATGACACACGATAGATTGAAAAATAAACTCTTATTCTATACAAACGTATGGTAATATTGCTAACGCTCATCCCGAGAGGGATAGTCGTGAACTACCTAAGACACGTTTAATTCTCTTATTCAAAGATCGATTTTAAAACTCACGACTAGGTTTGGTATTCAATTTTGTTTTTTTATTTCGTCTCTACAACGCAAGCTTCTTTCGCCTGTCCGTTTTGTTTCAACTTCTTCTTTTCCAACGCGATTGGCTATTCCATTCACGCTATTCTGAAGTATATTTACTTCATTCTTCTTCCCATTCACAGCTGGTCCTTCAATTAACTTTTTCTCGATTCCGTTAGTTTTCTTAACCGACTCGTTGTGCTCGAATGCTTGGTTTTTAATTGTGAAGGGTTTTACGATCGAGCCTGGAAGAGCGTATTCTGTACAATTAATAGAGAAATATTGATGAAAAATTATATTTTTTACATAGGTAACACTTATTTAAAAAAAGAATTACAAACATGTAATTCATGCTGAATTTGAAGAGAGATCTGAGCAAATAAGAGACACAGAACTGAATTTTTAGTTAACTAACTACGCGCAAGTTAAATTTGAAAGTAGTTAAAATTTCTTTACGTATCAGATAATTAGGTAAATTTTAAAAGAAAAATTATCCATTATTAGTTATTAAACCAATAACAGACTTCAGTGTTTTCAATTTTATATTACGAACTTCGTTAATTGTCATTTAAACTTTGAGAATCCGTCCCAGTTGACTTGGGATTAAAATTTCTCATATTGAGAAATTTTAGTTAATTATTGTATCTGAATTTCGTAGAAAGCCGTTGTAGAATTCAATCATATTTCCTACAAAGTTCAAAAAAACAGCTGAATTAACATTTACAATATATCTATGGTCTCTTATTCCCAAACTTGGGACTATAATTTAAGCAGCATTTACCGATTAGTTTTTTTCTTAATTTTCTTAAAAATATTTCATTAAAATTTAAACAAAAATTTACGTAATACTGCATTAAAATACATACCATGTAAATTGCGACAGTATTTATTAGTGTCGTTCCATTCCTCACGAAGACTGAGATTGAACATACTGTAATCTGGGTTTCCAGTAACTTCCTTCTCGATTGTCAAGAACTGAGGTAAAATATTCTTCAAATCGTCACCAGTCAATGCTGTATATGTTTCGAGTAACATTAAACCTCTACATCTTGAAATTCCGAAAAATGAGAAACAAATAAAAAATTTAATTAAGGTGCTACAAAAGCTGGAACTATTGTTTGAATATCCACTCAACGAGCGTCTCAGTATATATTTAATAAAACGAGACAAACTTATACCTCGGATGTCCTGGCTCCCTGTATATATCCAATTGGAAATACTGATTGTTGATCAAGAAGCAACGCCGTCTTTTGAAGATAGTAAAATGTGAATCATCCCTCTGAGCCAGCATATTCAGATAATCCCTATGCGTTAACTGCGTCTTGACTTCAACAACTTGTCCGCACATCTTTGGTCGCCGAATAGTGTGAATGTAGGACCAGTGACCTGCAATAGAAAAAAATTCTCAGTAATTTTGTGGCTCCTGGACTTTCCAGAATTCTCTGATCTGTAGCAAATAATAAATCAGTATAAAATGATAGAAATTGCAATAATCCCTTTAAAAATCTCACCTTTCTGTCCCCTTTTTCGGAGACGAGCTTGCAGTTTAGGTGTGTTACCCTGCAAATAATTATGAACAACATCGAAGTCTTGGAAACGTGGAAACTCATTATCTGTAGGTAGAGGTGGCTTGACGAGAAACTTGACTTTCCGACTACTTGCACGCAATCTATCTCCAGTATCGATGCCCAGTTTTTGGCACACGCATTCTATCATCCGGCAGATTTTGCTGTCAAAGTCCTGAGAATTGTCTATTACATCAAAGTAGGGATGACCCACCCAGGCTGCTGCAGCATTATAGTCTAATTCTCTGGCAAGTTCGACGCCCTCAGAACGGCAGACATGGTCTTCCGTAGAATAAAAATCTTCAGCACCATTCGCTGCTGAGACCATGTGAATGATTTGATTGTAGCGGTTGTCTCGCAATTCCACGTTGTTCCATCCATTGGAGGCCATCATCAATTCCCATTTGTCTTTTGAAATAACTGTGAATCAAAAGTCATGAAATTAGAATTAGCATTAGAAATCGAAATGTGGCGTAAATGTTAATTTATTATCATTCGACCATTAAATTGATAAGTAATATTTTAAGATACTTCCAACAAGAATACCTCTTTTAATTCAAAGAGCTTAGTATCTTTTCTCTTTCAATCAACTCTTCAACATTAAAATAATCGTTTTAAGGATAGAAAATCCAAAAGGTTTCGTTCAGTCCTTCGAGCAATTTCAAAACTTGTCTTTGGCGAATTAAAATGTATAATTGTTTAAATTTGAAATTCTAAAACGAACATTATTTTTTAAACTTCTGCAAGTAATGTTTATAAAACACTTTTTCTAAATAGCAGGTAATACACATTTACGTAATAAGAAAACCGAAGTTCTATAATAGCAAAATAATTTGCTGAACAGAAAACGTTATATAATGTTTTTCAACTTCACTGAAATTTTTATTTTAAAATAAAATGAAATAGATAGTTCGATAAACGTTTTAAGCAGGTAATACACATTTACGTAACGAGGAAACCGAAGTTCTATAATAGAAAAATAATGTACAGAACAGAAAACATTATATCATACTTTTCAACTTCAGTGGAATTTCTATTTTAAAAATGAAATAAGAATAGACGCTATAATTCTACCAATTTTATAAATAAAAGCCTTAGAGGTTTCCATTTATAAAATTTATTGTACTTACTTTTGCAGAAATTCGTATGAAATTTAGAAGAGTACAAAATATGCAAACGTAGATTGCATTTTAATTTTTTTAATTTATACACTTTAGGACACATTTGCATAAAATAATGTATTAAATATTATAACTTACATGCAGAGGCGTCCATGGCCCCACGATCACAGATTATAAGGCAATTTCGAGAGCAGCTTTCACCCAGTTGAAAGAATGTATTTTCAATTTGGATCATAGTTCGCAGAAGATTCTCTTGGAATTTGAATGCTAAAGGAAAAATAAAGAAATAAATAATACAATTTAAAAATGTTTCTAAATATACAAAACATTTGACAATTGATTCGTCTCCTTCGCTAGCAACAATTTTTAGCAAATACGAATTTATAAAGCTATTTAGTATAAATTCTACTCATCAGAAGTTAGAAATGAAGCCTTTCGATGGTAAAAACTACAATCAATTTTCGAAATAAAAATTCAAGAGTTTTAATTCTAAGAGAGAAATATTTAAGTCAGGCCATTTTTTTTTAATTTCTGAGTAAATTTATAATTTCATTTAAAACTGGGTCCACCCTTTACAAGATATATCAAGTTTAGCTGCTTTGTTGCGGTTTTAATGAACCACAATTACTATAATTGACAATGGCACAAAGAACATGCTGGACTATATTAAAGGCACGTGCTGTATTCCCATCATAAATATCAATCAATAATTTTTATTTACAATCATCTATATTATTTCTGATTTGTTTCATCAATAACTTTTCTTCCTATGTGCTCAATCTTATCTTCTACATTTACTATTACTATATCTTCAAACATTTAAAAATTTATTATCCAAGTTAATATTTGATCTCTTATCAAGTTTGGACAATCATAGACGTCCTTAATAAATTTTAACAGTCATCACAATACCTTCTGTCATTGAAAATAGATCCAAAAGAATTTAAAAGGTTTAAAAAATTCCAATTATCAAATAATAATATTTTCAACTTTAAAAGATTGACTCCTTATTATTTTGAATACCCGAAAAAGTTTTTGGAAACTAGAAAATATCCGAAATTATCTTAAACTCGCCCAAGGTCAATACTTTTTCATATTCTTTAACATTTTATCAATTAAAAAAAGGTGCAATGGTGATAAATTCATAAAATTAATTAATTTATATAATTTAATTTTTTTTTATTAAAACCAAAAAACTTTCAGAAAATCTAATCCTTATGATTCTAATTGTTTTCTTTTTAATTCGACGCAAATCTATCTTCATTGTTAGAAAATAAGCCAAGATTTAGTTTGGAATCTTTCCCAAGATCAATCTTCAGTTCTTGCAACCAACATAAATCGTTTAGTATAATCAGTCTTTTCCAAGATCAATTTTCCGTCAAGTGTTAAGCATTTTATTACCTTGTTAAAGACAATTAAATTAGATAAATCGATTGCTGGCAAAAGAAGGCTTAAAAAATAAAAGGCGCATTTCGAAAGACAAAAATATGTCATTTTGTCAATGACCCCACGTAAAATTTCCTATTAGATTGGAAGATACTAAAAAAATTATCAACTGGAAACTCGTGAGAGGAAAGACAAACAATTTTGCGGAAGATTTTCTTAAATGATAAATCATTTTACATTTATCTTATTGAGAATTTCCAGACTTTTGTAAATTCCATCCTGAAAGCATTATTATCGAACAAGATCCAAATATTTCCGTTTATACTATTGACTTTTATAGGTTGTAAATTAATTCTTCTGTGCGACAATTGCATTTTCAGTCTCTCATTTCATTTTAGTTTATTTAAGCTCAACATAATAATTTCTCAGAGATGGAAAGAAGTCTTATGGGAGTTTTTTATAGTTCTTTCACTATAAATGTTACAGTTTATATACAATAAGCTAATAAATTAAGAAAACTTGTACTGTTTGGTATTCTAAGATATCTGACTGGCGATTCGAAAAACACTTTTTTTGATTTCTACAGTGGAAATATACGTAACATACATGACAAAAGGAAGAACTCTTAATCTGAAAAATCTTAAGGTCAGGAAATGTACACTTTCACAATCTATATTTACGGAGTATTTGAAATACCGTATTTTACTGGCTCTCAAAGCGGATAAAAGCAGAAAAAGGCCATTAATCAATTAACTTTATATCTCAGAATATTGAGTTTGAAAGACATGACTGTGAAGGTGAAGGATAAATTTTAAGTGAATTATTGTCTCCTTTTTCACAACACATTTTGCGCTTTAGATATTGTATACTTTCTGAGATAATCCTCAATCTTAACGTCTAAAAAAAAGAATAAGGAAACCTGTTCAAAACGGTTCTGCTTGTAAGCATAATTATCATACCTTTTTCCTACAAATCTAAACTTCATTCTGATATTGCAAATATCTAAAACTCAAGCAAAAGATTAAAATTTGCAAAAATTGCAAAAATATTCACTCTCTACACTTGAATCAGTGAAAAATCAGTGACTATTTTCTCACGATTTTAATCAATGAAAAATCAACTGGAAATCAGTGAAAAGTCACTGAAATTTTCAGTAGTTTAGAAACAATCAAATCTTGAAAATAGAGTCACTGAAAATCAGTGAACTTCGCCTGATTCAATTTTAGAGAGCAGGATTAATTTCTTGAAAAGGGGAAAAAATGTCGACAGAAACTAAAAATGATTTAAGGATGATATATATTTTTGGAATTATATTACTTGAAAGTTTCTGGCGATTCAATAAAGCGATACAGGAGTTTTTCGAGGGCTAAAGACGACTCACCCTCGTCAGATTCAACTTCGAAAATTTCCGGCCACTTGGCTTCTTCGTCAATCGAAATCTTCCATTTCGAGGATAAATTTGCGACATTAAATGGGTCAGAAGTATCCCTATTCTGGCTAAAATCAGCTAAACTTTGGAGGATTTTTTTAAGTTTAAAATTGAATCAAGTAAAATACGACATACAAAAAAATAAAATGTAATGTATCTATTCTAAAATATATAAATGAAATTGATCAAATTTCACCAAATTTTGCAATGAAGTATGTATTTAGTTTGATCGAATTGCGAAACCCGAGTATTCAAGTCGATCAAAATATTGTCATATCTATTTTGGTGCAACTATTTAACTAATTGAATAACACTTCATTTAAATTAACTTTAATCATTTTTATCCACTGACCACTCACTTGCTTTTGTTGTCCAACTTAAAACAGTTCATATAAATACATTATACTACATATAAATAATTTAGAGTTTCTATCTCACTTAAAATTGAGGTCTCAAATAATAATCTTCAAGATCTTTTTAAAAGTTTCACATTGGTTTCTAGAATTACAATTTCTACTATTAATGATTCCAAAGTTTATTGACGTATATTAAATGTTTTTTTTGTTCGTTTTTATTTTTTATTTTTAAAGAAATTGAATTTGATAATTTAAAAATTTTGAAGCGTTCGAGTGCTTTAAATGGTTAAATATTTCACTATCCAAGTGAATAGTTAAATCAACTTTCACATAACTTTAAGTGAACTTTCAATGGCTTGAGAGCAATGGTCATTGGCATTGACATTGACATCTGACAATGAGAAAAGCTTCAGAGTTACGCATCTGGTAATCTAGCAATATATGATGTAATGTAGAACGTTTTACTACTTATAAATAAGCTTCTCAACTATAAGCGATATCATTTTGACAAGTTGCTTCTAAAAACATGAAACTGCGTATAAAGAGTCGAAGTGTATCGATCCACCTCATCAGGACACTTTCGTCCTTTTACTCTTCAGGATTCGTATCAAGTTTTGTTTTTTATTTCGAAGAATTTCCAACTCAATATATAAGTACATAAAAAATGTATTTTAATTTTTATTTTACACCAGATTTAAAATTGCAAGACATTTTTGAATTTAAAGAGACAATTATTTTTTAATGCAAAGATCAGAATTGGTCTTGTGCTATTAATGTTGCAAATTCAGTAGTAATGTATTCTCGCAGGCTAATAAATTTGCTTTTGCTTTTTACATAATCATTTTAGTACTCATTTTGATTAATTAGCGTCGTTATAAAAATTCAGACCCATTTTTGAATAAGCAAAGCAAAGCGATTAATTAATTTAAAAAAAAATGAAAAAATTAAACTTCAGTTGGCGAAGTACAATATTTTTGACTTTAAAGACGTGTGGCCTCACGCCCTTTTGGAAAATGGCCAATGATTATTGCGTAACTTATTTCTTGCATCAATTTTCGTCAAGAAGGTACAGAATACGAATCAGAGCGTTTCACTGCCATAAGAATCCTCTAAAATCTAAACTAAATCACTTTGAGGCAGGGGTTCAAAATTTCTCTCTTTCTCTCTATGATCTTAATACAATAATTAATCTTAATAAATTTTTCATAAGCCTTTTCCTTCTTGTAAAAACGTAATTTTAGGAGATATTTAAACGAGAAAAACTATTCGTAAATTGATCAATTATAACTTGTTATGCTTGGTCAAAAAACGGGTCGACATTTCTTGTCGAAATTATATTTTGGCACCATTCCGAACGAATTGCTCGCAGTAATTTACAGGCGCATAGTTGTCAGACGTAATTCTTGCATTGACCCACTGGTAGCATTAAATTATTGTCATTTTATCAACACCAAAAGATGCATCTAAGATATTATAGGAATTATCAACAAAATTAATTGATTTTATATAATCATAATAAGAGTAACTAGATCCATAAGTTTATTTTACGAGTATATTTCTAAGAGTTTGTAAGTGCGTGTGGTCTTCCAGAAACTGCTTATATAAACAATATTAAAAGTAGAGTGTGGAAGGGAACCATGTCACCGAACTTAGATTAGTCTTCGAGGTTCTCTCTAAAAGAAAGGATCTCTCAATAAAGAAATTTAAACTAAAAGATAAATATCATTTATTGAACCTATAACTCTTTTATAAATATTCACAGAAATTTATTGTTCGAAGTTAGTTTGACTTCATGAACGTATTTGCATACAATTGTTAAGTAAATTAATTTTTATCAAAGCAATTTGATTTGAATTTAATGAAATGTATGTTAAACTTCAATAGAATGATTCATTAAAAAAATATGAATATTTTCTAACAGCGCCTCATACAGAGACCGACCACAGAAATCCATTTCTCGACACAGCTACGCAGCTCCCGACTAAAGGGTGCTCGCCGTAAATGAGTAATCAGAGTTCCTCTTAATTCTTCTTGATCAGTATTATATACGAGATAACATATATATATATGCCTTCCAAGTGCTTTTTGAATAAAGAAAGCACAAGTTAATTTAAAAGTTAATCCCTTATTTTATTTCTCAAAACCATTTATCCAATATATTTTTTCTATATTTTTTTTTCGATGATTATTTGAAAAAAATGAGAACCTCTTTTCTTCCGTCCGGATGAAACACTGTATATGAGAAAGAGGTGTCGTTTTCACATGTGATTATATCAATTTTGCTAACGTCGACGACTTTAGTTCAATGCAATATAAACCCTGCAAAAAAAATTATATAAATTGCTGCATGTAAAAGTAAAAGAAGCCAAGGGAAGGAGTATCATCATAGTTCGTACTATAGAAGCCTACATCGTGCTGGTACTCAAGGCCATGGATTAGAATTACAAGTTTTGAACTATATAACAGCTTGATGCAGCTTGAAACAAGCCCATATTTGGTCTCGTATTATGACTTTTTTTTCTGGGTAGATTCATATCGGAAGTTACGCTTACCACTTGCCATAAAGTCAACAATTTTTTAATAAACTCTACTTGGGAGTAAAAAAGTTTAAAAGAAGGAAGGACGTTATGGTTTCCTGAACTGTAATATAAGATATCTTGTGGTTAAGAACTACTTTCCCGAGTGTCTTTGAGAATGGAAAAAAAGTTACCGTATAAAAAAGTTTTAATTGTGACATTGAATATGAAATAAAAATAACCGAATGTTTAACATACTCGATTTGTCTGGAGGTGAAGGTTCAGCGAACCGGAAACATTTGTAAATGCCATAATGCTTATTAGAGATTGGCTACAAGCCATTCTTTTATTTCCTTGGTGTGTAGAGGAATATATAAATATAAATATATTATATATATATATATATATATATATACCAATATATATATATATATATATATATATTTATGTATTCTAAGCTAACAAACAGCTGTAATACTCTAGGTTTTTCAAAATCATCCAGCCAAGTCAATCAAGAGAAAACCGGGAAAAGAGTGACACTCTGAATTCTTGCCAAGAATTCTTTTATGTTTTTTTTTTAATACAATATCAGAAATCTCTAACTCCCTATTTATTTAGAAAGTATTTTTATCTGTTTTTATGACCGTATTATTTTTAGTAGGAGCTTTGATTTATTCTTCTTGAAAGTTTAAATTGTATAAAGACCTGGTTTTAAATAAAAAATAAATATTCACTGTTACGGCGTAACAGAGCAAATCATTCTTTGCGTTACTTTGCGTTAGGGAGATACGTCCTGCTTTAAGCTCTCGAGAATTTGCATATTTCATTACGGTTTCGACCGAACGAATCATATTTCTTATTTTTATCAGTAACTTAAATTTTTTAGCATACTTTTCTGTAATTCAATATTTTATATCTACTCGGAAACCTTTTTTCTTGCAGCCTTTTAAATTCTCAGGGTATTTGCAATAGTACGTATACCCTGTTCGTGTTTTTCGAATAATTAGTTTAACCACCAGTTCTCAATTTAGAGCAATTATTGTTCTTATAAACTTCGCGTCGTCCATACGCTTCTACCGAACTTATTTTTCAAACTCACGTTTTGTACTGTCACATTTCACACTTGTATTCACCAAGCTTTTGTTTTAATATAGGATTATAGTATTAAAAGTTGTGTGTCTACTTAATTTTCAATCAATTGGAGGTAAATACCCAAACCTCAAAGAACTCTTGAGAAAATGTGATATTTTTAAATAAAAATAAGTGAGAAAAAATTTTGTTTTAATTTAAACAAATGTAAACCAACAGAACGGAGATACTAAACAATTTAACTATAAAAGCAAAGAAAAAACCTTGACCTCCAACTCCAATCAATGAAATTTAAATTAAGAATTCAGAAGAAATTCAAAGGAATTCAACAAAATTTAATGTCACTTGAAAAAAATGTAATGTGAATTCAGAAGAATTTAAAACCACTTGATATCAAGATGAATTCGAAGAATTTCAAACAGTCAGAAAATATTTCTTTTGCAATTAAAAACATTTCAAGTTCTTTTGAATGATATTAAAGTATTTTAAATGATTTCAAGATATTTTAATTGATTTTAAGAAGATTTTAAAATTTAAAGATTTTCAAATATTTTAAAGAATTTGAAGGGATTTCAAGAAGAATTCAAAGTAAGTAAAAAAGTTCCAATTATCAAATAATAATATTTTCAGTTTCAAAGATTGACTCATTATTTTAATTATCCAAAAATATGCTTTCAAACCGTAAATGACCCGAAAGAATCCTATAATTCCAATATCAATAATTTTTCATATGACTTAACTCTGATAGGTGACGTCCTGTGATAACTGCTATTTTAACAAAAAGTTAAGAATGATTCAAGTCTGTCTTTGGATGGAAAAGAGTATAACATAAAGACTATATTTTCGGTACTTATTGTTAATAAAAATCAATTTACTATCAAGTAGATCCAAGAAACTCATTACGAAAGCCAGACTGAAGCAAGAAATGTTCTGAAATACATTTATTTTTAGTACATGATCATCAATCATTTATGATGTAACAAACTTTATATTACTTTTATAAAAAAGCTATACTAATCCCATTTCATAATTCGGAACTGAAGGAAACAATGCAACTTAAAATATAGTCCTTGTAAATTTTGATTCATAAATTATGAGGAAATATATCGTTTTTTAGTCTTTGTCGTAAAGTCTTCATCAAGCATGTAATGTTAAAACAATTAAATGTAAAAATTGTTGCTAGCTTGAGGTATATTCTAATAATGATTTAGTATTTAATTTCGATAATAGTATGATAGCCTTGTAAATTTTTGAAAGCCTGCTACTACAAATTGAAATATGATTACATTTTGTAATTTTTTCGAATACTTAATTGTGATAAAAACTGTACTCACCCTCTTCTGCGTTCAGGTCTGAAAACTTGATGCCCCCACTGAAATTGAAAAAAAGCAGAGGGAGGATGAGATTGAAGCCTAACAAAATATTTCCCTAACTGACCTTAAAGTCCTAGAATCTAGAAATATAAAAATGCACACAGACTTTGTCTGTAACAAGCAATTTAAGTTTTACGATACTCAAACTGAATAGTCAATAGTTTCAAAACTTGATTTCACACCTTTAATATCCGGTTATAATATTAGAAACAAAGTCTGTGTTTTCATTTAGAATATATTTGAAATTGCAGCCAGAAAAGCGGCGTTGAAACATTAAAAGTTTTTTAATTGATCTAATATTTACATTTGACAGATTTAAAAAAAGTTTTCATGTTTTTCTTAGATTAAACAATTTTAATATTAATTAACTTAACATTTTTAAATATTTCGTATGATTTTAATCTTTGTACAAGTACATTTTTTTAAATCAAAATAAAATAGAATGAACAGAGTAGAATTTCTACAGAACTTTAGTATTGTTAATTTGTTTGTACCGTGAATTAATGCATGCAAGAAAAACATCCTCAAAAAATCTGGTATACAATTCAAGAAAATGGTCTTTAAGTTTTTATACAAAAATTACATCAAAAACTTAAATTATTGGTCTTAAATATTTAAAAAAAATATTTTCGTAAGCTTCAGACATTTTAGATTCTTAGAAGTTGACTTTAAGGAAGAAAACTGAGCCTTATAAATTGATAATAATTTTAGAGAATGTATTATGAACATTTGAAGGCTCGCATGAGATAGAAATGAGTCAAACAAAAGAGACGTGAAAATGAACGCCTGAAAAATGCAATGCTCTCTAATAAATGCGAAATTTGTTAGCGTGATAGTAGCATACCTGAGCAGCACGGTCGCTGTCTCGGGAACACGGAATACCTGAAAAAGAAGACAACCACCACTCTATCGAATCCACAACGAAGTTGACAATCCCAAAATCACTCCACTTTTTTTTTTACTTGCACTGAGGCGGGAAATCGAACAATCAGAAAGCTCACGCAGAAAAAAGATACTTAATTTCATTACTCATTAAATTAAATTACTTTCAATGACTCTGATCGCAATAGAAATTCATTTCTAAACCATAAATTAGAGTCTATTCTGCAAACATTTGTAAGATTTGATAACTTTTTTCTGAGTGGGTTGTAAATTTTATACTCGAGAAATACAATTTCATATAGTTCTAAGTTAATAATTGAATTGACAAATTTAAGAACTCGGGAGGTGAAAATTTTTTCCGAGTAACTTAACAAATCGTTGAAAAACGATGATTAACGAAGCATAAAAACTATAAATGCTTATATAAAACTTTCTTTCCGTGGAGGATATTTTTTTTAATCGAAAATAAATGCCTACCTTCCATCCCATGTTTTCGAAAAAAGTGCATAGTCGAGTTTGTCCGGTGGTCTTCCCTCCACATGGTCCTGAAAAAGATTTTTGTTTTAAATTAAAGAGTTCATTTTTTCCGGCAGTATGTATCGTTAAACTTGTTAAAAAGATATTTTTCAATCGTGACGCTTTCGATAATAATTTTTCAGTACTTTTGGAGAAAATTACTTTGTAAAAACTGAAAAATCGTATAAATCCAGTGGGAACACGATATTTAAATGTTTTTAGAAGGTTAAAAAAATCGTTCAACAATCGGTGTCTACGCGTTCTTTATCCTGAAAACACTCCAAAAACGTTTCAATAAAATCGTGCGTGTGCTGGAAAATTCTGGATTTTATTCTAAGCTGCATTATAGCAACTTGACATTTTCATGAAAAATTCTAAGTTTTATCGTACATCGTGAAAGCGTTTTTATTATTAAAAAGTTAATTTATGGAAAATTGAGAAAAGTACAGCTTGCAGTTTTACCCTTGACACAAATCACGAGCATGAAAAAGCAGAAACCATGCAAAAAAAAAAAGAAACAGATTTGCATTCGCGTTATACTTTCGCTCTCAAAAATCAAATTTCGTCAATCATAAACGGAAGCAGTGTAATTTATCAAATAAAAAGAGTACCCTATTATATCTCCCAAATCATGACACTAAAATCGCTCTAGAACACGTGGACTCCAAAATACACGGCTGCATTCGACCACATATACTTATCTGCGAGATATAAGCACGATGCCGATTTTCTCGATCATTTTTATACGCTGCCAAAAACATTTAAAGCATAATCTAATAACACTTTTTGTCGCAAAGTTGATTTTTTCCTTTCGATGAAATATTTAATTAAGATCAACTGCTTTACCTCCAGTTAGCACAAGTTTATACAGGCGTTTCTGATCCATTTTGCCTGACTGGTCTTTATTCGATGGTTCACACAAGGAGTTTTTGATGATCGTCAGCTGATCTTGACAAGTTCGACACTCGAATTTGGCGTGAGATTTCAGCGAATACTACATAAACACTTCGCCTAACATGTCGTGATTTTTTAACGAGACGTGCGATGAATACATTGGTGAAAAATAGAGATGAGCGTTGGGTAAGCGTACAACGCGTCAGAAAGTAGACTGAACTA
Source organism: Synergus laeviventris (assembly GCA_032275145.1). Classification (NCBI taxonomy): domain Eukaryota; kingdom Metazoa; phylum Arthropoda; class Insecta; order Hymenoptera; family Cynipidae; genus Synergus; species Synergus laeviventris. The sequence continues at coordinate 549,865 of JAUESI010000035.1, forward strand.
GAGGTATGAGGTACCCGTACCGTAGCCGTAGGTACAATCAGAATAAACAGATTGAGAATTGAGCAGACGCAGACGCAGCAGTATTACGATTACCTCACCTCCTCAACAAGCCACTCGCTGTGTTTATTGGTGTTTATGTGTTGGCCTGTGTCGCCTGTGTACATATACATAATAAATATGTGTATTACCCATGGATGTAAAAATGAACGGGACGAGGCAAAAAGTCGAACCTTGGTGAGGGGTTTGACTTTGTATATCGGGAGGGACGAGGTTACTCCCACTCCTTTTGTAGAGAGCTTGGGATTGGCTAGTAGTACGCGCATGAGCGCCATGTGGCGGCATGAGTTGCGTGTTATTTGAAAGTGAATGCTGAATATTATTTCTTTGAAAAAAAAACTAGGATCGTTGTAAATAATACTAATGAAAATTATTATTTCAAGTAAAAAATAATGAGCCTAATATAAATGGGTTGATAAGATATATGAATATTTCCGCAATCGATTTTATTCATAAAAACAGATTATTAACTAAATGTATAAAAAAACACATAGATTATTAATTCCCACTCTTTATAAAATAGAAAAAAGGAAATTCACCCATGCAAATGCAAAATCATGCAAAACTTCAAAAATGGGTTGTGAAATAAATATGTATAAATAATTATAAAATACATATTTGAAATAAATAAAGGAGGCAATTATGTTAGGATGGGATTGAACATAATATAAAAAGAAATATAGGTATAGAAGTGTATTTAAATCTACTTATCAGTACTAGAATCACAAATAAACGTAAATTACAAATATGATACGATATTTATAGTAATATTATAATATCATTATAGCGTTTCAGAGTCAAACATATAACCTCAAGCTCTCAAATAACTTACCGATAATAAGTCACTTTTCTACCATCTCTATCCTACTTTTTTTATTCACTAAAAATTGTAACAGCGTTTTTACAATTTATCACAACACATTTCCTAAATATACGCATAAGCATTTTCACAGTGTAATGTTTGATAATATGGGATATATGGTACTTTTAAACGACACTGCCAGCGGCCATTTTAAACCAACAGACCAATCCCGACCAATCACTGAGTCTCCACAGGCTCCACAGTCCACCAAAGGAGTAGGGAGAGACAGGCAGGGTTGCGTACGTAATTTACCACCATTTTGTTACATTAATTACATTCTTACGTATAATAGGTAAATTTCGTATTATACGTATAAAACTTCGAGTTACGCGTAACCGTGCAACCCTGGGGACAGGTAGGGGTTTGTGCTCCGAAAGGATCACCTGCTGGTATACGTTTTATTAAAGAAAAGTAGCTATAATAAGTATAAAATGTTTATAAAATAATTTGTAAACAGAAACGACGAAACTTTATTATTCTCTTCCAACAAACGTAACCTCAAATGTCAAATCGTCGGTAGTTCGGGCCTAGTTGTTCTCTTTGCTCTTTCATGCGAAAAATGGTTATTGTAGAATAATTATGTATAAAATATAAGATACGCAAAACAAATAAAACAGCATTGACTACAGGACTATATATATATATATCGGCATTGTCATATTCTCTACTGGTAATTCATTGTCGTCTGCATTTTATTCTTAGAAGTTATCATCTTTTAAGACACATAAATTTTACTCTTTTTGCATAAAAAAAAATGTATATTTATAGAGACCAAAAATTTACTGACAAACAGCGTGACAGCGGCCAGCAGTGGCCATGCACGCAGCTCTCATATAATATCCATATAAATTCAGTTTTCAAAGAACTATACTAATAAAATAAAAATGAAATTACTTTCTAATTAAATATAAATACTAAAGTACATTAATCCTAACTTTAATTATAAAAAAAAAGTAAAGGTTAACTATAGAGTTCATATTTCGTGCGCAGTAGCACGTAACTGCCTGTAATTGTAAATGCCATTCTCTGATTTCCGTTCTTATCACGATATACCAGGTTATACCTGGTTATACATACACTCACACTATCGGAGAAACACTATTCACATCACTATATGAGTGACGGTGATACCAAATTTTCATGATTTTCATTGTGACGTGACGTGATCACTCGTGTACGCAATTAGAAATAATTATATAAAAAGTTTTTTCACACACTCTTGTGAATGACAATGAAGAATTGAAATATTTTTTGTTATCGGTACAGGTAACAAAATTTTAAGGAACTTTCGCCCTTTTCTTCAATGCATCAAGTCCAGATGTAAAATCGTTTTGGAGCACATAGATTAATTTTGTGCAAGATTTTTACAGAAATTTTTAAACTCATTTTACTGAACTCGTGAACTTTGATTAATGTTAATGTTAGGTGATAGAAATTTAAACCAGTTTAAAGTTCTAAAACTCTATATATAGACTAAAATTGTAAAAATAAAAATATTGCTTTAAGATTAGTTTTAAAGCATGAAACTTAGTATATTTCAACGCTTTTGAATTGCAATACTCTAAAATTTCGATTTTTGATTTTCAACTTTTCTAAATAAATACCTTGGATTTCAAGCATTTTTTAAAATAAAATCCGTTTTTTAATTCGATTTCTAATTTCTCATAATTTCTAAGTTGCAGAACGCACAATGCAAAATGATTCTCCACAGCCGATTGCTGACAGTGGTATTGAGAAACGGCTTCAAAACTCATGAGAAATTACAATGCAGGTCCCTAGGCAGATTTCCAAATTTCGTCATAAGGGACGATTTATACATTAAGAAATCACAACATCGATTCTATAAAGATTTTGGTCATAAGAGGGAAAAACCAACTGTGACACATATATTATTCTGTACTTTTCTTGTATTTTGTATGTATTACTGTTCGCTAGATTGGTAAGGCTTATTTACACACATTATTTTCATAAAAAAGTGTTTATTGCGTAAAGTTACTTTTCTTACTTTTACATGTGTCTACTTTTAGGGAAGAAGCGAAAACAAGTTTTAAGGGCAAATTTTTCAAGAAAGTTGAAGCAGCTAAAATGATAAACGAAAATGAGGAGAGTGTCGACAATAAGAATTTGGAACATAACGAACATGAAGAGCATAAAAAGAAAAAGAAAAAACAAAAAGTAGGATTCCGTGATCGAAAGGTTCGTATCTATAATATATCTAATAAGTTCAATTTAATTTATACTCTAATATTTGGTTTTAACAGTTCATCTAATAATTTTGTTGCTAAATGTTCTGCAACTATACATTCTTAGTTTAAAATCTACAATTATACAATTAGTATCTTTGAGTGAAAAATTTGAGGATTCTTACAGATAATAGAATATGAAAATAGGATGAGAGCGTATTCGACCCCAGATAAAATTTTTCGATACTTTGCAACTGTAAAAGTAACTAGTTTGGAAGGCACTGAAATATACATGACACCTGATGATTTTTTAAGAGCAATTACTCCTGGCATGAAACAGCCAGATGGTAACTTTTTTTTATGTTTCTACCCTTTTGCTATTCTAATTGAAATTAACAATGCAACAGACTTTACAAATGCTACTAACTTACTTTAAATAGTGCTTTTCTTGTCGGTCTAATTTTAAAACAAACTCAATTGTTTAATAATAAACAATTTAACTGATTTAAAATTGTGCAATTATTTGATATTTTTAATAAAACAACAAAACCGACAGGCTGACTTACTGTAGCTTCTGAATGTTATTTATGAAGTATTATATTTTTTATGCTAAAGATTCGCATTTAAGAATGTAAAATTAACATAAAAAGTTTCTTTTACAACATAGTCTATGAAGGTTGAGGTTGAGTTTCTAATTTAAATTCAACTCAAACTTTGGGGTCCTTTACTCTCGTAATAAAAAGCTCTTGAGTGCTTTGACTTTGTGTTTAGATTGTAATGTGTCTAAAAGTCTAAACTAATCTGTGCATGATCTACTTTGCAAAACGTATTGAGGAGAAACCCAACAGTTAATGTAAATTTCTGCTTGAAAATTATTATAGAATAATTAATGGTTTAAAAAATAACTAATATATACAGATAATCGAATATGAAAATCGTATAAGGCATTATTCAACGCCAGACAAAGTCTTTAGATACTTTGCCACCCTTCAAGTCTCAAATCCAACCAACGATGCTCACGAAGTTTTTATGACACCAGATGACTTTTTAAGATCTTTAACGCCTGGTGTTAAACAACCTGATGGTACGATTATAAAAAAACTCTTCTGTTACTTTTGATAGAGATTTTTTGGTATCTTTTTTCTCTTGGATTGAAAAGTTGTTGGATTTTTTTGAACAAAAATATTTCATTTTTCAAGTTTATTAACGGTTTTCCTCGTTTGCTTTCGCTTGCCTGAATCATTAAATAAATTTTGTGAAAATGGTTTTCTTTTTAACTCTCATTGCATGCGGCATTAATGAGTAAAATTAATTTTCTTTTGGTATTAGTGGGAATCAAATGAAAGTGATTGTATAAAAAACTGTGTTTAAATAATATTATTTTTATAGGTCTTGGATTAGATCAGTACAAGAGATACGACCCTAAGGTAAATGAAGTAATTTTTGACATCCTTTCAAACAACATATTTGTATTTTATAAGAAATTTATTTCCAAGTTTTTTTTAAATCTTATTTTATTTCATATTTGTAAATTTCTTGAGAACTAATTTTTAACATTGAAACGTTTACAATTTTTTTCCACTAAGTACACTTTAAGAATTGGTTATAATGCATTCACCATCTAAATAACATAGTATTTATCTATTTTATTTTATATACTTTTTTACTTTCTTCTTTTATAGATTCAAAAATTTTTAGAAAAATCGCAGACAAATAAGGTAATTTTGATCAAGGTTTTTCAGAATTTATAAAGAGAAAATTCTAAGACGGTCCTGTGCAAATTAAATTAAAGAATTTTCTAAAATGTGATTTTTTTTCACAGAATATTCACACAAAACTTGAATTAGAGCTGGATGAAGACAGCATTTTTTACAAACTGGGTAGCGCTGGATTAATCACGTTTTCCGATTACATTTTCTTATTAACTGTTCTGTCAAGTAAGTGCAATCGTCGAATAAATTACGGTTCTATCGGAATGTACAGAAATGTTGTGATATTAATTTATAATAAAATTTGGTTCTTTCAGCATCAAGACGTCATTTTGAAATTGCATTTAGAATGTTCGACTTCAACGGCGATGGAGATGTCGATTCAGAAGAGTTTAGTAAAGTTGCCACGTTAATTAGACAACAAAGTAGTATCGGAAATCGACATCGTGATCACGCCAACACTGGAAACACTTTCAAAGTAAATATTCTGCTGCAATACATAATGTATATTAATTTTGTCTTTGAAATAAAAAAAAATAAATATTTTTTCACATTATTTATCTCTTATCAAACAGGGTGTAAACTCCGCATTAACGACTTACTTCTTCGGGCCAAATATGAAGCAGAAATTGACGATCGAGAAATTTCTAGACTTTCAACATCAACTTCAGAAAGAAATTTTAAATCTGGAGGTTAACGTTTTAATTCAAAATAACACGTCTGAGTTTATTTTAATCAAAAGTCAATAGATCCCAACTAATATTAGCTTTCTTTTTCTAGTTTGAACGCAGAAATCCAGATGAAGATGGAAATATAACCGAAGTCGATTTTACGGAGTTATTGTTGGCATATGCTGGTTATCCAGAGAAAAAGAAAGCCCGTATGCTGAAAAGAGTGAAAAAAACGTAAGTGTTTAAGCGTAGTTTTTTCCGAGTTGTGAGTGTCCTTTCTTCATTTTAGAATTCCTTTTTCAGTTTCAGGGAAAATCCGAAAGGTATCAGCAAAGATGAATATCTGAAATTCTTCCATTTCCTGAATAACATCAACGACGTTGATACTGCTCTTACTTTTTACCACATCGCTGGTGCTTCTATCGATCAAGGTATTATTTCCAGAGCAAATTAAATATTATTATAAGAAATTTAATTTTCATTTAACGAAAATGCTTTGCTAATGATTCGGGAAATCATTCTTTTCAGCAACTTTAAAACACGTCGCAAAGACTGTCGCTCATGTAGACTTGAGCGATCATGTCATTCAAGTAGTTTACACCATATTCGATGAAAATAGTACGTATATTTTATTCTCTTATATAATTATAATTAACAATATTATTCTTGAAGCGATTTTAATACTTTATATTCTTCCGTAGTGGATGGACAACTTAGTAATCGAGAATTTGTGGCTGTGATGAAAAATCGAGTTCTTCGTGGGCTGGAAAAACCTAAAGATACCGGTTTCGTAAAATTAATACAATCTGTAATCAAATGTGCTAAAAATAATTACGCCAGTCCATTTGATAAATACTAGATTACTTGATCATCTGTGAAAATGTAAATTAAATACTGGTAAGATAACTTATATGTCAATGACGATTAATAAATATAAATTGCGAATAATGAAATACTTTCAGCGTATCTTTTTTCAAAATGTAAAAAAGGAATTCGAAAAAAAATATCCTTTTAACTTTACTGATTTAAAATTTTACTTCTCATTTTGAAGAATGCCTTTGTACAAGATAAAACCAATCAGATGAATGCTTTTAGAGAAGTTTAACTTACAGAATTTAAACAATACGCAGATAAAAATATTCTTGATACATTCAGAAAAGTTTTTCTAGTAGCTATCACTGTTACATAATCTGATAAAAACAATATTAACAACACTTTTGCTTGACATACATTCACCTGCACGTACTGACTTTCTCGAAACTGTGATTAATAGAGCACATCCCACAAAAAGTTCGCACTTCATTGAATGAACAACTGCCCATGTCAATTTCAGTGTGAAATCTTACTTGACTCCAAGTAGGTACAACGATGCTGAACAATGTTTAATTAATAATTTTCAGTATTGTATTATATTTCTACTTTAACATAGAAATTTATATTTTCATTAAGTTAATGTGCAATTTTATGGACGTAAGAAAATTTTAATAATGAGTTCTGTGTACTTTAGTCTGAAAGTTTGTTTGTATTTAATCGTGGTCGATATATTTTCAAATTTTGTCAACGGAGCTCCTACTTCGATAGAAGATGTTCCAGAAAGTGGTGAGGCTAATATTTATGTCATTGTCTACTACTTTTGTTTAATATTGTTCATTTATCTAATTATCAAGATTTAAGAAAATGTATTTTTCGATTTTTTTTATAGAGTCTGTTGAAGATGTAGAAGACAAGTTCAAAGACGATATTCCAGTACCAAAAATTTCCAGAAAAAAACTTCATGAAATACTACACAAGAATCAATTTTTCCAGTGAGTGATTCTTAATTTGATTTGTAGATTATTGTAAAAAAAATATTTATCAGTAAATTAAAACAGTTTTACTTTGCAAAAGAAAATACCAATTTATTTTTCTTTGTCAAAAATATTTAAAATAAATGTTTTCAATTTAATGTCCATTAATATATTTCCGTTTAGATTAAAAATATGCGCTAATGTTTTTAAAACTTATCTGAAATTAGGGATATCTTCTCTGCTCATGTGGCTCCTTTAAAAGTAGAATTTGGTCACGTTTGTGAAAATCCAACTGAATGGGAGCAACGTTTTGAACAAAAGGACTTTAAAAATAATCATCATCAAGGCAAGGTGTGTTTTTGAAATAAAAAAATTATTGTTTTTTTAAATATACATTGCTAAGTTAAATTTATATCTTTGGTCGTTTAATTTATGTTTTGTTTCATAGGTCTTATGGGGCAATGTCAATGGAAATTATGGAGAGCATTATTGGGATCTGGCTTCTGGCAGATAATATTAATAAAATAAAAATATTATTACAGTTGATTAAGATAAATAAATTGTGTATATTGAATTTCTAAACAAATATTTAGTTATTATTCATATATAAAATATCCAATACAGAGAATATTTATGTATAAATACCAGACATTAAAGAAAATAAGATTTCCTTTGATAATCCAAATAATTGTAAAATGATTATGGTAGAAAGGGAATTTTATTGAAATAAAAGAATAGCTTATCGTTTTCAGATTTTAAAAATCCTATGATAAAAAAAAGAACTCTTGAGTAATATTTATGCGTTTTATTTACTCTTTCCTTGGTAAATTATTTGTCAACATTAGTAATACAAAATAATAAATAATACTATAAAAAAACTTGTAACTGGATTTCGGAAGAAGAGTTTTCACATTCGGCAGGACATAATAACGTTAAATAATTGTCTAGATCTGTTCTTAATTTATATGTTAATGTACACTGTAAAATTAATTACGCAGCAACGGCAGTAACGAATATTTGGAAGCAAAAAGAGGTTTTGGTACCTTTAATATTCGATCAGTTTAAAATCAAAGTGACTAGTTTCCTGAACTTCAGTAGTACATAATCTTACTAAATTATCATCGGTACGGAAGAAATCAGAAGATAATTCAACTTAATAAAATATTTACATCGGAATTTTCTAATATCTAGTTCATAGATTTTTAGTAATATTGAAAAAGTTTCCTTTTGTTAAAGGTTTTAACATTTCATAAAAAGTTACATCTATGGAAGTATATAGTATTAGTTTGTACACGAACTGTCAAGCATGAAATTTTGTAAAGATTAAAATGAGATGGGTGGAAATAAAAGATGGAAAATGTATCTTTCAAGAAAATGTAAAATTGATAAGTTATAGTATTTTAGTAATGCTACAATTATTCTTGAAAAGTTGTAAGCTAGGAATTTTAGTATAAAAAATGACAGTATTATTAGACTTGCTTAGTATATTTAGATATTCAAGATTTACTATCAGTATCTTAAGATTTTTCAGATTTTCCAAATTTAAGAATGTCTAGATTCCACATTTGGAGGGTGGCAATGCAAAAGGTATCAAGAGAGATTTTTCCGAAATCGTGTTTATTAGCTCAAAAAACCAGGATAATTCAGATTCACACGTTTTTATATCCTTCTGTAAAAACCCGAAAATGTCTCTTGACTCCTTTTGCATTCCCACCCTTCATTTACAATATTTTTCTACTTCTGCTATTTTGATTTTCCCATTATAGGCTATATTTTATCCACCCGAGAATAAAACTGACCGTTAATTGGAGATTCACTGTAATAATTAGTTTTCAGATATTCTACTCGTTTTATTAAATTTCTAAAGGGCAAAATTTATTTTTTAATTTTGCAAACAAATCAAATTGAAAGGATCTAATTTTAGTCTTGATTAATTGACTCTGAGAAAATCGAGCAGTTTCTCTAATATCTTAAATATTTTAGATTGTATTAGAAATAAATTTAGATTGGTTATCATTATCGTTATTCATTTGTACGCATGAATTCATTGCTTGTTAAATATACGATCAGTATTCCAATGGCATTGACAGTGTGTCCAGTGGAAGCAGGAGGGCTCTAATTATAATCATCAATAAGAGTTATATCAAGAGGATGTTGAGACTTCGGTATATATTTACCAGAATTTTAGGACCTCGGATTTCTCTATTCTAGACTGGAAGCTGTAACGAACATTAAATTCGTTTTTCAAAGACAATTGATAGATTTACGTTTCAACAATGCTCTAAAATTAGGTAGTAAAAGCTAATTCAGGAATTCTACATAATTATGATTTTAAAACTTACGAGTACCAAACGAATTCAGTTAATATGTTTTTTTTAAATTTAAATTTAAACTATTCCTTTGAAACTAAGGTCGTTTATCTACCAACTGCTTTAGATTGTTGCGCTTTATACATTTTTAGAACCTTCTTGCCAGGTACAAGATTTTGACTCAATCCCGGCCTCTTCTTTCGCTTGATTTGCTTATTTTCCTGATCGACTTCTTCCTCATCAATCACATTGATCTGACCATTGTAAGATGTTTGACAAATAAGGGTTTCTTGTGGAGTTCTTATGGCTTCCAATTCTGAAGCTGTTCGATGCAGATCAGAGTCATGTGCGAAGGTACAATTGTGACCAAATCGACATCTACCTTTTCGGTAGTTCCAACAGATTTTTCTGCCATTTATCATTTTAGTTTCGTCCAGAGTGGGCGTCATTTTTACGTGCTTTTCTAGGATGGCGCTTTTGGCTATTTCTGCCTGTACGAATGGATTTGAGAAGACGGAAGTTTTTGGAGTAACTGTGCCATTAAAGTCAGGTGTGGGTAGTGGAAGTTTTTCATTAGAAGCAGATTCTTTCTCAGAACTCGCCTCGTCGCTCTCTGAATCCTCCTCTTCTTTTTCCTTAAAACTGAGAGTTGGGCAATATCAGATTACAAAGAACCGGTAAAAAATTTATTATAATTGTCTAATATTCAATATCTTATTCAAGCTAAGATAAGCAATTGATTTAAAAGGAGTTTTATATATTAGGGTTTGAACAATACGGACAAGAACAATATCAAACAAAAATTTAAGAAAAGATATTTATTAGGTAAAGGGAAAGGATTAGAACAAGTAGAGCGAAAAGGTGTTTATAGGTTAGAATCGTTTTCAAAGTTCAAAAACGCTAAAAACAGTAAAAACTGTCTTTTGCTGATTGAGCTTTTAACTCTACTTACATGTTATCAGCATCGTCAAAGATGCTGTCAGAATCGTTATCTGCAGAAGACTCGTAATCTGCTACCAAGGAAGCCATTTTTTACCAAATAATTATAATAGAGAATTAATAACCACATAACCCACCATCTCCTAACCCGTATATGCACGTATATGTCCCACCTGGTTTGTATATAACCAGGATAACCAGATGGTTACCAATGTGGATTTAATCACTTACACAAATGAACTCCTTTTCAGTGCTCTTTTAACGTACGTACACCAATAATGTATACACAAAAAGCGTCTCCTTTTCTCTCTCACTCTGTCTCTACTCACACACCCACACAACTGAAGTTTAAAGAAAGAAATGGCAACATTGCATTGAGGAGGGATGAGTGATAAAAGATGGTACTATTCGCGCGAATTTTTAAAAATTCGATTCGTTAATTAAAAATAAAAATAAAATAAAAAATATCAGTACATTTTCTTAATTCATAGTTCTCATCATTATAATCCAAAAATCTTTTTACAAAACTAAAAGTAAATCAGTCATTGTTCTTATTTTTCTAAATCCTCACATAATATCTAGATATTCAACTACACGTTCATGAAGCTCTTTTTTGTATAAATAATAAAGGCGAAGAATTTAAGTCTATTAAATTTCAACTTATACCATCATAAGTTATTTTTAAGCTGCAACTAGTTCCGATTTTTAAATTACAGCTTTTCCAAACAGTAACTTGTCTTTCCTCATTTCCTTTGTGCTCTATCAACAGTCTGGTATTAGGAATGTGCAACCAGAATTTCCCTAAAGTCGGTTTCAGAGATTTAATATTTACAGTTTCCTTGAGAAAAATTAAATTTTCTTCATTCCAATAAGATACTAAGTTTGTCGTGATGATAGAAATATTGTATTCATTAGCAATGAATCTCAACATGCTTCGCAAGTGACTTAAGAAATAAGTAGTCTCGTGATTTGTAGCCGATAGGAAAAATAAGGCTGCTAACGAGTCAATCACTAGCAATTTTATATTCTGTTCGTTTTGTAACATTTTCGTCAACTCGTGTAAAACTGTAATTAATTCATGGGCACTTCTAACTTGGGTTACTCTGATTTTACTCAGTACCCTCCCAATTTCCTGTAAAATCAAGAAAATTATAATTTCTGAGATAAATCAGCGAAGCATTCATAAGGCATAATAAATCTTTTTAGATGTTACACTTACCTCATCATGGCATTTTTGAGCATCTAAAATTGTCTGCATTCTCATAGTAGATAGATATCCCTTTGTATCGATGTAGTGTACATTTTTTCTTGTTTTTAATGGTATATATGTGGCAATTGAAAGACACAACTGTGTTTTTCCAGATGAAGAAACTCCGCAAATTTCGTACAATTGTTTTGAATGCAGCCCTCCATTTAGTAATGTATCTAAACTTTAATTAAAACTAGGATTATTCTCTTATCTTAAAAATTAAACATTAATAAAGGGATGTTTGATAAAAAATAAACTAAATACTATTTAAAATAGCTAAATTACTTATTATTCCTTAATCCGTTTAGATTAGATGAGATTAATGTTTATACCTAAAAATTCCTGTGGAAATAATTTGTGACAATTCATTTTCCAATAATTTTGAGGCGTCAATTATTTTACCACCTGAGGATCTTGAAATCTTCTTCTTTAAGTCTACTACTGCCTAAAAAATGTAAAACAATTTCTGTAATTGACATAAAAATAATCACAATTAGAAACTTGGCGAAAAATGAGGTTATAATATCAACAAAACTTACCTTGAATGACAAGCCATTAATATTGGTTAAAATATCTAACGATTTTTCTAAGAAATCTAAATCCGTGTAAATGCCTTTCTTTTGTAGTTGAGCAATTACACAATCTGTCAAAATTGGATAACGATCGGAATTTAATCGAGCCATAATTGAAATCTTCTTTTTCTCGATCCTAATTCTGTCAATTTCTTTGTCGGCTGCTTCAGCTTAACATCAATCAATCAGCTGATTTTTAAATCTTGTGTTATATCCAATTACCATAGGAGCTTTATTTTCACCAAATTCATGAACTTGACGAGTTTACGTTCGCAAATATAATAAATATTTTTCGCTAAAACATAGTTTATATTTACCTCCGTCTGCATAAAACGGTGATAAATATGGTGTAATTTTTGCGATAAATATTTATATAATTGCGAACATAAAATTAGTGAAGTAAAACTAAATTGCTTTTATATGGTATCAACAAAGATATTATCACCAAAGTTCTAATATACCCTTAATAAATTTCAATTATTTAATCATAACTATATAATCTACAAATTAATTCTATAGAAGCGTAGGTATTCAAAAAACAGGATGTATAGAAAACTACGTAGCTCAATTCGAAACCATGACAAAGCTTCATTAACTTGACTCTTGCTCTTGACAGGATACTGAATCATTACTGAATACTCTTGACCAAAGATATTATTATCTTTGTCTTGACACTCTTGACTGCTCTTGACTTGACTTCATTCTACTTCTTGTTCTTGCCTGTTCTTGCTTCTTGTTAATTGAAGTTAAAACGGTTAAAACTAAAACTCACATCCGGTATGCGGTATCTGCTCAACTCCTCTCAACTCATCAACTCCTACATTCTTGATTCTTCTCATTCCTCTTTCAATCACAAAACGACGAAGTTATTAAAGTTGTGAAAGAGTCCTCTCTTAATTTTTTTACAATTATGGACTACAAAAGTGCGGTGATTGTCTCTTGTTCCCTTAAAACTTCGTTTCTAAATGCTTCCAATGAATATTTACGGGCTAGAAAACTTCGCGAGGTCATTCGGTAATTTTTCTTCGGTCATCGAACTTTTAAATCAATTATTTTAGTTTGGATAAATTTGGGAATGTTTTGGTTAGTTTCTCTCTACCGACAGTAAGATAAAGGTAAGTTCATCAGTAATTTATTTGTCATTATTTAGGTTAGAAATATACTATAAAGTTGTAGTATAATAGTAAAAACTATATGCATAACTATAAGTGCCACGTGGGCCACGTGGGCCACGTGGCACTTTGGGGACAGCCATTATAATTCTTTTGAATTCTTTCAGAAGTCGATCAATTTACAAGGTTTACAAGAAAGAACTTAATTATTAAATGTTTTGAAATCTTTAAAATGGAAATGGTATTTTTTTAAGTGAAAAGTGTTGTAAATTATTTTTAATTCATAAAACACGTGGTCCCGAAAATTCAAATTTAAAAAGTCAATAATTTGATTTAAAATATTTTTCTATTATAGAAAAAAATATAAGACTTTGTTAAAAAGTGTAACTATTAGACTGGTAATTAATATTTATATATATGACATATAAAACTAGTTCTTATTCTTAAATACTTTGAGGTTATAATGGATCAGATTTGGTTTTATTTATTTTAAAATGTTCATTAATTATTTTCTTTTATAAGAAAATAAATTTTTTTTAAAGATACAATTTTTTATAACTTAAAAGCGTCCTTTTTTCCTAAAATGGGTTTTGTATTTTTTATTTTAAATATTTAATATATTTCTAGTGAAAAATGTTTAAAATTGTCGATCTGATTATAATAATTAATCTTAACTTGTATATGAAAATATTTAATAAAATTATGAAATAATTGTTCTTAACGGTTTGTGGAAATCCAAAATTATATTGTTAATATCATAATTATAATGACAGATCAGAGATCTCTGGAAATATATTCATTAGGTTATAGCTGATTGTGATATTGCCCGTCTCTTTTCGTTGCCTGGAAAACAAAGGATAAAAGCAGGGTTTTGAGCTTTAATATTTATGTTTGCTCAAAACAATCTTGCGAAGGACATAACAAAAATTTTATGTTCAATAATTCAAACCAGTATATGCTATTTGTTAAAAGAAATAATAAAACGAATGCGCATTCATTTGAGATGACTTGCAAGTTATATAAACCTCTGACTAATCCTAACCACTAAATTCTTAAAAATACATCTATTTTTGTATTCACGAACCAAATCAAGTTCTTTGCCTTCTAATATTATCTTTTGTAAAATAAATTTCATTTTCCTTATTTTCTTTAAAAAAAACGTCGTTTCCCAATTTGGAAAATCAATTGCTGATTTGATTCTCGCGCCGGAAGTACACCCTCTTTTATATATATTAGAGTCTAAACCAATGAGAATCCTTAGTGAGCGCCACGTTGCCGAATTTCCTCACTTTCTTTACCAATCAGAATGCCTATGTCGACTTAAGCGCGCCCCGTGACGGTTTTTGTAAATTCTACGAAGCGACCGCATTTCTCTCGGCCGCGGTCTGTTTGCTCCTGAATTGTCGGATACCGTCGCCATGTTTGGAAGTGTCTGCGTCCTTGAACCAGTCGAGGGAATATGTTCAGGAAAATATTAATTATATCGAATGCGCAGAAAATTACGTGAGGTACCCATTTATAAATTGTCACTCGGTAAACACGGGTGAAACGACGATTTCCGTGGATGGGTGACCTAGGAGGCGGAATCTTGTGATTCCGAAATGGTAAGTCCTCTTCTAGTCGCGACAACGCCAATATGGCGGCCGAAAAATTTCCTTTGTATAGAGGTGAGGTTCCGTAAGACTGCTGGAAATCTGTAGCTAATAACATCTCACTTTAAACTCAGCTCTAAGTCGCGGCTACGAAATAAATTTCAATTCGCGAGTGACGGAAAACTGGAAATAATCAGATCTCCGGAAAATCGAATTTTTCACAACCAGGCGACGGTGAGACGCCCTAAGTGCTGCAGAAGTTGAGACGCGTTATCGGTTCGTTCTTTTAATGATAAAAATGACAATGTTTTTTTGCAAAGTTAAGAAGTACGTGAATGTTTATGGGTCTCGATGAAAATGATATTTTTACCGAAAAATCATCGTATCGATTTTCTGTCCGGAAAAATTTAAAGCGCCCTACGCGCTGCTTAGACAATTTTAATTTCGGCGCTTTTTTTTTTATACAAAGCAATTAAAACACCTATTGTTTGAAAACAAATTTGTGATGAAGAAATCTATAGATCATTCGAAGCTGTGGTCTTTGTGACAAAGAGCTTTATTTTCATTTTTAGGTCAGAATATAGTGCGAGTTTTACTTAAGGCAGTGATGGAATTTTTAAATCGATGGGTGTTTGATCGGAGTTTATTGTAAAATTTAATGTTTGTTACAGCTTATCTTAGAGGTTCACTTTTTTTAAATAATGACATGTGGTAATTACTATATGAGAATCAAGTTGTCGCAACTTTACGTATGCAATAATAAATATTTTTCGTTAAAACTAGTCTTATTTACCTTTTTGTATGGAATGGAAGTAAATTGCCTAGTTTTAGTCAGAAATATTTACTATTGCAGACGTAAAGTTGTGTCAACTTAATTTGCTCATATGGTAATTATGATATGCCCTTAATCTGAGGTTTTGACATTTTGTTAAGGTCATGAATGGGCAAAGTTTTTAAGACAGTCGATTGGAAATTCATTTCTTGGTTAGCTTACTTAGACTGAGGTTTATCAGGAGTAACGAGTGCAATGTAAACAAATGTGATTTCTCGTTTAATGAAAGATTAGTTTCTATTAATATTTTGAGAAATTTAAACTGATTGTATGAATTTTGTTTTTAATCGTATCGAATTTTTAGTTTTTCTTTCATATTTTATATTCATTACTCCTTATGATTATACATAAATTTCATCATTTAATGTAATAACAAAGCGTGATGAATCAAAACATTTTTCAATTTTTCTCATATATACAGGTTTGAAAATCTTTTTATACGAAACTGAAAAGATAATATTATCTATAAATAGTTAAATAATAGTAAAATTAATAAATAAGAAGACCCAACAATTTTGATTTTATGCATTTTCTTATGTAATTTAGTTTTTTAAATTTCTTTATCAGAAAAAATTTTAATAAACTAAATTTTAAAAAATTTAAACAAATTTGCAGTTTAGCAATGACAGAATGCTTTTTTGTAACTTTAATTATAGCAATTTATCTTAAAATAGGGACATGAAAGATTATAAATTAACAGAGTAGAATTTAAATTTATAAATAAATAATGAACTCTAAAGCAAGAATAATTACGAGATTATTAATTGTGTTACAGTACCGTGTGTAATGTGTGATAAGCAACCTGGGTCTACTTTGCCACCCCTTGGCGGGGGTGGGACACACAATGAAGGGAGCAACGGCAGCGGATCTCAACAAGCAGTTAACTTACATCAAGTTCTTACGACTCAAGGACTTAATGTCCTTACTTCAGGCGGACAACAATTTGTCATTACTTCTCAAGTTCCGGGCCTCACACAGGTACTTAATTACTCTAGTATAATTTATTTAAAGGCTTAATATAATTTTCTAAAAAAGAACGTTACTCTTTTTAGTTCATTTTCGCTTCAGAAATTCATTACATTTAAAGAATCAAACTTTGAACTCGAAACTGAAGGACTGATTACTTTTTAAATCTAGTTTATACTCCTTTATCAAATCTATATAAATCACTTAAAATTCGAGTGATCTACACCTCACACGAAACATGATAATAATTTTTGTATAGGGTTCTTCAGATTTCGTTACTGTTAGATATATTTTTGACCCATTGTTAAGTATTAATTTTGCAAGAACTTGTCTGGAAACAAGCAAAAGGTCAGGAATTTTGAAAATCGAGGAGTTTTATAAACCTGCTTTATTTGTGAATTCGAATTGAAATTCTTTGTCTTCTGTCTCTAAAAATGTTAAATGATGATTTAATACCGAACCTGAAGGAGCTGAAATCCATTCAATTCACTTCTTCTGCTGTCAATCGAGGCATTTATCTGATCCCAAATTTCAAACCGCTGAAATAATTGCTTTTAAAATCCGAACATTTAATAAACCCTCGTTTTTTAAAAGGTTTTGCAGAGTGGCGCAACTACAACCGCAAACCTACAGCAGTTGGGGGTTACGCGAATTGTCAATATCGGAAATGCATCTCCGCGCGTTAGCGTCGTTGGAGTCGCGAGTGCGAGTGGCTCGCCTCTCTCATCATCCTCACGTCAAACGCCTACGAAAGTGGTACTGACTACCTCCCCAAAGCTAGTTCGAACCTCCCTTGGAAATATTTTTGTTGCCCCTACATCTCAAATGACCGGACAATCGCCGCCTGCGAGAAAAAGACTAAAACTCTCAGAAACACACGAGAAGTCTACAGCCTTTGACGACTCAATGGGTTACAGAAGGCGAGTCATGGAGCACAAAATGAAACGAATGCGTGCCGTGAGAGAGAAGTATGCCGAAAATGCAGCTGAACTTTTTTTTCTCAACGCGGGTGGAAATATGTTGGATTTCCAAACTTGGAGAAAAAGACCGCCCAGTTCTCAGTATCTGCATTTTCTCAGACAGCACAGGTTAGATCCTGAAGATGACGATGAAGATCTGACGGTTCCTTTACCTTCGCAGCCAGAAGTTCCTGTTTCTACAGCAGCTTCAACGGTTCAGACTGTGAGTCAGGGAGCGGAGGTTAAAGTGCCAGGCATTGGCGTTACTCCTGTAGCGGTTTCGACAACACTGCCTACCGCTGTGGCGCAACTTAGTCAACAAGGTTTGTGGAAACATAATTTCTTTTGTAATTTTCAAATTAAGTTTATATTTAACCGATAAGGGTGTCTTAGGTGGATGTATTCGAATATTGTATATCATGTGAATTTCTGATCAATAAAAGTAGGAATTGGAATTTAAAAAACTGACATCATCTTTAAGAATATTATTACATTTTAGGAATATATTTAGATTTAAAATGGTGTATAGTATTCGAAATATATGAATGTGTGAAACATTGATGATATTTCACACTTTTGTTGTCCATGAATCATCTGAAATCCTCGTTTGCGTACTTAGGACATGTACCAGGTAGGCCACAAGGTGGTCGCCACGGAATGGTGTTTGCCATCCGAGCAGCTTTCCAAACCTCACCAGTCACCGTTCACCCCTCACCCACTTCTACTATAGCACCCGCGCTCATTATAGGTGATTACTGTGTAGCCCTGTCGATCAATGTTTAAATGAATAGTTTAATATTTTGGAATTTGCATTTTTACACAGTCTACGCAAAATATTAAACTTCAAATAGTCAGTCTGAATGTTACTATAGAAGAATTGCACGATAAAGGATCTGGATTGTGCATCAAATTTTATAATTTATTATTCTTATTATTGCCTTGAAACATTTTTTATATGGTTTTTCATCTTAATCAAATTTCAATTGAAGATGTTACAAATATTTCTTTAAAATTCTATCATTAAAATCCAGATTTTTAACTTTATTTCTTTTTTTTTTTGCCTGCTTTCTCATGGAATTTTTAAATATTCAGTGTGATTTTATAGAAACGAATTATCGTCAACATTTCGCTAGAGGATTTAATTAATTAAAAGTGGACATACATTTAGAATCGATAAAATTCTACATCGCATTTTTGTTCAGGCCTCTGCTTTGATCATTAGTGTGAAACTGCATGTCGTTTGTTATTAGGGACTGTACGTTTATTTTTCAATATGGAATACGATTGGTTATTCAATTTAGTCCATTAGTTTGCAAATGGTATGGAATAAAAAGTGAACTAAAGTTTGCATGAATTTCGCTATTAAAAAACATATTTTAATTTTAGATCATTCTAAAACGTATACAATTATATGTTTAGATTATACAATTTTACTTACGCTACTTGTAAATACATGTAAAACTTTCATAGAAATGTATAATAGAAAATTCAGAATTATAATGATACCCATGAGAGTTATTCCGCTACTTCACTGATATTTTGTGATGTAGTCTCAATTTTGTGGGCATATCAAAGTCAAACAAATGTAAGACTGCTTAGTATTATCTTTTCAGTCCAAGGGCAGTTTTGATACAATTCCAATACAGTAAAACATGTATTTTGTTGAACACAATATGTGTAGTGCAAGAACCATAACTTCTGATTCTCTGAATTCAGAAAAAAGGTCAACTTTAAGAACAAAGTAAATAACACCCTTAATTTTTTTCCTGCAGGCGGAACACCCTTAGTTTTAGACCCACCACAATCAGTCACAACCAAGTCTGCTGTTAGTCCTGTTCTGGAAAAACCGTCACCTACGAATCCGATGAGTAGATCATCGTCTGCAGCTCTTGTCGGTAATCAACCAGTAGTTAAACTTGTAAAATTACCTCCTTCTACGGTGGCAGCATCCTGTGATACTTCTTCTAACCAAGAACAAATTGTAGAAAAGGCTAAACAGGTAATTAATTTATGTATTATATTTTGTATTGATGCCCAATATAAAATAATCAAATAATGAATTTGAGAGTCTTACATTTTTAATCTTATATTTATCTATTTGTAGGAGGCGTACGTAATGCAAAGGATTAGCGAATTACAAAGAGAAGGCTTGTGGTCCGAGCGGAGACTGCCTAAAGTTCAAGAACCCGCGAGGACAAAGGCCCACTGGGATTATTTGCTGGAAGAGATGGTTTGGCTAGCCGCTGATTTTGCTCAGGAAAGAAAATGGAAGAAAGCGGCCGCAAAGAAATGCGCGCGAATGGTGCAAAAGCATTTCCAGGAAAAAGCTGTTCAAGCTCAGAAAGCAGAGAAACTAGAGGAACTCAGACTGAAAAAAATCGCCGGCTTCGTTGCAAAAGAGATAAAGACTTTCTGGTCAAACGTAGAAAAGGTAGGGTTTCCGGAACTTTAATTCATTTTTCTACCCCACACTTATAAGCCGGCAGTTTCGACTTTATTTTGTTGATAGTGTGAGCTCGTTGTGGGAACAGTAACTCTATTAAAAGCAAAGGATTGAATCGTCGCTGGGATTTAGTCTCATATGTTTTAGATACAAAACAATTTTATAAAAAATGTATTACTTAATTATTATTATTATTATTACAATAAAATTACTTTTGCAGTTGGTAGAGTATAAACAACATACAAGACTGGAAGAAAAACGAAAAAAAGCGTTGGACCAACATCTAAACTTTATCGTCGGTCAGACGGAAAAATACTCAACGTGGTTGACTGAAGGCCTCAATAAAACTGATGGCAATCAAAGTATGCCTGTATCCATAAACAGTTCTCGAATTTCATCACCAATCCCATCGGGAAAACAACATTCAGATGGTTAATATTTTAAAATCCATATAGTTTATTACTTACTCAAAATTTGTAAAAATATACTAGTATACTAGTACGTATTTATTCCTTTCTTAATCAGTGATGACAAAATACCGTTTCTGAAGGTGCGAGATCCATTCAACTCAATCCTACCCTCTGATGTAATCGAGGCATTTGTCTGAGATATTATAACGAATCAAATATTCATTTATAATTATAATTATACCAAAAAAATTATTTTAATTATTTGCTAGTACTTTCTGAAAATGATATTTAAACGAATTTGACATTCAATTCCAGACGAGTTTGAACCAAGTCAAAGCTCAGACGATGATGAAGAAACGATAGCAAAAGCCGAGGAAGAGATAAAATCAAATCATATAGAAGAGGTGGAACTTTTGAAAAAGGAATCCGTGATACCTTTGGAGGACTTGCTGAAAGATCTGCCTCCGAATTATCTCGATGAGCGGACCAAAAGTTTGTCTCCAGAGTCTAAAGAAACTGTGGAGAATGAAAAAAGTGCCGATGGTGATACGGAATTCACTGTCGCATCTGGTGAATCTTCTGATGATGAAGATACAATTATGGAACAGGAGAAAATGGAGAAGAACGAGGACCACAAACAAGAGTTGGACGACCTTAAGGCTGAGAACGATATGTCGATTGATGAGCTTATGACGAAGTACGGAGGTGGACAAGATGTTTCGATCGACATGGATGAAGGTTCTGATCAAGGTATTTGTTCAATTTTCCAAGGAAAATGCTTCAATGGGTTTCAAGTTTCAAATTATCAGTGATGACAATATACCATTTCCGAAGGTGCGAGATCCATTCAACTCAATCCTACCCTCTGATGTAATCGAGGCATTTGTCTGAGAGTTTATTCTCCAAAACGCAAATTTTGTTCTTTACATTTCAGTAAATTCGTTTTTAATTCCATAATTTATTGTTTAGAATCCGAGGACGGTTTCGACAAGGAGGACGACGACGAGGATCAGAAAAGCGAGGAATCTGAAAGCGAAAGCGAGTACGATGACAAGGACCAAGATTCACAAACTCAAAGTGAAGATGAGACAGGCGTTGGACTTAAATCTCTACTTGAAGATTTTTCCGGTGAAAATTCACTCAAAAATCAAGTAGGTTACTCTTAAACAAGTAAAACTCGTTTCTAATTAATAAAAAAAATATTTAAAAATAAAACATTTTCACATTTTTAATTAACAATTGAATCTGATTAATTTGCAGAGTCAGGAATCAGAAAGCAACGAAATGGACGACGTTGCTGCTTTAGCAGAAAGTATCCAGCCTAAGGGAAATACTTTGCTCACGACTAGTGTAAGTATTTGGACTTTAAAAACAAGTGATCTGTTATGTATAATTTCCTTCACTATCCAAAGCAGCTTTGCTTCAATTTTGCTCGCTGCTATTTCAAGGGAGGTAGAGCAAAGCGATCGTTATCGATAGAAAAATGCAAAGCATTCGTTTCGGTGACCTCGCGACAAAATTGATTTATTTTAAGTTATTTAATCTACCTTTTTTTTTTTACATTTTAGTAACATTTTTCTGTTTTTATTTTGTTTTAGGTTGTGACGAAGGTTCCTTTCCTTTTGAAACATTCGTTACGAGAATATCAGCACATTGGTTTAGATTGGCTCGTAACAATGTATGAGAGGAAATTGAATGGTATTTTGGCCGATGAAATGGGTTTGGGTAAAACTATTCAAACCATCGCACTTTTGGCACATTTGGCCTGCGAGAAGGGAAACTGGGGTCCGCACTTAATTATTGTTCCGACGTCCGTGATGCTAAACTGGGAAATGGAATGCAAAAAGTGGTGTCCGGGTTTTAAAATTTTAACCTACTACGGTACGCAGAAGGATCGTAAAATGAAAAGAACAGGATGGACGAAGCCAAACGCATTTCACATTTGTATAACATCTTACAAACTTGTCATTCAAGACCATCAAAGCTTCAGAAGAAAAAAGTGGAAGTATTTGATTTTGGATGAAGCTCAGAATATCAAAAATTTCAAGTCACAGCGCTGGCAGTTACTTCTCAATTTTCAAACACAGAGGTGAGACATTTTTGTTAGTAATTAATATTAATTTCTCGCTGCCGACCACAGTTCAGGGAATTCCATGCCTGATATTGTTCTATTTTTAACAGCGAAATAGTAAAACTTCTTTATAAAAACTCGTGTGTCTGATAAGAGGAAATTATAGGGCATGCGTATCCTGTCTAAAGAAACAATTTTATTATATAACATCTCGTCTCTCAAATAAATTTTAAGTTATAGTTCCCAAATGAAATTTCTAATTTTATTTTTCTTTACAGGAGATTGTTACTTACAGGAACACCGCTTCAAAATAATCTAATGGAACTCTGGTCCTTAATGCATTTTCTGATGCCAAATGTTTTCCAATCTCACAGGGAATTTAAAGAGTGGTTTAGCAATCCAGTCACTGGGATGATCGAAGGAAGCAGCGAATACAACGAGAACATTATTCGACGACTTCACAAGGTCTGTACGTACGGTTTTTTAAGAAAGTGTAACGTGAAATCTCGCTGCCGACCACAGTTCAGGGAATTCAATACTTGTGACTGTTTTATTTTTAACAGCGAAATAGTAAAATTGTCCATAAAAACTCATGTGTCGGAAAGAGGAAATTATACGACATGCGTATCCTGTCTGGAGAAACAATTCTATTTACTATCTAAAAATGTTGTTTAACAAACAAGAAAAATTTTTTAAAATTTTCCTTATGCAGGTCTTGCGGCCCTTTCTACTCAGGAGGTTAAAATCGGAGGTTGAGAAACAACTGCCAAAGAAGTATGAACATGTTGTAATGTGTCGGTTATCAAAAAGGCAAAGATACCTTTATGACGATTTCATGTCCCGGGCTAAGTAAGTATTTTATTTACTTACATTAATTAGTTTATTTTGTTATTCATCTTAAGATGAGTACTAATTTTTTTTGTTTTTTTAAAGGACGAAGGAAACTTTATCTAGTGGCAATTTATTGAGCGTCATCAACGTCTTGATGCAGTTGCGAAAAGTATGCAATCATCCGAATCTTTTCGAAATCCGTCCAACGGTATCACCTTTTCAAATGCAGGGACTCGAATTTGTCTCGGCTTCACTGGCTGCAAGTGCACTTGACTACGATGTTTGGAAGGTAAGGAAATTAACATTATATTTGTGAATTTATATAAATAATACTCACAAGATAATTAGAGAATGACGTTTTTTAATTGACGAATATGTTTACCTTCTAGCACGTTGATCTTTCAGTCTTAAATCTAAGATTGGTTCAATTGGAGACTCTGTTAACGGCTTATGTCGCGCATAGAATGAAACGGTTACAAACTCCGAGGAAACTTATCGAGGAGATTGATAGTGCCCCAAAACCACCTCCAAGGTGTCCTTCAGGGAAGATTAAGATTAACGTCCGACTGTCAAATCAAACTAAATCAAGTGTTTCTCAACAAGCAAAGTCGAGAAATTTTGGTGGTGCTTTATCATCTGCGAGAGTGGGAACTTCACCTTTGATTAAAGGTGCAAACAATCAAACTCCCACTGGGCAGGGTAAGAAATTTTTATTTTATTCTAAGTAGTAATTAATTCCATATAGAGTAACAATAACTTGTTAATTTAAATTAATGGTTTCAGGTGTAACTTTAAGAGTAGCGGGTGGACAGCAATTTCAGGGTTATTCTGTGCAGTTGGTTCCACATCAAGGAGGCGTAGTCAAAGGTTATTATAGTCCCAAAGTTTTAATGAATTTCACATTTGTAGCATCATCGATCAGTGATTGTGATTCAGTGATCAATCACTTTTGCAGTGATGCAATATCAAATTTTCTCGGGCCAGCTTGTTCATTGATCATTCTTTCATGCGCATTCTAGAACCGAGCATACAATGTAAGATTACCTTTTTCAAAAAAAAAATGTATCTTTTGGAATGATTAGCAAAGTAAAAAACTCTTTTATCAAATAAATATTTTTATTTTTTTTTTATAGCGATACCTGTGGCGCCGAATCTACAGACAACTACTGCAGGTACAGCTACACCAGGGGTGAATTCGCAAAAGATCACTGTGGCTAATACGAATATCAGAGATGGTCTGCAAAGGTTGACGCAGACCGTTACTGTTAAACAGGGGGATTCCGTCCAGAGGATAGCAGTACCTCCAGGCTTCGCTCAGTTGGTTCAAACTGCTACTGGTAGACACATTCTTTTTACGTCGAATCAACAGAATGCTAATACAGGTTGGTACTATTTTGAAGTTAATTAAAAAAAAAATTGTAATTTAAAATCTCGCTGCCGACCACAGTACAGGGAGTTTCATACCTGCGATTGTTTTACATTTAAACAGCGAGATAACAACAGTTTCCATAAAAACTCGTGTGTCGGAAAGAGGAAATTATACGACACGCGTATCCTGTCTGGAAAAACAATTCTATTTCACAACTTCTCTTAATCATCAGTATTTTATTTATTTTACCTCTATTTTTTTTTTTTTTTTTTTTTTGAACAATATTATAATGGGTAAATAATTGATATCATGCTTATGTAATCTCACTCTATAGTCAATCTTTCGAGTTGCAAGAGAATTAAAAATTTTGTATTGAAAAAATTAATAAATTCAAAAATAATAATTTTATCATAATATTGATACATGAAAAAGGAAATTAGATCTAATAAATAAAACAGAAGTATATGTTCATTTAAAGTTAATTTTGATATCAATTTGGAAAAACTGAATTTGCTCACATGGTAATTACCACATGCTTCTAAGATTCTAAATTGTAATACTATAATGGTATCAATTTTTAATCCCATTCAAATTATGTAACAATTTTTAGAATTAATTTTAAAAAAATTAAAATCTTCGTGATTTAAAATGTGTACAATCCACAAAATCAATTCCATTATTTCATCAATTCTTTTTGAAGTAATCTCAAATTTGTGGAAATATTAAACTCAAGCAAATGTAAAACTGTTTAGTACTATCTATTCAGTTCAAGGGCAGTTTTGATACAATTTAAATATAACACTGCATTCTTAAAAGTAAAATACAATATATCATTAACATTACATCATTGTTTTTCCAGTTGTCAGCGGTCAACGTCTAACTGTTCTCTCAAAATCTCTCGTCGGTCTTTCAACAACTGCCGCTGTCAGTAAAATGATAAGCGGAGTCGTGACAACTACATCCGGTGGAAGACCCATTATGCGAGTTCCACAACTCAATGTTAGCAGCTCTCAGGCCCAAGTTACCGCTCAGCAAATTCGACCTAGTATAGTTGCTAAACCTCTTCTTAAAGAAGCAGGAAAGGTTCTACCTAAAGAAGAACCAAAATCCGAGTTCCACATACCACAATTGGAAGACGAACGTCGCCGAAGAAGGCAAAGTAAACTTCAAATGTTGGCCCACATAAACGAAAGACGCTGCGCTGCTTGTCCATTATATGGGGAAGATCTCTTCACTGCCCTTAGATTAGGAAAACCTTGCACGGCTTGCCGTTGGCACACTGGCTGGATGCATTGTTCTACAACCAAAGAGAACGCTCGCACGAGAAGACAATTTTTCTCGAGAACAGAGGCTCTCGCTGAGGCGATAAAATCAACTGAACAAATCGTTGAAGAACTCAAAGAAGCCTTTGAGAGATTCGTCGTCTATGTACCTGCGGTTCGTGCTCCGATACCTCAACTTCACGTTTCACATCCTCCGCCACACAAATTATGGGCTGATCAGCGATTGCAGATGGAACTAAAACATCAGCTCTCGCCGAAACTAGCTCTGCTTCATCCAGTAGCCAGATCGATGCTGACACAATTCCCGGAGCCGAGATTGATTCAATATGATTGTGGAAAACTGCAGTCGTTGAATCATCTTTTGAGGAGACTGAAGTCTGGAAATCATCGTGTCCTGATCTTTACGCAAATGACGAGGATGTTGGATGTTTTGGAAGCTTTTCTCAATTTCCATGGACATATTTACTTACGACTGGATGGAGCGACGAAAGTTGATCAAAGGCAGGTCTTGATGGAGCGATTTAATGCCGATAAGAGGATATTTTGCTTTATTTTGTCGACCAGGTCAGGTGGAGTTGGTGTAAATTTGACGGGAGCGGACACAGTTATCTTTTATGACAGTGATTGGAATCCGACGATGGACGCTCAAGCTCAAGACAGGTGTCACAGAATTGGGCAGACGAGGGATGTTCATATTTATAGGTGAGTTTTTTTTATGCTTTTACTTTTAATGTCTTTCCATAATAAATTGTATTTTGAAATTTAGTCATTGAGTAAAAATATCATAAGAGAACTAAAACCAAAAGACTAAAATCAATTTCTAATTTTTAATATATTTATGTGCAGACTGGTTAGTGAGAAAACGGTAGAAGAAAACATCTTAAAGAAAGCGAACCAAAAGAGATTACTGGGTGATCTTGCAATCGAGGGTGGAAACTTCACGACTGCTTACTTTAAGAGCGTAAGTATTTCTCGGATCGTGTCACATATATCATTAAATAATAAAACATTTATATTTTATATTCCTTTACAGACAACAATCCAAGATCTGTTCAATGTCGACCAAACGGAAAGTGATGCGTCGACTCGAATGGCAGAAGTATTTGATCAGAATAGAGATCGAGAAAGGGCTCTCCAAAAAGAACCTTCTATTCTTGCACTTCCTGCATCCGGAGAAGAAAAAGTTGCAATTGGTGCTTTAGAATCTGCTCTTGCTGCAGCTGAGGAAGATCTCGATGTTCAGGCTACGAAGACTGCAAAGGCGGAAGCTGTCGCTGACTTAGCTGAGTTCGACGAAAATATCCCGTTAGAGGAGGCAGACAAAGACGATGCGCCAGTCAGTAAAGCTGAGATAGAAGTTCAAAATCTAGTTTCACAGGTATGTGCTTTAGAATAAAATAAAAGTACAAATGAATCAGATTTTACAGTTGGCCTTGCCAAAGTTTCTTAAAAATTTATGTGTGAAGCATCATCGATCAGTGATTGTGACTCAGTGATCAGTTACTTTTGCAGTGATGCAAGATAAAATTTTCTCGGGCCAGCTTGCTTAATGATCATTCTTTCGTACGCATTCTAGAACCAAGAATACAATTATAAAATATTTTAAAAAAGCTTAATTATAAAACCGTTTTCCCGAGAATAGTATTAATATTAACTAATTTTCATTATGTGAGACTGGAAAATTATTCGAAAAATCTAACCTCTTTAATTTTATCTGTAGCTAACGCCAATAGAACGTTACGCAATGAAGTTCGTGGAACAATCCGAGGGTAGCTTTTCGGCAGCTCAATTGGCAGCAGCGGAACGAGAACTGGAACAGCAGAAAAAAGAGTGGGAGTTGGATCGCCTTCGAGCCTTACGAGAGGAAGAGGAGAGACAAATGCGACTGGCGGATGATGACGAAAAACCTCTAACTTTCGGCCGGGAGGATGCGCAGAATCAGGTTAATAGTACTACTAATTCTAGGAAACTCTTTAATAAGAAATCCCCACCGAGTAGAAAAAGTACGCGTACAAGCATTCGTAAAGTTGAGGCCTCTTCTGCAAGTGAAACCGATAACACGACAGACTCAGAATCTGAATCGCAAGATGAAGAGGAGGAGGAGGAGGAGCTTGTAGAAGATAGTCTCGACGAGGAATCAAGTCACACTGAGAGTCAAAGTCAGGGTGACGATGACGAAGAGGATGAAATAGTAGATAGTCAGGACGAATTCGAAAGCGAAGATTTTTCCAAACGAAAAGGTCGTTCAAACAAACCAAATCAAAGGAATAAACTTGATCTCAATAGTCCACGAACAAGGTCTAGAGGAAATGTGAAAATTAATCTTTGGACATTAGATGTGAGTCCAATTTTACCTAGTGCCAAAAACAAACCCAGAGGTTTGTATTCAAAAAAAAGACTTAGCGATTCAAAATCCGACGATGGGTTCACCTTGCCTTTGCCACCTAATGGGAATAAAAAGAATGATCCTGAAATTCTTCTTTCTCCAAAATTGACTTTAGAGAAATTAGAGACTTCGAAAATTAATTATATTTCTAAAGATTCGATTATTAAGAAAATTAACAGTTTTGCGCAAGTGAATGGTTCGCATCATGAAGACTCGTCCGAATCAAACGAGACTGACGGTTGCCTTCAAGAAGAAGATTTGGAGAAGAGTGAATTGATAGTAAAAATTGCATCGAATAATGTTATAACTGAAAAAGGTATTTCCCCTGTCCATGCTACTAGAGCCTCGCATAAAGCACCGGATTTCGGAAAGACTGTAAATAGTAATGATGAGGACACTGAAAACTGTGATGTTAATAATGCCTCCCAGAATCGCAAGTCACAATTCTTTTCGAAACGTTCTAGTGCTAGATCATCCGGAGAGAATTCAAAAGAAAAATCTACTGAAGAGTCGAATGACTTCGTAGGATTGAAGCATAAATTACAAGATAGTGTTAAAAATGCGTCGAAAAATATGGTTCCACATGTGGTGCTCTCAGCGTGTACGGCTCAGAAATTAAAACCTAATGTGGTCGAAAAAGAAAATTCGTGTCAATCTTCTATTCCAAATTTACAGAAGGATAAATTCCAGGGGAAGAAAAATGAGGATCCGAAGCCGATTACGAGATCTTCGGCGAAAGAAGTTAGCAAAGAAAGTAGTAAGGATATTAAGGATAGCAAATCCAAGGAAGAATCCTCTCTTCAAGAACAGGATCGAAAAGAAGATGAGATTAGCAACTCAGACAAAGCTAAACTAAGACCAGAAACACCTAGAATATATACACGCAGAGCAAAAGCAGAAATTATAGATAGTGGGGATTCTAAGGAAGAGAAACTAAAATCGGAGACAAGAAGGTCTATCGATTCTGAACCTCAGACTTCAAAGATGTTAAAAGCAGAAAATCGTGTTACCAGATCTAATCCAGTTGCAATTTCAGTTTCACTTCCACCACCGCGGAATGTTCCTCTTTTACACAAACCAGATTTAAAACGAAGACCGGACACGCCTATGCCAAATATCAATACACCTCATGTACCAAATAAAGTTGGTAGGCCTAGGAAAAAACCCCTTCCTACCGAGGAAGAAAAACCTGAAAAATCTGAAAGCACATTTGCAGTTCCGAGTGTGGGTCCTAAGAAGGCGAAGCTTCCAGGTAAAGTTTTGGAAAAAGGAGAATCATCTAGTCTTACAAATAAACCAACTCAAACTGAAAATATGATAGGTAGAAAAAGACCTGATACGCCAATGCCTGAGGCGGATAAAATCAAAGGAAGAAGGTTAAAGGGAGAATCAAAAGTAGACTCCCAGGTCGAAGCACAGAAAATTCGAACGACTAGGAAACCTATTTCAGAAAAGGTCGAAAAAGATTCTAATGGAAATGACGAATCGGCTGAAGCTGAAAGTTCTGAACGACCGCAGCGGACAGCTAAAGTTGTTGCAATTTTAACTTTAGATTCACATATGAAAAATAATAGATTAACTAGTCAGCCTGTTCTTGAAGTCAAGTTGAATAAAATGAACATAGAGGAAACTGCCAAAAATGGCGAACATTCCGAGGATAAATTAGAGGACAAAACTAAATCTGATGAAAATTCGAAAAAGGTAACAGCTTCAATATCAAATCCAACAATTTCGTTGAACAGGCTAGAAACTCCAACTATATCAACGAGAGCATCTGCCAAGTTAGATAAGAAAATCTCGATGGTAGAGTTGGATAGTGAACCGGATTACGAGCCTTCGGGTTCAGTAATGACGAAGAAGAGGATAAAGAAAACTAGACTCGCTCCTCTTACGAAAGCTTTGATTGATGTAAAACATGGTGAAATTCAAACTGTTGATATCGTCGATGACGACGAAACGCCGCCCATTAAAAGATCGCTTCGTTTTCAAGCTCCTCCTCCTGAAAAGATAATTAATAGTTAGGTATCTTGAGGTGATGTATTATTCAATATATGTTTAAAAAAAATGAATTTATTTTGCTGACTCAATTGTTGTACGTATTTGAAATATTTTTAGAGGCAATGGTGGGGTGTTTTTTTTTTCTGTTTTTTTAGTCAAAAACGATGTTGAGTTTCTTGTTTTTCTTTAAAAAGAATTGCGATTGTAAATAGCTCATAATGATTTCATTTGTACTGGGTACAATTTGTAATATTTTTTAGCACTGTATAAAAAGAAGCGTGCAGTTTTTAGCGCTTTGTAAATGATGTATTAGGTTTACGGTTTAAGTTATACTTGGTAACAAAGACTCATGACTGTTGTATTATACTAGATTATATGAAAAAATCCAAGGATCTATGTATCTCAGTTGGTTGAAAGCTTACAGTACGATAATGCGATAACTGTACTAGTTTCATGTCTAAGAGTAATGGCGATCTCTCGCTATGATTGTGAGAATCGTTGGTGATTTCAGAAATGTCCGTTTAAATTTTATTAAGGCAAGTCGCCTCGAGTAAAGATTAAGTTGTGCGCCTGTATTTTGTATGATCGAATGACTCCTTTGGAAGGAAATAAACGAAATATTCCTTGCTAGAAAATAATGTGTTTCCTTATTTCTTGGTGCGTTTCCAAGTCTGTTCAATCAAAGGTTCAGTTCCGTTTTGGTGTCAAAACTTGCTCGGTGTGCTTGTTTATATTTGTAGATTATTGAGATACAACTTAGCATGTCAGTTTGGTGTGGCAAGGCTGTCATGACCGCACAATTTAAAGAGGCTTGAAGCCGAAGTTTTTGATTTGATTAAAGCATGCGTGAGAACTGATCATTGCTCACAAAATGGCACCAAAACACTGCCTTTGCCATTCCAAACTTGGAGACAGCCAAGATATAAGCAGGCACATTTACGAGCCGCGGAATCGAAAAAATGTTCCTACGTTTGTAGCTAGAAACTTGACTGGAACGAGCCTTTGAATGAACTAGGCTCTAATTGTTCCTTATCCAATTTTTGACTTCACAAATCATTATTTTATTTTATTATCAGTTATCCACACACAGGACTTCCACTCAGTGATTCGACAGTAAAAAAAATTATTCTTGATTTGGTTTATAAAAACAGTTGAACGATAATATTTAAAACAGAAGAAATACCCATTTTTGTTTAGAGTGAAAAATTTATCCACGAAAATTTTGGTGGAAGTCCTTTACTTGAATTTAGAAAAAGTGAAATACAGTTTTAACGTAAACAATTCAAGTTTCAAGTACCTCACTTTAAAATATTTGTATTCACTTCTGACGGTAAGTTTCAAGTTGAAGTCTAGCTGCAAATTTTTGAAAAAGAAAATTGATATCTTCGCTAAAAACAAAACTAAAATGGTAGTAAAGCTTTCTCTGCTGTTCAAAAGTTTAACCTGGTAAGTGAAATTTGTCATAGAAACTATATTCCGACATGCATGCATGAGAAAATAATCTCAATGGTAAATGTCATTTATTAGTTTATACTTTTGGACAGAAGTTCTATGTGCGCTTATTCTCTTCAATCGCAATTCGATGTAGGTATTTAAGTAATTAATGTTGGATATGAATTTTTTAAAATAAGAATTTATCATATTTTACAGATTTGGTTATCGGAGAATACAATGGAGCAAATGCCGGTTAGTATTTAGAAAAATAATTCGTATAAGGTGATCAATATGAGTTTCTTGTTTTATCAAATTATATATCGAAATTTATTAGATGTGGTGTCCACCAACGCCTCCAACGTCGGACGATGATGTCTACATCGATTACTCTTTGGGATTCTTGTACGAAAATACACCAATGTCAGAAGCTGAATTACCACCTGTGTTTGTTAAAAAAGATATAAAACGACATAGGGTAGACCCAGTAATCAGCGAGAGAGATGGTACGTTCAGAAAAAATTTGTTGACTGTTGATTTTCAAGTTCGAAGTGTTGAGTAGGATTTCAATATTTTTTTAAAACATAAAACAAACCATGAAATTATTTTGTATTTAAATTTTAGGTCGTCGTCCAGCTAAAATTCGACACAAGGAGGAATCCGTTTTCGCCCCTCGGTCCCTCTTCGACCGACCGTCACCCGCCTTGGTAAAAATGCGACGAGACATGAAGTTGCATAAATTCCGCGGAATGGTGCGTCCACCAGTTGCGGGCATGTCGGGTTTAAAACCACCTTTATTGAAATCACCAGTCGAACAGGAAAATCTCCTAGAATGGACGGTTCATGAAGATTGGGCTCTGCTCCAGGCAATCCAAATCTATCAAAGTTTGCCTTTGAATTTGGTTGTCCTTTCTCCTGGACAGACACCAAATTGGGATTTGGTATCTGATTTTGTAAACAACGCCTGTAGGGTGTATAGATCGCCCAAACAATGTAGAAACAGGTACGAGATGATCATTGTCCCCAGGGAAGAAGGTAAACTTCTTTACGACACCACTCCGAAAAAGCAGAAAAAGCAAAAGGGCGCTTATAAAATGCCACAGATTGCAGAGGTGAGGATTTTCTTTCGATTTTTTTGACGAATACTTAGGATTGTATTTTAGATTTTATATCATAATATTGTTTTTTTTTTGTTGTGTTCGTTTTCAGCAACAGAGTAAAACTAATCGGCCCATGAGGACTTCCCAGTTATATAATCAGGATAAGAACAACACGTTTACGTCTATTTCGTGTCTAAGATATGATGCTGTAAAAATGGTGTCGAATAAAAAAGCGCCTACTACAAAGCCAGTTTGTATGAATCCTTCGCTGAAGAATCCTAAACATGCGGCGATTTTGGCTGAATGTGGGATTCAGTACGAAACGCCTTCGTCTCCAATGGACATTGCTGTACGAAAAGCCGACAGAATCGCCAAAGAGAAGATTAAAAATGCGGTTAGTACGATTATTTTAAACAACAGTTAACTTCCACTTTAGTCAACTTTCTAATTAAAAAATCGACCTTTCATTTGAAATTATATTCAGTTTACATTTAGAACGTTTCCATTTCAACCTTTATAACCATGATTTTAAAAAATCGGTTTGGGATTCAATTACAGGTTCTAACCCAAGAACAACAGCAAGCAGCCGCTAGACTCGTTCAACAACAACAGCAACAACTGCAGCAACAGCAAATTCAATTGCAACAAGCTCAGTCATCAATCTCAGGAGCCTCACCACAAGTCCATCCAGTAGCACAATCCTCAGTAACGACAACAACAACCGTCGCTCTCACACCTATGAAAACCGTTACATCGATCGGTTCCCCATCCGGTACTCCCGCAGCAACGCCCGTCAAATCCCGACCAGGGTCATCACTTGCCATGCAAGAATCTCGGTCAACACCAAGTGTTGTGAGCGTGGCAAATATATCCACTCCTTCCAGAATAGCAACTGTTAGTTTAGTCTCTGCTGCTCAAAATACCACCGCCATAACACCGAAGAGTCTCGTTGGTGTGACGATGGCATCGACTGGAGGGAAACAAGTTACCTCAGCGCAGCTGCAATATTTCCGTCAGCAACAGATTCTCAGACAGCAACAGCAACAAATAAAAGTCCTTCAAGCTCAAGGTGGTGCACAAAAAGTTGCTGTTTCAGTTTCTGCAGCGGTGGCAGCGCAACAACGAGCAGCTTTGATGAAGCAAGGTATTACAACTAGTGGAACTGTTCAAACATCAGGTGGGAAACAACCAGTGACAAGACTTTCGGAAACCGATATGGCTGCCTTGATGAAGAGACAGAATGCAGCCGCGGCTCTGCAGCAGGGCAAAACTGTGGCGCAGGTTCAAGTTCCGACGCAATCGGGACTGACTCCAACGCAAATTTTTGCTCAGGCTGGGTTGCAGATGCAGGCAAGTACTTCGACTGGGACACCTGTAGCTGCATTGGTGAAGGCTGCTGGTATGACAGGAGTGAGAGCCACACCACAGCAGTTAAGGCAACTTCAGCTTCACCCTCAGCTTTTGACTCAGAGGAAACTGCCGGGTCAGAAAGTCACGACGCAGTTAGCACAAGTCGCGGGGAAAGGTGGCGTTCAAACGCAACTGATTCTTCAACAAAAGCCAACGACGATGACTGTTCAGCAGATTCAGGTGATGAAAGGCGTCCAGCCGTCGGCTGTCCAACAGTTTACGCATGTGAGTTGATGTGTTTTATTTGTTTCATTTGTTTTTACAGTGTATTCTGAGAAAACAAAATTAATGAAAAAGAAATTTAAAGTCGAATAAACAAAATTCTTAGTGAACGCAACAAAGTTAATTTAAAAAAAAAATAAATTATAATCATAAACATTAATAACAATTATACTATGTTCAGGTCTCGACTGGACAGACAGTTTCCCAAGCAGGCCAGGTAGTTCTTGCCAAGCCTCCACTACAAACTCGAGTGATTCCTTCAGGATTGAAGCAGACGATTCAAGTAGTAACTGCAAGTAGCGCTCAGTTACGACAATCGAGTCCTTGTCAAGGAAAACCTATTGTGGCAACTACTAGAGGTAGTCCTGGTCCCAGTCAAGTAAGACTTCAAACTATAAATCATCCGACGCACTCTCAACAAGTGCAACAACAACAGCAACAGCTACATCAGAATCAACCAGATTCACAATAACATAAAAACAGAGCACAATGAAATTTTGTTCACCAATGAGACGTTTGAAGGAAACGTTTTTATCAGGTGAACAATTGTATCAAAGGTTTAATAAGAACATTCCATAAAATGAAAGCATCAATCAGTTTTCACAAATGCTGTATTGTAATCAAATATGTCTATCACTCTGTCTGATGACTTTTATTGCAATTTGTAATTTATTTAAGACTTGAATTCACTTAAAAAATATTAGGTTATACTTATGGTTTTAATTTTAATTCATGAAAGAATATGAAAAATCACAAAAGTTGACTTAATTATAATACGTTGTCAAGTTACTACATCCATAATTGTAAATTATTTGTTCCCCGTCCGACAATGTGTTTGTAAATTTGAATGAGAGATTGTGAATTTATCAAATTTCCAATCTTTGACGTAATGTTGTAGGCCAGTAATCTTTTACATAATGACAGCTTGGAAATCGACCAATCTGGTGAAGCTGGTTGAAACTAATGGCAGAATTGACGTTATTGGGTTATGCTCTACAACCTCTATTTACTCGAAAATTAATTTGAGTTGTTTTTTTAAAAATATTTTCTTAGATTATTTTGATATTTGCATATAATCTCAAAATTTAAAGATCCTGTCAATTTCATCAGATTTATTTTTACAAAATTATGTTTTTTACGTCTTGGGACGTGGATGGAATAATTTCATACGTGATTGTAGTAATACATAAATACATAGATAACTTGAATTCAGTCTTTAAATTAAAAACTTGAACAATAAATGAAAACAATAAGCGTTACAGGAAATCTTAATACATATTTACGTTCTGCTCTATTTATTTTGAAGGAGAATTTTAAGACTGCGTTTTCCCGACATAGGGTTTCAGTCATTAGAGTTTATCAGTATCTTTCATTCAACATATTCGTCGTTTCTGTGCACATTCCTATGAAAGGCGGCATTTCGTAACTGCTTCTACCGCGATTTACTAATAAAGAAAAGAAGAGTGAAATACTCATAAGAACATAATAACTATACTTATTTCTTTTTATCGCGTTGTTATCTCTGTAAATATCAATTCTGTGTAAAATTCTCGTTAAATACTGCAGTTATTTTTTGTATGTTTATCGTTGATTATTGTATTTCCAATTAATAATTTCCTCGGACCTTCATTTTAATAAAGAATCGTGCAGATTCTATGCAATTAGTCCGGTTGACTAAAAGAAATTTACTTTTCTTTATAAAATATTAAAATAACAAAATTTATAATATTTAATTTTCAAATAACTCATGGCAAAAGTTGGCTGTAATTATCTAAAATAGAAAAATAATTTATAGTACGTCATTTTGATTCTCTCTCATTTACTTTTCTTTAAATATATAGTCACTAATTTTTTTTAAATGTGAGATAACCAGTTATGGATTTGAGGATTAAATTAATTTTCCTAGCGCATAAAAATTCTTCGTTAAGATGCTTTAAATGAAATTAAAGAGTATGTATAATAGTAACAATGGCTATGTTATAAAAAGTAAATTGCGTTTAATATTTAAGTACATGGATGTTAGCGAAAGTTATTTAATCGTAAAATCGTCGCAAAAAAAGTAAATAAATAGAGTGAGGGAGAATGAGAATTAATTGGAATGCAAGAAATGGCTTTTCTTTTCTGTGCATGTTGATTTTTGACTCAAAGATTTAAGATTTACTGTGTAGCAAATTACAAAAATCAGGATGTCGAAACAATTTAAGCGGTGTAATGTAACCAATTTTGTGCATAAGAGTATACATATGTTGTGTGTACTTATTAATTAAGACAAAATTAAGATAATACTGTGTAATATATGAACAAGTTTGTAAGAAAAGGAAGTAAAGGAAACACATTTAAATTTGGTTGTTATTATTTCGTGATTTTAATTATCCCTTATTTAAAAAAAATAATAATATTTAAATAAAGATAAGATTAATTTAATTTCGCTTTTTATTTCAATGCGAGTACAATATATTTCGTATAACAATACGATGAATAATTCTCGAAACGGAAATTGATAAAAGCTTTTATTTGTCTTTCTCTGTAAACTATCGGAAAATCTCAGGATTTCAAATCTTTTACAGAACTTTGATCAACAACTTACAGATTAAAATGACTGCGATTACAATCGTGGGTCTTAAAATGTAGGATCCCTTGCCGAATATACGAGAAATGGCTTCTAATGAAAATGCTCAAATTACAAATTTTTTAAAACTACATACTGAATTATTGGTGTAGCAATCAACAATTTTTTTTTATTACATAGGTCATGTATCAAATTTATTTTATTTTATTTTTCACACGTACACTCTCTCTTGTTCATACGAATTAAATTGATAATACCACTTAAAACGTACACTATATCCACTTTATTCGATAAAAATTTTGATTTACTATCTGTTGATCAAAATAAAAATTCAGAAATATTATCTAAACTGTTATCTCACTTGTATGTAGTATTGAAATCTAATTGATTACTAGGATTCCCTGAGGAAACGATAATTTATATCAGCTTTTTTTTCCTTAATTCCTTCCTATATATAAACTTTTCCTTATTGAATTTCTGTTTAAAATTATTTTGCAATCTCGAAAATGGAGCTGATTTCTTTAACTCTTGGCATCTCAATCGCAGTTGTGATTTTTCGACTCTATGCAAAATATAAATTAAATTACTGGAAAAGAAGAGGAGTCGAGTCTCTGCCTTGTGATTTAATTTTTGGAAATTTAAAAAATGCTGTACTTTTTAAAACTGCACCAGGATGGCACCTTGGGGAACTTTACAAAGCCGCAAAACGAGATGCACCATTTCTTGGATTTTATATTTTTCATAAACCATGTATTCTTCTCAGAGACCCAGAGATCATCAAACAAATTCTTATAAGGGATTTCGCCAACTTTTCTGATCGACATTTTGCTGGATCCCAACAGAAAGATAGTATTGGAATGAAAAATCTTTTTGGATTAAATAATCCAGCTTGGAAATACTTAAGGTCGAAAATTACTCCAACTTTGAATCGAGGTAAAATTAAGGAAATGCTGCCTTTGATGATGGAAGTTGGAGAACCTATGATGAAGTATTTGGAAGGCCAGAATACTGATAAATGTGGAATCAAAACAGTTGATGCTCAGGATTTGAGTTACAAATACACTACTGATTTAATAGCTTCTGTAGCTCTTGGAACAAAAATGGATTCATTTCATAAACCTGATGCAGAGTTTTGCAAATGTGGTGAGTTTTTGAACAACAATATAAATTTAGAATTGGAAAAATTGAAAGTTTTTTTATTAATTGGAAGTGCGAACACTTCTTTTTTGGTACATGTTATCAAAACGAATAAGTTTACCAAATGCTAAAACAATTCAATAAATATTCGCAAAGATATTACCCGGGAGAACCAAAAGTGACGTTTATATTGAGAATCTCACCAAAATGTTCTTAAAAATATATTCATAGCGTAGGTACATGATCAAATCTTATTACATACTTTGAAATAGGTTATTTAAATAATAAAGATATTAATAGTTTTAATTAATAGATAACACTTATTTTAATAATTAAATTGTATGAATTAAACACTCTGTTAAACAATTAAAATTTGGAATTTAACAAAGTTAATCGTAAAAAACTGTTTTCAATCGTGATCAATATATTTTTGAAGATAATATTAAGAAATTAGATGTGCTAACACTGGAGAAAACAAGCTGTGAATTCGACTTCGGGTGTTTCATTGAACTGTATTTATAATTTTTGTGCTCATTTCTTGAGCACTTTGCCTTAGCTTAGGCAACGTTCTAATCAATTGTCTGAGCTTCGAGTTTTGATTATTTGAAAACTTATAGATAAAAACGAAATTTTTCATAATTACAAATACTATAACTTCCTTAATATTCAATTAAATGCATTAATCTTAAAGGTCCATAGATTCGTCCGACACAAGAAATCTTTCTTCACTTACATAAGCTTTGAATTTTGATTATTTGAGAACTTATATTCGAAAAATGAATTTAAAAAAAATTATAAATGTACTAAGGAAATTATAATTAAACCATTTTAAAAATATTGCAAAAAGTAACGATTACAAAGCTTCCTATATGAGGAAGCAAAATATTTCTATTCTTGAATCCATCGATATCAAATTAATTATTTTTCGTCATATTAGTTGATTATAATCTTTGGGTTTATAAAGTGTCAATAATAAGGAAATATTTAAACAATGATAAAGCAATATTACATTTTTTCTTTAAACACCTAATTTTACTTAGTAAAAAATATAAAAGTGAATAAAGATTACTTTTCTGTTTTTCAGTTATGAATTTTTTCCATGGATTTAAAAGGATGGTGGCACTAGTCACCGTCTTCTTCATTCCAGAAGTTGTCGAATTAATTGGTACAATGTTACTTTTTAATTCCAGCTTTATAAAAAAAGTTTTCTGGGATGCAATGGAATCCAGAGAAAAAACAGGAATTAAAAGGGGAGACTTTATTGATTCTTTAGTTAAATTAAAAAATGGTGAACAAAACCCAGATTACAGTGCGTATTTTAAAAATAAAAGAATATATTTTCAAAAATTCTTTATCACAAAATATAAAAAGTTCTATTTTATTTATTGTTTTTATTTTCCAGAATTTGAGGGTGAAAACCTGTTCTTCCAAGTTGGAACATTCTTTTCTGGTTTTGAATCAAGTTCAACGACAATGTCATTTACATTGATGGAATTAGCGAACAATGCTGAATATCAAGAGAAAGCTAGAAAGGATATTGAAAAAGCGATAGAAAGAAATGGACTGAATTATGAGGCATTCAATGAAATGAAATATCTTGATCAATGCATTGCGGAGGGAGTGCGACTACATCCTCCAGTTCCCACTATTGATCGATATACTCGACAAGACTATAAGGTATAAAATATTTTTCACTACAACAAGTATTTGTTATTTAATATCCAAATTCTAATTGAATTTTGTTTGTTCTTTAGATTCCAGGCACGGAAGTCGTAATTGAAAAGGGAACCGCGGTCTACATTTCCCTCTATGGATTGCACGTTGATTCAAGATTTTTTGAAGATCCTTTAGTTTTTAATCCCGATCGATTTGAAAACAATGTAAAAATTTCAGATGCCTATATTCCCTATGGAATCGGACCAAGAATGTGTGTCGGTAAGAAAGTTGTGAATTATTTTTCAAAAAATTCTATCAAAGCATTAATTGGTTTTTGTTAACTTGTAGCGCAACAAGTGCCTTACAAATTAAAAAAAGCATATATTTAGTTGAAATCGTCCTACTTTCTGTTTTTGAATTCTAATTTCATTTTATTAATTTATTTATATTTTTTCAGGTATGAAAGTTGGCCAGTTACACGCCAAAGTCGTTTTAGCTATGATTTTGCGTGAATATGAAGTCAAAAAATTAAATAACCATACAATTATTTTAGATGCCAGAGCAACAGTCACAAGTGCTGCTGAGGGTATTAATCTTGAATTTAAAAAAATTGTTAGGTGAACATAGTTTTACGTAGCCATCTAAACAAAAAATTACTGTATGACATTAAACAAATTCTTGGAAAGTGTATAAAAAGTTGTGCTTTAGATTTACAAACATCTTTAAAATTTAATTCAATCTTATGTCTTTGGTTTTTTTGGTAACAAGAGTTTTTCTTAACTCAATTCTTAAATAGCAGAATTTTTAAAATGTCTATTGTATCTATATTCTATTTATATGCATAAAATTCATCATTCATATATAAAAATGATTTATATAGTACAAATATGCAATCATTACATATTAATTTTAATGAAAAGTATCGTTTTGTATATTGTAAATGGATTATTCTCTGTATGAAGGTAGCTTTTGATGGAAGCAACTTTTTTTGGTTCATGTTATCAAAACGAATTAGTTTCCCCATTTCTAAAATAATTCAATAAATATACGCAAAGATATTACTTACCCGCGGGAACCAAAAGTGACTTTTATATTGAGAATCATCCAAATTTTCTTAAAAATAAACGAAATACATTTTATATATTTATAGCCCTCATGATTAAATCTTATTACATATTTTGAAATAGGTTAATTAAATAATAAAAATATTAATAGTTTTAATTAATAATACTTTTTTAAATAATTAAATTGTGTGAATGAAACAATTAAAATTTGTAATTGTACAAAGATAACCGTTGTTATCGTTGTGGAACGACCAATTTATACGGTTCTCTGATAAGTACGTGGCTCTTTTTTTACTTGTGTCTTAATAAAGATTGATTTTATACAACAAATTTAACTTGTTATTTTACGGTACCATTCAAATTGTTTCAGGTAATCGTTTTTATGGTTAAAAGACAGCATCCCGAACCTGATAGATATTTTATCTATAATAAACGGGAATATTTGAATATTCCCGCGCAAGTTGGCCA
Organism: Synergus laeviventris; assembly: GCA_032275145.1. Classification (NCBI taxonomy): domain Eukaryota; kingdom Metazoa; phylum Arthropoda; class Insecta; order Hymenoptera; family Cynipidae; genus Synergus; species Synergus laeviventris. The sequence goes on from JAUESI010000035.1 coordinate 591,512, forward strand.
TTTCCAATAAGTGCCGACGTAACAGAGGGAACAATATTTAGGCGGGAAGTCGAGCTGATTCGGAGATTCGGAGCAATTCGGAGTCTGTCTGGTGCTGGCTTGGATTTACTGTGTTTATTTGGAGGTCTCGGATAAATTTTTCCTCTTTTATGTGTTTCTGTGACTTAAAGTACATTTAATTTTTAACCTAAAAATGGAAAATCCATTCAAGGACTCTGTGATGAATTCGAGTGGGATATTATATATCACAGAAGATTCCGGTTTCTCCACCATGTCAGGATCATCCGGTATGTTTGGTTTCTTTCAGGATTTGTATTTGTTTGTATTCGTTTGTATTATAATAATATTGTATCATGTTGTAATCATATAATAATGTGATCCAAGGAGTAGAATGTTCCGATAGAAATGTGTGTATTGAAATGAATTAAAATGATTTCGAAAGTGGTCAAAAACGGTATTGTTTTGAAATTGAAAGCGTTGTGAATTTGATTTAAATTGTCAACACTTTAATCGAGAATAATTCTGCAGAATTGTATCTATATTGAAATCATTGATAATTTTATTTCAAGGAAGGGATTAAATTGACTTCAATTTTCACGATTGCCTTAGAGAATTAAACAGAATTAACTTGACTTCAAATTTATCACTCGCGTTAGAATTAGAATGTGTTCATAGTTGGCAGAATTAACTTACTTAAAATCTATCACCCCTGTCAGAATTAGAACGTGTTCATTTTTAGTAGCAGGATTTAACAGGATAGAAACGTAAATCGGCAAAATGAATTGAAATGTTTACGCTAAAAAACGGCATTGCTTTGGATTAAAAGAGTTGAAAAATCGCCCATATTCCAACTACTTTTTCTATTCAGTTTAATTCACTCCTTTTTACCGGGATATAAGGAAGCGACGTGCATACGTGTTCCATTGGGTATCTCTTTTCGACAAAATATATTTTTGCTTTTGAATTTAGACTGTACCTAAATATTCCGTTAATATTTAATTGAAAATTTTTATTTTATTAATATTTATTTTATAATACAACAGATTTTAATGAAACAAAAGGTGCTAAACTCGATGATGCATTCGACCCTGTCCCTAGAACATCAGGTGCAAATTTTTGTCCTATTCTGTCAACAACAGAGAGGAAAGAGGAAAGAAAGCGAAAAAGGCGGCAAGAAGCAGAAGAAAAGCAGAATGCTGATGATGAATATCTTCGCGAAGTTCAAGAAAAACGTTACAAAAGTTTGATGCATCTCCTAGGTAAAAGCCAACTTTATTCCAAGTTCATTATGGAGAAAATCGCGAATGTTTCTGTAGAGCCAAACCGGGAAGGTGCAAAGAGAGGGCGAAAGCCTAAAGTCGAGGCAAATAAAGAAATGTCGAAATTTCGTCTGAATGATATTAACAAAACTGCGACTAATAAGAAGAGACCAGATTTGCAGTCGAAAATCAAGGACAAAGCAAACTTAAGCAGCGAAGAAATCGAGGCAATACTGTCACAAAGTTCTGACGAAGAAAATAATCCGCCAGTAGAAGAAAAACAACCGTTTGTACATCCTAAGTATTTTCAGGGAATTTTGCACGAGTACCAGCAAGATGGTCTACAGTGGTTGAAAGTTCTCTATGAAAATGGATTAAGTGGTATTTTGGCAGATGAAATGGGTCTTGGAAAAACGGTGCAAGTAATTGCATTGTTGTGTCATCTTATTGAGAAAAATCAAGCTGGTCCTTTCCTAATTGTGGTGCCGTTGTCTACGGTTCCAAATTGGATGATAGAATTCGAAAGATTTGCCCCTGATTTGCCAGTAGTTTTATTCCATGGCAACTCGCAGGAAAGAAAATTGATCTACAAACAAATTAATACCTATACTACAGTTGGCAGTTGTAGAACGCAGTCGATAGTGATAACTACTTATGAAGTTCCCCTATTGGAAAAATCATTTTTGTGTTCTAAAAACTGGAGATATGTCATAATCGACGAAGGGCACAAGATTAAAAATTATCGGAGTCAGCTGTCTCAGTAAGTGTAGTTTGGGAAATAAAATTAATTTAAAGTCGTTCAATATATTTTTTAAAAATTGATTATTTTAAACGTAAATTTTTCAATTATAGAATATTAAGATCCTGCAAATCGAGCAATCGTCTCCTTGTCACTGGAACTCCACTTCAAAATGATTTAGCAGAACTCTGGTCTCTCCTGAATTTCCTCATGCCAGCATTATTCAAAAATTTGGAAGTCTTCGAGTCGTGGTTCGATGTAAAGGAACTACAAGATGAGGAAGGCACTGAGAAATTTCTAAAACAAGAGGAAGAGAAAAAGGTCTTAGCTTCTCTTCGAGAGATATTGAAACCTTTCATGCTCAGAAGAGTCAAAACTGATGTAAATTTGCAGATTCCAGCAAAGAAGGAAGTTATTGTCTACGCACCGATCACTGAACTGCAGCGTGATCTATATAAAGCTGTTTTAACTAGAGATATTCAGTTGCTCCTTGAAAAGACAAAAGAGCCGCTAATATTAATGAATCCGGATGGCTCAAGACCCAAAAGACGCTGCGTTTTAAACAATTTGAGCAATTCGAACCGCTATAAAAGCTTTAACGATTCTGCAGGTGCTTGTTCACCTTGTCTTTCTCCGACTCCTTCAACTAACAGTGAGGATTCTGAAAACCTGAATTGGAAATTTAATGCTACATTCGATCAAAAGAATCTGAACAAATGGAAAGAGTACACTACAATTACGGAAAACATTTGCGAATATTTGGTGCGAATGCAGTTTAGAAACAGATGTAAGTTAAATATTTTTGTGGTCATAGTTTTACACTGAAAAAATAGAGAAAGTCAAAATTTGTGTGGTCCAGGTTTCAGTCAGGAATTTAAGCACAATTAATTATTTTATTTTCAAATATTCTAATTATATTTTACTTGTTAAATTTTGCATTTTAGTGATGTTAAATTATTCAAATATAAGAAGAAATTCTCCCTTTTTTTAGCAATACTCTACAAGAAAATCGTGAACCATCCATACTTGGTTTACTGCCCAATGGATTACTACGGTTTACCGAAAATAGACGAAGACTTGATTAAATCTTCTGGAAAGCTTCTCGTCCTTGACAAATTACTCGCGAAACTTAAAGCTGCAGGACACAGGGTTTTGCTGTTTTCAACGATGACTCAACTTTTGGACATAATAGAAGACTATTTAACTATGCGAGACTATGTCTATGTTCGGTTGGATGGAAATACTAAGCTCGAGAACAGAAAAGAAAATATAAAAAACTTTAACAGTGATCCGAACATTTTTCTCTTTCTAATTTCAACAAGAGCTGGAGGTATTGGTATTAATCTAGCATCTGCGGATACTGTTATCATGTACGATAGCGATTGGGTTAGTATATTAGTTTAGAAATAAAATGAAAATTTTCCATAATGATTTATCATAGTTATTAAAATAATTAATTTGTGTTAATTTTAAAAGTATTTAATGCAAATATATTTTTTCTTCTTTTAGAATCCACAAGCCGATATCCAGGCGATGGCTCGTTGTCACAGGATCGGTCAGACCAGACCAGTTGTGATTTACAGACTCTGTTCGAAGGGAACGATCGATGAAACAATTGTTAAACGTGCAGAGGCAAAGCGTAAATTAGAGAAAATGTTAATTTCCAAAACCTCGGATGTATCGTTGAGTCTCAATAATAAAGAGACGCTTTTAAAACTACGAGAGCTTCTAGAATCGACTGAGTGTGAAATAGTCTCTCCTGATAAAGATGGTATGTATTAATAAATATATTTATTTACAAATATCGTAACGATGCAGATATAAAATAATTTAATTTATTGCTATTCGTTTTCAGTCTTCAGTGAAAAGGAACTTGATAAATTACTTGACAGAAGTGATCTGCTTAGACAATAGAATTCTAAATACTCAAGACTGAATTATTGCTTAATATTTATGTATTTATGTTTTTGTTTCACTCTTTTAAATTTAGACTTGTCAACTTGTACAGACTTTATTTTTATAATTCAAAGGTGCAGTTCATATCAATAATTATTTATATTTTAATGTGAGATTCTCTCTATCACGAATTTTTAGTAATAAAATGCTACGAACTATTGCGATATTTGCCATTCCCGCCTTTTTCGTGCCAACCTTAGATTTTTTTTATCTTTTAGCGTTGGCAGTACCAATAATGTAGGTTATTTCAATATATACCCAGATATACCATACCAGATACCATATGC
>JAUESI010000035.1:609699-644909 GCA_032275145.1 Synergus laeviventris
GCACAATTTGAATGCATACCTACTTCAGTTGCTTCAGTTCAGTGTTGTGGGGTCTTAAGACCCTGGGAATTTGTAATTTCCGCGCCAAATTCAAATTGTCGTTAAGGAGTGGGCATCTGAGCATAGATACATTTTTATTTTTAATTAATTTAGATAAAAATATATTAGGAAAGATTATTAAAAGTATTATGTGTTTAACAATATAAAATTTATTTATATACACGTATTATGTTACAACATAAATATCTGAAATGAACAAAGGGTTTTATCTGGTTTTATAATACGTACATCTTTTATTAACCAATGTGTTAAATTGGAAAATAAGGAACTAATTACTATCAGCTTTAGCGAAACGCAGAAAAACTTGCTCTAAGGTAGCTGATAGTATTGTAAAGTCTACTATACAAAAATACTTATATTTTAACCCGTTCATTAACTCGTACATTGTTTTCCATGGTGTCTTAGAATTCGTAACGTAGTAGGTCATATATCCCTGAAATGATATAAATTGTATTTATAGAAATTTAATTTCAAAGATACTATATATTAATTTATTTGAAACTGTACTCTTACCAGATGTTCATCTCGAAGTTCACAATTTAAAGCATTTTCAATATCCGCTTTTATAGCCTCCACTTGAGCTTGTGTTCGTTCAAGATTTAATTCTATATTGATGTTATAACCACTACCAAAACGCTGTTTTAGTTCTTGACTTGGTCCAATACAGACAAGACGTCCTTTTGCCATTATAGCTAAACGGTTACAGAGTGCTTCACATTCCTCCATGCTATAGAATGGAAATCGATTATTTTATAGAATGGGATTCTCCCTATTTCACTCAACAATTATTAGAATTTTTATCTTTTCATTATACGTATTTTTTATGAATTAGAAATATATGTATAGAGTGAAAATAAAGTTTAATTTGGCACATTAAAAGTTTAATTTGATATTCATCGCCTTAAAAGATGCATCGTTTTTACGAGATGGTATCCGAGAATTGCCCAAAAGATGGAAAAAAGTAGTGACTAGTGACGGACAGTATGGCGGAAGCAAAGTTGTACACCTAATACAATTCTACATTTTTTCGTTATATGTATACAGATACTTCTATTTAACGAATGAGTACTAATACAGAGTAAAAAAATATGTAAGTTCAATATTTGTCAAGCAAAATGAAGAGGTCGATTTTCAAATAATTGATACCTTTGTGACGTAAGAATTGCAGATTGTCCGGCTCTTAAAAATGATTTTATCATATTCCAAAGTGACTTTCGAGATGCAGGATCTATCCCAGTCGTAGGTTCATCTAACAATATCAAATTAGGATGACCAATAAAGGCCATAGCAATATTTAGACATCTTTTGTTTCCTACACTATATGTCTCGCTTGGACGAGAAGCGCATTCGCTCAAATCTATCAAAAATCGAATATGTTTAATTACATAATAGATTGTAAAATATATATTCATAATTGGATTTTTTTGTTTGAACACTTACTAAGTCTATTAATCCATTCTTCTACCTCAGAATCTACTTGATGTCTTGGCACTCCTCTAATTAAAGCAAATAATCTCAGATGGTCTCTTACATTAAGCGAGTCAATTAGAGCTGCATTTTGCGGACAGTAGCCAATTTGTGACAGATACTGTAAAAGACAAATTCGAGTAGAATTTTAGATGAAAGTAGAAACAATTAAGTAAGCATAATTATTGGTTTCACAATATACCTCACTTCTTTCGGTGAATATATCTTTCCCTCCTAAAAATATGTCACCTCTATTTGGATTCTCTTCGCCAGTGAGTATTCTAAAAGTTGTACTTTTTCCTGCACCATTCACACCAAGTAATCCAAAGCATTCGCCAGATTTTACAGCAAAGTTAACATCCGCTATAATTGGCTTAGACTTATAAAATTTACTTAATTCATGGACTAAAAAAGTACTTTCACACTCAATTCTGTCATCTGACATCAGCTTGTTCGCTTTCTTTGAAGCTTCTGCGGACATTATATAGTTTATGTATTTTTCCTTGTTTTATATTGAAAAAATTTGAAAGGGATATTAGAGACTTACTCTCAGACTTCAATTTATTGACTTCAAATCCCACGGAATATTTTTCTTCCCTTACTTGATCATCTACTTCTTCATTACTTGCTATTGGTTTTTTATTCAATATTCTCGCTAAAGCTCTTTGGAATAGATTGAGCTCTATTGCTGCTAAAATGCCAAAGTATATGAATGGCGTCAATGATAAGTACGCAACACTTTCATCTAATGCTACTTCCGTAGCTGAAAACCTTTGGTCTCTTCCAAAATAAGGTATGCTCTTCTGGCAGGTTCCATTGCCGCACTCGAGGTCTACCCAAATTAGTCAAATTATCTCAATAAAATTATCGATAATTTTTTCGTCTTTTTATTATAAATTATTGATCAATTGTCCTAGGCTCCGGATGCAATAAAGACACATAGAATTTTCTCCCATGAAGGTTTTAACAGTTTTAATACAAATTATCGAATTTAAAATTGAAGAACACCCAAAGGCATTTTCCTAAACATTTAATTAAAAAAATCCAAAAACTGACGAACTAAGCACGAGTTAAAGTGAAAAACGGATTAAAATCGACTTTTTTTAAAAAGTCAGTTTTTTTGCCTTTAATTTGGAAATTAAAAAAGCAACAGCTTATTGTCTCGAAGAAAAAAAATTCGATAATTCGATAATTTGCTTTAAAGCCTTCAGGGGACTTGTTTTTTCCACGAGAAAATTTTATGTGCATGCCTTATTACATCCAAAGCCTCAATTATTAGGGTGACACAAAAAAAGTAAATTTTTTTATTTCGCAAACGCTTGAAAAATTTTAAAACTTACTTTTGCTAGTTTGCAAAAATTTCAAATAACTTTTTTTACACCCTAAAGGACATGATTCTCATTATGGATAAAATAAAATTCTTAATGAAATATACCTTCACAATATCTGTTGATCAATCTATCAACAATTTGATGTCGTGCCAAATATCGGCAGTGGGCGTTTCCAATTCCTGCGATTAGAAAAGAAACTTGTCCATGAAAAAGACTGATATGTGGAATGAGTTGAAATATTTTCTTTTGTACCTCTCGAAAAGATAAAAAAGTATTTGGATCTCTTGCACAGGGTTCATTAGGAATACAATGAGGATGCATTTCCCAACCTATTACCCATGACAATCCTTCAATGGCAACTGGAAATTAAGAAAGAAAATAAGAGTTGTGCATACACACATTACTTCTTAATTAGTAAATACCCTCACCGCATGAATTTGCAGGATACTTTACTCAAACTTACGGAAAATCATAGGCCCAAAGCCTAAAAGAGTAACGATAGTAGTCCTCGACCTCTTTACGAAGCTGAATATGTAGACGATTGGTAGAGCATTAACAGCGAAGAGTATAAGTAGTAACGCTATAACAGCTGTAAGAAAATTTTCATTTAGATAGCAAGAAAAGGATAAATTTAATCATTTAATTTTTTTCAATTCATGAAATCTTACCGAGTTCAGTTGCATTGAAAACCCCGAGATCGATTGTGCGATCCATGAAGTAAATTCCAATCAAGCATAACATTATCGATATGAAGCAAACGAAGAAGTCAAAAACAAATTGAGTGCCCCAGTATGTAACAGAAGATACCCCAGCCATTCTTTGAAGATGTTTCACTCCAGAAGATAATTCTTTTGCGGGTTGAAGCACATAAAGTGCCATAGCCGGATACAGAAAGCATGTAAGCAAAAGACTTAGTGAAGATAACTGGTACTCAGAGAATGATCTGTGTTTTGGAAGCAGATGATCTGATATATAGATATCGTAATCTTCTCCAGCTAATGATTTTATAATAGCATTTGATATAATGTTCACTCCTATAGGAATGCTCAATAGTGCTGTTTCTGAGTAAAGAGCATTGGCATTTAGTGTTTTTCCGGATGTATTAAACTCTACTGCTGTGACCAGATGATTTTGGAATGTAGCAAAATCCTTTTCCGCAAATTTTACAATTTCTGAAATATTTCAAGTTTAAATAATTACAAGATATTATTTCTTTTAGTGGATTTTCGAGAATGGATGTGTTATTACTTCCAAGTAAAAAGTTCTTGCTTATTACCATCGCCTAGATTCATGCTTGAATTTATGTCAATTACGATCCCATTAAAACTATCTACAAAATTTTTTACGTTATGGCGAAGAGTTTCGTTAGTTGAAGATACCATAACTTGAGGTTGATTGTATAGTGAAAGGGTCAGATATCTGGACTCGTGTATCTCATTAAGGGAAGAGTAATTCAATGCCATTAATAGAATACTTATTAACGGAAGCAACATCTAAAAAGAATATATAATTAATAAGAAAAATGTAAAATCTAATTTGATACTTCTTTTAGTATGAAAGATACGAACAGTAGTCAGAAGTATACTCATGTTTCTTCTAGCCCTCATGAAGTTTTTCTCAAGCAATGCAAGTATAGTTTGCAATAGTAATTCTCGATCTTTTGACTTATATGATAGATTTACAAAAGGTCGTGTCAAGTCAACGTCATCTTCCTTTTTCGTCACCCTGCGTAACATTCATTACATACAAATTGATTCTTCTTATGATAGAAGTTGTTAAGTATATCTTTTGAAATTCAACTTACTTGAGAAAAACTTGTTCTATCGTAATCAGAGAGACATTTATGCTTGTCACACCAAGTTCACGCTTTCTATTTTCGATTTCATCTAAACTTTTCGCTAATTGGTCAGTGTAAGGAACACATAAAACCATTGTTTCCTCTTCTAACTTTAGAATCTGAGTGTCTTTGCCTAATTCTTGTTTAATCATTTCTGTGTTACACCATGTAGTTGTCGATAATGTAACTTCTATATTTCCTTGACCTATACAAAATAAAGGTTAATTAGATAGTTAATTTTTGAAAAGCAAGCATTGTGGTTGAAATATCATAACAATATTCTATATATGCTTTGCAGAAATATTTAACCGTATAGTTTCTTCAAAAAGATTGGCGTTCCATAGCCTTTCAACTTCCCCATATGGAGAATTGCGATCTTGTCACTAAGTATATCGGCTTCTTCTGTATCCGTTGTACTGATCAAAATGGTTTTTGCACCCCTCATTTCCTGTTTGTTAAACAGCAAAAATTTTCACTCTACATTCTTATATACTATATTAAATTATTTGAGTATAAAATTGTTACCAGTAACATATTCCAAGTATCCCTTTTACTTTCAGCATCCATTCCAGAAGTGGGTTCATCAAAAATTAAAATCTGAAATTAAAATTTCAAACGTGACATATAAATTGTAAAGCATTTTAATTAGTACTTACTTTAGCATCACTTGTTATCAAGGACAACCCTAGGCACAATCTTCTTTGCTGACTTATGGATATATTCCTCGGAAAACAATGACGTTTTTCATAAATTTTTAGCTTTTTCAGTAACTTATCGACGTGAAAAGACAACATTTTGAGTTCATTGTCTGATTTATTAATACACTTAAGCTGGAAAAAAGAAAATCATCAAATTATGTACATATATGATTATATCCCTGGTGAAAGTTTCGGAAATTTTTTTAATCATTCCGGAATTTCTATCCGAATAAATACGGTCATTTATCCGAAATATTATTGAATAAATTCGGATTCATTCGTAATGAAATGGATTCAAGATGATAGAATTTTTTCTATTCAAAAATTTCACTATGAACGTGTGATGAAAAAGCATACAATGTGCACCTACTATTCCAAAAAATTCCATTTGTTCTATCACAGTCAAATCAGGAAAAAACATGTTTTCTTGTGGACAAAAACTTAAATCTCTTGAAAAAGTTCTAAAAAAGTCATTTATACTTTTTCCGTTTATAAGTACAACTCCTTCCGTAGGACTAGATAAACCTAAAAATTAATATTTTATTTATTTTATTTTCACTCAGAAAAATATTGTTTAATGTAAAGAAATACATTTTTATTAATAACAAGAAGTTTCTTTGAATCCAACAAACTTTTTTTTAATTTCAAGACATTTTTTCGTTGACCCTGTATCAAAGCAATGTTTGTTTGATTCAAACAAAAACTTCTTCCTGAGTGTCTAGATATGATTTATTACCTATCATAATTGATTTTAATTGTAAATACCTGTTAATATGGACATCATTGTAGTTTTTCCAGAGCCATTATGGCCAAGCACCGTTGTAATTTGCCCTTTGTAAATATCCATGGAAATTCCATGTAATCCTTCCTGTGTCTGAAACCAATGAAGTTAAAAATTACATTTCACCCGCTTCTACATAAAGGAGTTTTGCCTTTCTTGCATTTTACTTACACTTTTATTCCATACATTATTTTTGTACGATTTTCTAATATTGCGAATTTGTATACCAGAGCTAAGGACACCCTTGGGTGTTTTTTCGAAAGGTTTCCCATCTTCGTTAGCATAATTAAATTCGTCCAATTCCTCATCTAATTCTTCATAGACTCTTGCTTCCTTCTATAACGTGATAGTCAATTTTCATTATAATTTAATAAATCATATTTAGTAGAATTTCTAAATTATAATCTATTTTTTGAAGTAGTGGAGAATTTTTGTAAACAAAATGTAGGGCAGATTTTATACCTGTAAAAAGTAGAGTGGATGTTCCCGCATTCCGAATTTTCCAGGGAACACAGTATAAATGTGCATACATAAAATAAAATGTAGAGCAGTACCGATAATCGAAAAAATTATCATAACACCAATACTGCCTGCAGCTGAATATGAAGAATCTGCAATTCGGAACATATTGCTCCATTGAACTCCTATTGCTGAAGAAAATTATTTTATATTATATACAATATATAATATCTTTTAGATTTTACAGAGTAATATTTATTAAATTCATACCTAGTGTTTCATAAATATTCATTTCTTGAAACATTCTGAATAATAATATATTAGGAAAAAAAATCCCCAAGTATGGTATAATTGGATGTACAAAACTATCTATTAAATAGGCTTGGAACAAAGAAGTCCCTCCATATAAAATCAAAATAGTGACCATCATTGTTAGAGCTGTAACACATTAAAAATTCATCAAAGCACATTTCTTCAGCATTGTGCTTCCTTATAGATGAAGCATTACCGACTTTTTGAAATATCAAAAAATATATTAAGTTCCTTTTTTTCTAAGCAAACAATCATTTTCTATTCTTGCATCAACTTAGCCAACGTTCTAATCAATTGTCTAAGTTTTGAATTTTGATTATTTTAGAACTTGTAGTTGAAAAATTAATTAAAAAACAATTTATAAATGTACATACAAAATTTTTGAATTTCATATTTTGAAAAAAATAAAAATATTAGGCATATTGGAAAATATTATTGGAAAATAATATTGGAAAATGCAACGACTACAAAGCTTCCTCCATGAGGAAGCAATAAGCGAATATTCTAATATTTTCTAATATAAAATATAATTTTAAAGTCATTTATCATGACAACAAATTGATAAGTACTTACATTTTGAGAAGTAAGCAGCTATGTGCATTCCAAAAGCAGTAAGATGCGTGACGTGAAAAACGAGGAATATCCAAATAATAAATGAATTTCCATAAAGTAAAATTGGATTTTCAAAAGCTTCTGTCATTAATATTATTATTATCATTGTATAAAACAAGCCATATAAAATTCCACTAATGAGCCAACTGCTTAAGTTGATGTAAAACTTTATTCCATTTAGCGCCATTAGAATCTAAAAGATTTTATTTAGTTATTCTTATTTTTGCTTTCAAGTGCTTCAAATTTTTAAAGCTTTACTGCTATGCAGTTAAAATACACTTAAATAAAAACGTCAACCCCCAAAGTTAGGAAACTTGATTTGAAGTATAATAGAATTTAAAAGTGTTTAGCGTTAAAGAACCAACAATTTTTTATATGCTCTCTCTAAACTTGAATCAGTGAAAATTTAGTGAAATTCTCTCAGTCAAATTCCACTGAATCTCAGTGACTTTTTTCTCACGATTTTAATCAGTGAAAAATCACTGATTAAACAAATTTCAGTGAATTTCCACTGATTACATTTTAGAGAGATAAAAAAAACTATACTATTAATTATACTTAATTTAACTAGAATTAATAGTAAAGAACGAATTGTGAATTTTTACTAACGTTGACTCCTATATGCTTTTCACTTGCGGCGAAAGAAGCTTCTAAGCATAGTGTTATTATAAACATAATAACAACTGTTACGGAAAATACTACTCTTGATGCTGCATCATTTATATTTAGCTTATTTCCTGAGCTAGGCATTCGTTGTATGGATATCTGCAAAATTCAAACCTGAAGGAGCTAGAAAGTCGACTTTCAAATTTAGTTATAATCGTTTAAAGCAGTACTATATTTTAAACAGGAAGCATTCAAACAAATTTCGAGTGGGCAACGTTATGATTTAAATCTCTCTCCTTATAAAATGATTGCAATAATTTATATTGTATTGCAACCAATTATAAGGTTGAGAACCCGGAAACTTGATTAAGAGCATGTGGTAATTACCATTAAGAGCACATTCCATTTTGCCAACTTTAAGTTTGCGATAATAAATATTTTTTGCTAAAACGAAGCCATTTATATTCGTCTGCCCGAAAAGAAGACTTAGTGTTAATGAAAAATATTTGTTATTGCCCTTATGATAATGTAGATTTAAATAATAGAGGAATTTGAAGGTTATCAGTTTAAAGTGGAAAATATTCAATATGACGTACTAACGTACTTAAAATATCATATTGAAATTTCTGTAATCGATTTGCATGAAAGTATGTATACAGTAGAAATGTGCAATACTTAGTTTGAAAAAAATCCAGGTTTATCTCTGGTCACATGTATCAAGTACAATTACAATCGTCAAATGTATGGAATATGGTTTATATGAATCTATCTATTATTTATTTCTGTACTTTTTATGTATGTTAAATTTCGTCTATTATAAAAAAAGTTTTGAATTTCTTATACATACATCAAATCATAATAATACCACTAGCACTTATAACTAAAATTCTATTAAATATTATAATTAATTTATCAGCCACAAAAAAATAATAAGCTAATTAAAAAATAGTTCTTACCTCGCGCGTAAAGTCAGAATTTGAAGTTGCCATTTTAATAAAAGCTTCATCGATGCACATTTGAGTTTGCACGTATGGAATGTAGCGCAAAAAAATGTGCCGGACATAGTAAAAATTATAATCTCGAAAGGCACCTGCTAATAAGTTACTTGGAGAGTCGTAAGAAGATCTTAGACTATACTCAAGATGCTTCTGAGCATAGAGTTCATCATCAGTATCTTTGAATATAATTGCAAGAATTTTGTCACCGTAGTCGAAATCATTCTCGTAGGAATAATTTTTCAACAATTTTTCTTCTGATGGAAATCCAGTGACATCTGCAAATAACATTTATTTTCAGTCAAAATTTAAAAATATCTCTAAGAAATCAAAGCGATCTTGAAATTTTGCCTTTTTTCAACTCCTCATCATTTTACATACTTGCACGAGAAATTGAGAGGCATTTTATTGTATGGTCCATCAGTTTCGCTGTGAAATTATTTTCTGGTGCATAGTAAAGAAAAAGTTCTTCAAAGTTTAAAAGACTCTGCTTCGTCTCTGTAGGATAATGTGTGACATTGTTTTTTTCCTTTTGAATCCAAGGAGCAGATCTGAGTTTTTGCAAAAACAGAAGCATACACATAGGTAACAAAATTTGAAGGAACAATGTTACTTTCCAATGTCTCTTTCGAATTAAATAATTTTTCCATATTAGCAATCGAAAAACTCTCCACTTTTCTTCCATGTCGCTTCTATACTCACTGCACTATAAAGACTTAACTATTTCAAAATAATATTTGATGAAGTTTTAACAATTTTTCACGTTGTAACTAACTTATAGTAGTGTCTTTCCACCTCGAGCGCATATGTGCTACTGAACAGAGACTTCTCGGACAGATAGCCTTTATCTAGAAAAATATTGCGTATGTCCAGATTAGGATCAGAAAAAGTTGGATTCTGCGGTTTAATTATTCAATCTATAATGCTTTCAATTGCATTTTTCGAATATTCATATTTTATTGCTGCTCAGAAGAAATGAGTGATTTCGAAAAGTGATCCTATTAGCAAATATATACCTACAGTTCAAAGTTGTTGCGTAAGTTCATATTTCAAGGTTGATACATATTAAGAAATTAGCTTAATCGCGGGTGTTGCGACGAACAATTTTGCTCCATTAAAATCAGTACATCTCTTGTCTTCTTATGTCAGACTGCGGTTGGTCCAGAAACTTGTCAAAACATAGCCACGTGATTCTACTGGACATACTGATAAAAAGACTTACATTAATGTGATGTCGAGTGAATAATGCATGCGGATGCAGCAATTAACAATAAAGATACAAAGTGGATGCAAAGAAAGTGACTGACCTCCAGTGAGAGTCAAATAAAACAGTTGTTGTATTTTCAAATACTCCTGAGGGCCAAAGAAACATTATTTTTTTAATAGCATATAGCATCAAAAACAATCATATTTAGCGAAAAAATGCTAGATATGAAATTTTATGATCAGAAAAAATATTGGCACACTTTCCTATTTTAAATAATTCTTAAACCAAAATTCGATCGAAATCTAGGCAAAATATAGAGTTTATAATTTGTTTTTATGTACCATGTTTATTAAAACTTGTTTATATCTATCTAGATTGCTTTGAACAATTCCTCGCATGGAATTTCCAATACTTGTACATTTTTCTTTGATAACAGATTTTACGAATAGTGAATAACTGGAAATTTTGTGTACGTTATTTTCTTTTATAGACACAGAAAATCCCTCAAAGATAATTTTTATCCAAAAGTGGATTAAAACAGTGCGAAGAATTTTATTGTCTTCTAATCTAAAGGAAATTTCAAACTATATTAATGACATTTTGACATAAGTGATTTAAGAAACATTTTAACTACTTGGAGGAG
Organism: Synergus laeviventris; assembly: GCA_032275145.1. NCBI lineage: Eukaryota > Metazoa > Arthropoda > Insecta > Hymenoptera > Cynipidae > Synergus > Synergus laeviventris. Next base: position 620,708 of record JAUESI010000035.1, read on the forward strand.
GAACCTCTTTTCCCCAAATTTTATGACTACCATCGCCTCTCTTCAAAGAAATTGCTTTGATTAATTTTGAAGATGGTTGCTTTAGATCATATGCCCATCCAATTTTAGCAAACATATCGATCAAGAAGGTTGTTAAGTTTTCACTATAAATTGGAAGTTCTGCTGCCTTGTAATCCCACGGGAATATATGATGGTAGTTATGCCATCCTTCTCCCAAGGTTAAAATTGCAATAGTTTTATTCTCGACTGGTGATATACTCCTGAAAAATGATTTTATTTGATCTTTTGTCCTCGTAAAATAAAAAAATATAAGAATTATATAAGAAAGACAAAACTGATGAAAAAATTACATATCGTATGGTTTCGAGCCCCAAAAGTGTGCAACACTGTTCACAGTTGCTGTTAGATTTCCTTCCAATATATAGCGCATGCATACTGCGAGCAATGATAAACGCCAATTTTCATTCCAAAAATATACTGGCACAATGGCTGGTATGATTAACGAGCACATCAACATTAGTGGATAATAAAACCTTTTAACACGAATATCTTATAGTTATCTAAGCACTATAAAAATTGATATTTCTTATATGAATGACAAATTCATCCTTACGAAAAAATATTATAGGAAAATACCTACATATATGCCTATAATGATTTTCCTATATCCTATATCAATATTTTAATATTATTTATTTCTATAATTATATTTCCTAAAATGATTTTGTTATCATTATTTCAATTATAATTATAATTTGTAATTACTCTTTTAATCGCAAAAAAATTATTAAAAAATCAGTAGACTTATACAAAAGATTTTCCTATATTCCATAAATGCTATCAAAACAGGGGGAAATAGAGTAATTTTTTGATGAAGATAGAGGAACAATAGGAGAATAAATAAATAAATAAATAGAAAATACATTTTTAATAAATTTTTTTGAATAAAATTATGTAGATTCTATATTGAATTTAATTTGAAACGCTTTTGAAAAAGCACAGTTTGAATAAAATAGTTGAATTTATATTGATTCACTTAAAAAACGAGAAAAACAGATCAATAAGGGAAAGACCGTGAAGTCTGTGGAGTCAGTAAATTCAAAATGCTAATAAACAGATTTTAAAAGAGACATAACAATAGCAATAAAAACTTACTTTTCTCCATATGTCAGTATTAGATCCGCTTTCAAATCACTCGTATCAAGTTTTGAAATTTGTATATGAACTTGTCGATGCTTCTTCAAGAGTAACCAACCGACATGGGAGAAAAAAAAACCCCGTTTTGTATTGTAGGGATCTGCATCCGTATCAGTGTATTGATGGTGGACTCTATGAAAATTAATCCACTCCATTGGTGAAAGCTGAAAAGATATAATTATGTATAATTGGTATTCTTCAAGATTCGGGGAAATGTATATTAACGTATTATAGAATTTTTATACCACGCCATTTGTACAATAACATAAAAGTAGAATCAGTCGAAGAGGCCATTTGGCCTTGTAAGCTCGATGTGACCAAAGACGATGAATACCTGCTGTTTCTCCGAATTTGGCCACGTTTGCACAAAACAAACCTGTAAACCACGAATTGTGAGTTTTTTCAAAAATATATTAAAATTTACATTCACTTGATTTTTATTATTACTTTCCTATGGATCAGTTGATATTGAACTTTTCACGTATTTCAAATAAAAATTTAAGCCCTTGTAAAATGTAGATAATTAATTGCAAAGTTGTTAATTATTTCGAAAGTTATTGATGTTTTTATAAAACATTGAGATTTTACGTTTTTTTTCTTCAATATCATCTTTAAAAAATGGAAAAGTGACTTCAACGATTATGGAAAAACAGTTGAACTCACAATTCTGACCGGTAATATATATATTAATAAACGGATTCCACAAATGAATAGTAATTTGAAGGTATACTTACACCATAAAACGGTCAGTTTACTCGACAGATAGGGAAAAGTTATGAATCCGTACAACCCTAAAACATGAACTGCGACAATCAAAATTAAATTGGTCCAATTCGGTTTTGTCTTGAAATCATACAACCCCATCTTCTTCTCTTCATTATTTGCAGTAGTCTTAATATTCGATTCCATACTTATAAGTTTTGCTGGTAAAATGATCTACTTCTAAACAATTAGGATTTTAATTTTTTTTTTCAAATCATATATAGAGATAGAATAAATTATTCTAATCTGTGTACTATATCGGTAAAACTTGATAATTTTATCAAGTTTATTTATTTAAAAATTAAAAACGCAATTTTAGGCTAGCTATTTCAACTGTGTACTAGGAAATATAAGAAGTTTGAAATACATCGTAACTGAATGAATAAATGTTATGCTTTTCAAATTGATAACATGCATAGCAAACTGGCGTAAACAATTTATTATCGCATATTTTAAAACGTGTCTCCGAGTTTTATAATACTTAGGATATTTGTAATTTGAGTATTTTTTTCTATTCTATTCTCTAAATCTGATTTAGTGAAAAGTCGGTCACTAATTTATGTTAGTGACATTTTTTTAGTAATTATTGGTTGTATTTCACTATTTCATTCAGTACTTTTTAACTTTTCACTAAAATTGTAGTAAAAAACGACTATTATAGTATTATTACAGTACTCAAGAGTGTCAGAAACAAAAGTATGAATAAAAAGAGAAATTTTTAGTATACGTACTGAGTAAAATTGAGTTTCTACAAAGACAATATCTTTGTCTTTTAGTAGCAGTGTTTTGAGAGATAGTTATACCTTGCGTGCTTAATATCTACTGGTTTTCATAATTATTGGTATTTCATAATTATAGTTCATATATAATAGCTTTTTTCCAGATAAATTAAAAATACATTTTTATGGAATAATATTATTCGAGAAGTATTTTTTTTAGAGTTATAATAATTTAGTAAAGAAAATTTAACCTTCATATGAAACAATTAACTTTTTAAATCATTATTGGAAAAATTTAAAAAAGAAAAAAGCACTCTGCTATGAAGATCAAGAACATATATTACATAATGTAAAAGTAATACATCGTTCGAAGACTAACAACACAACTTATATGTTCTTTTTAAATTCTTTTCCTATCCAAAATATCAAATCAGCTGAATGAATTTTCTCAGTATCAACAGCTGAACAAAACAGTACAAAATATATATATTTTTAAAATTAGTCTCAACTGAAATAGTATATAAATTAAAAATATAAAGATTATATAAAACCAACGGGCTTACTATGATATATCTTTAAGTTTCGTATCACTATTCGTACTTTTCATTAACGAGGCTTCGTAAAAGCTGATAGTGAAAATTACATAATTATGTAAACATTATGAAAGAAGGTAAAGGTAAACATCTTTTTTGATTTTTTACTTTTCTAAATTTGTCGATAAAGAAGACAGAGATAACTTGTTGTTAGAGAATAATAAATTACAAATGAACATTTAATACAGGAAAGTCAAAAAAATCTTACACCTAATTAAATGCAAAAAAATTGCCCTAATAAAAGTTATTACTCGTCGTAGGGGAGGTGAAAGATTAGTTGATGGATATCAATCGTGTTTCCAGAAGCTCATTATAATTGAGCTTTATCACATCTGATCGGGATTCTGCTTTATCATCAGGAAGTGTGAATTTCCCTTTCGGATCTTGAATTTCCTTTTCTCCTCCTATTTTAAGGAAATAAATTTAAAAGTTTAAGCTGACGCTTAAAAATTCTATTTTTTTGGATAACTTTGAAACGTCTACATTTGATGATACATTTTTTTGTTGATTTCTTCATAGATAAAAAACATTATAAATCAGTGATTTTCCATATTATAAATCACTAATTATATTCTTTCACAATTAATAAATATAAAAATAATTTTACTTACTCAGAACTTTAATTGTGAACATTGATGTTGTCTGGTGGACATCCAAGATTTTTCCAATTATGTAATTCGAGATATGGGGCGTGTAGTTATCTCCCATTTTGAGAAGCTGTAAAACAAAATCACATTATTCAAATATTTTACTTACTTCAATTTATTTGACAAATGTAATTTGGAAATTTACCTTGAAAGCAATAAAATCACCGATATTTGGAATTGCATCGCAAAGTCGATACTCTTCGGGATCGACACTTTCGATCTGCAACTCATCAATTTTCTTTGCCTCATTTGACACAACATTGTTTATCGTCGACTCCGTTAGATTTTCTTCGTCTTCTTCTGTCAGCGACCTGGAAGTTTTTTCGACTCTAACTACCTTTTCATTTTTCTTAAACGAGAAACTTAAAGGTGTCGAGCATTGCTTTAAAGCCAAAAGAGAGTCAAGATCCTTATATGGAGTTTTTTTTGGGTAAGGAGTGTCGCAAAACCTTCTTGGAAAATCAAAATTCTCCTGTGCGTAGTGACCTCGAGAAACTATCTCTTCATCAGCATTGAATCGAATATGTTTTCCGGACGCAATCACGACAGAATCGATTATCTTTGGCTTTTTTCTTTCTTCTTGAGATATATTTTGATTGATATTGTCGGTTAATCTTTTTACTTTTTTTCGACGAGTACGTTTCCTTTTCGCTGGAGTGTTGAGATCCATGCTATAATCTTCAGTAACCAGACTGTCTGCGACTTTTGAATCCGTTTCGCTGATGTAATCAGTTTCATTTATAATACTGTGATACATTGTATTATTGGCTGTTTCTGGACCTGAAAATAAATATGAATTATCTTCTTGAGAAACTTATTTTAACTTGGATTATAATTTTGGTTTGCAATATTATGAAAGAAATTTGAAACCTTGGATTCCATCGTCAGAGCGACTGCTCTTAGTTATGTCTCCATTAAGGGAATTTCCTGATTTAACTTGATCGTCTCTATCAGTTTGTACTTCTTTCTCATCAAAGGTGCTGGCTTGGGCGCTTGAAACTTGTGAAAAATGTTCCTTAGTTTCCTTAAGATTAGTGTAATGATATTCTCCGTTAGAATGTGAACTGTCATCGACTAAAGTTCCGGGCACTAAGCTGCAACGAATCCAAAACAATTGTTTTAATTTCAAGTGTAAAACAGAATTTGGAGTTCGATCCATATCGACAAAAACTTTGTGTTATTTTCGAACGAGGAAGACACGAGGAAATCCGCAAGGATTAATTCTCTGACTCCAGGATTTCCATATCCGAAAATAACACGACGATTTCTTCGAAGATTTTTTCAATAAATTAAGTTAAATCAAGAATTTAAAAATAAATACAATAAACAATTTATAATTTATGAAAATTATAAATATGTTTCGTCGCCTAGATTCTAGACATTTAGCGAAAGTGAGCGTGCAAAAGGTACTTACGTTAAAAAATTATCGTTGTGCAGAATGTGTACATTTTCATTAAATGGTAAATACGCAGATCCGCATAAAAGATAAAACGGTTGTGTTATGTCAAAAAGTTTGGCGATGTGTTCTTTGAGGTGTCTGATGTACGAAATTGTGCACGTATCCACGTACACCCAACTGTTACTTCGGTGATCTTGAAAGAATTTTGAGAGGTCAACTCTCACTCGAAAGTTTGACATTTTTCAATTACAATTAACAAAACAATAGGAAAATATAATGATCAAATCGCCAAAATCGCCGAAGCACTGAAAACAAATTACCGGCTGCCTAACCTATATGAGTTGCAATCGCAACGGCGCAACCATCGCAACCATGAGTTCACATGAGTTTATTGGGTTTATTGAGTTTAAACATCACGTGACCGTCTCGTATTCTATTTTTTCGAACAGATGGCGCCACCTGTTTAATTTTGAAATTTAAATATGTAAATAAATAAATATTGCTTGAAATGCAAAGCTCTATGAGTTAAAAACGTTGAAAAAAGAAAGTTAAACATTTCGCGAATATAATTATCTTAACATATATGATTCATTTTATTATTATAGTTACATATATTTTAATTATTTACTTTCAAAGAAAATAAATTCAAAATGAACGTGAAGATAATATTTATTTTCATATCTTACATGTGTATAACAAAAGAATAAAAAGTCATTAAATTAATTGATAAATGTCCTACAACACGATGAAGTATAAAACTAATTTTTTTTATTATTGCTGTTGATATAAGAAAATAAAATATAATACCATTATTCGGAGCGTAGTATATATTTTAACATGGGATATATTTACAAATATCTTCAATTTCTTGCCATAGTACATTCTGTGCCGAACATAGATTTTGGAGTTTGGATTGCATTTCAAAGATTTGCTCAAGATTATTTCAGTTAATTTGACAAGGGAAGTTGGAAATAAATAATAATATGTATAACTGAATTCAGAGGAATAGTATATAATTTATATAACATATTTATATAGTATTTACCCGTCACATTAATATCTATATCTATTATTTTATAACATTTTGAATCTTTACATTTTTTTCAGTAAAATCTACCTTAAATTTCCTTATTATCTTACTTAAGGCCATATACTACTTATTCGACCCCAACCTTTATACCGACAGTTTTTTTCTCTGTTTCATCTTTACTGCGATGTTACTTCTAAATTTATGGAGATATCAAATTGAAAATTTCTAAAATTAAAGAAAATGTACTAAGGTACGTCTATCTGGTCCTAAATTTTTATTAAAATAGAAAAAACAATTTCAAAATAATATTTTTTTTTATAAATGTTATTATTTATTATCAAATAAACGTACATTTATTCTTTAACTTTAATTTTTAATTTTATATCTCAATAAATTTAGAAGTAACATTGCAGAGAAGCAAATGTCGGTAAGGTAGGGATCGTATAAGTAATACATGGCCTTAATGATGAAAAAACTCTGCAAGAAGTTTTGTGATTTTTTCGAGAAATGAAAGCAGATTGGGGAAATAGATTTATTTATTTTCCGTTAAACAATGTAATACGCCAAATCATATTAAGAAAAATATATTAAAAATATAAAATGATATAAAATGATCGTGTCTAAAGACATTTGATCATTTTTGTAATTGACAGCATTTAAGATGTGAGATGAAATTGGCAGTTTTGGGTTAATTTATTAAATTCTTAACTTAAGATTGTATTATTCACTTTTTCTCAAACAGGATAAACAATTAAACCATTTTTTAGAATACATAAATGCAGGAAGCATAGTATAATATCAGTATTTCTTCATGACTAACATAGAAATAGAAAAACATTTTGTGCGCTGGTATAGACTTATGATCAATAAAAAAAAATTTTTTTTTTTCTACAAATAAACATTAGAGCCTCATTCATTCATATTTTCTATTTGGAAAGTTTTAGATCCTACAAAATATCATGAGGAATACTTTGACTATAAATCGTTTACTCTCGAGTCACGTCGGATATAGAATTTTATTTATTCTTTAATTCTCAATATTTATATGAGAAATAAGTATCGCTTCGATTCAATTTTAATTAAATTCTCCATCTAGGAGGGATGAAGTAAACTTCCATTTAAAATAACCATCATTAACGTGATGCCAATATTATTACTATATATATTTAATCTGTATTTAAATTCGAATTCATCTTTTGAATATGTATGTAGTATTTTCTATGGGCAATTCATTATCGAAGCATGTTAACAGGTTTTTTCAAAGTATTGCTATATTTTAGTCAGTATACTAAGATTTAATAGATAGATGTAATATGTATGGAGGTATGAACCGAATTCAAGTGATTACTAAATTACTTAAATTTAATAGTTGGAAAAATTTAACAAAATGGACATTCCCTATTGCAAGTAAACGGGTTCAAACGGATAGACATTTTTTATCTATTTGAATGTAAACCTTGTATCCTTTTCAATCACATTCTATCTGTTTTTAGAATTTTAAATAGAAACGTATAGTAATACACAAAAATGCTTACAGAAGGATTCAAACGGATAGTTACAGGGGATAAGATCATTTTTCAAACGGATAGAAGGATAGTAAATGGATCGAAGAGTATAAGAAAAGTATTCAAATGGATTCCTATAGATAGATGACGGATTAAAACGGATAAGGTTTCAATTTGTTTACTTTCAGCAGGTTTAAACAAGTTGTGTTTTAATAAAATATTTTCTAGAAAAAAATATTTTATCATTCCAGAAAAGAAGTAATATATCTTGCTTAAAATGACGGATAGGATCCGAAAGAACCCAATATATTCGGCACTATTCGGGTTCTGCCGGAAAACGTGACCAATATAGGATGCATGGAAAAAAGTTCAAATAATAGTAATGAAAATTTTCTTTGAGGAGTCAAAAACACTCTCCTAAGTTTCATAAAAATAAAATTCCTTCTGTCTCCGCATTGTAGATATAGCTAAAAATAAAAAAAACGAGGCACTTCTTCAAATTTGAAGAGCAAACATTTTTTTTTATATCAATTCTGTTTTAATTATGAATAAAAATAGCTCAAGGCACTTTGAGTTCCAAAAAAATATTTAAAAGTGATATATTGCTCTTCATCACTACTTTTAAATATTTTTTTGGAATTCATAGTCAATAAAAATTATTTTAATGTCAACATTTATAATTGTTGTAGCACATTGCAAATACTTTCTCACTAACATATATCACTCTTTTGATTTTTTGAAACTTCAAAGTCAATTAGGGAGAGTAAAAAATATTTTCACAGAATTATCGCTACACAGGTATAAATTGATTTGCTTTGAAATATTTTTTATGATAATTTAAATTTCAAAAAAAAATTTTTTGCTTTTCCAATTTGAAGAAGTGCTTATTTTTTTTATTTTTAGCTATATGTATAATTTTTTTTGTTATGAAGCCTTAGGGGAGTGCAAACAACTTTTTTTTCGATACGCCCTATTGACCAATAATATATTTTGAGTCTATATTGTTTTTCACTCCGGGTATATCCGGATAGCAAAATTATGTGCCGTCTCCATCTTGGCTAGAACCGGAAAAGACCTGGAAAAATATTTTCAATTGTCCCATATAAGTCCCAAATATACCCGGATACAACCCGGTTACAAAACCCGGAAGTTTTTCGGATAGGCCCGGGTAGAGTCCCGAGTCTATCCGGATTCTATCTGGAATTTTAAGCAGGGATAGCAGTCAAAAATACTTAATTTTTTGTATAGGTACAATATAGTTTTTATGGTTAGAAACTGCTTTTTATACTTCTTGTTTGAAAATATCGATGTTAGAAATTTGAAGGGGAATCTTGACAATTTTTTATAGGTTCTCAATTAATGTTAGACAATCTTATCTAATGACAATAAAACATTCAAACTTATGTTATTCATTGATTTAAAAAATATTTATAAGTAAGGTTAATTTACTTGTCTCTTGATAAAAAGAAATATAAATATATGAACAGTAAAATATTGTTATTTCATATTTATAACTTTTTTTTATATTATAATGAAAAGTAAAATCAGGTGCTTTTGTTTTCTCTTAACAAACCTATTGTGCACATTCAATAACAAAATTATGTACAGGAAAAAGATTTATTAAGATGTAAATGAATACTTCAATCAAATCTGAGGAAGTATATATATAATAAAATTCGCAGCAAATTAGAGAGCCTTTATTAAGAAAATATTTTTTAAATGTCAATCATGAGCCGTATTTTACGATAATTCTATGACTAGCTTAACACACTTTTAAAAATACTCGGAATCAGCAAACAATGATAAATTTTAATAAATCTTTTCTCTGGGGTTGGTCCATGTAAATATATTATATACTCTAAACATGTTTGATTGAAATCGCAGCATATTGCGTTTATGTTTCCGCTGCAAGTATTGACTTTATCACTCTGCCTATAAAGTTGAATAGAAATGTATTAATCAATTATTTGCTAAATATACTTCCTTAAAGTTAGTAAAATACGTCAAAAACAAAAAAGAATGATAATATAAGATATATTTTCAATAAACGAAGATTTTTATTTGTCATAAATACATTTTTATGTTTCCATAAAAATTTCATAGGCTATATTAATTAATTGACTATTTCGAAGTAAAGTTAAATATTTCTCGACAATTTTGGTCGTTTCAAAATTTATCATCAATCACAACACAAAACTTTTGGATTTCTCACGAATATTCAAAAATCTATTTACCACTTTCAACTTTCATAGCAGAGCGGTTACCAATCGATTTAAATATGAATGATGAGTGTAATAATATGAGCGGCTCGTGCCGACAATTTTCTTCATTAACGCGACATTCTGAGATGGACGTATCTGAGGGATCTGGAATAATCCTTGAAAGCATGGGCGGTGGATTTTTTTTACGAGAGAATGCATGAATTTCGTTTGGAATCTGATCGTTCGCTGATTTTCTGGAGATGCTGTAGTTGTGCAGCTGTCGGGACTTGGGCGCTACTGGTTCTTGAATTAAGATGCTGAGGAGGCGGAAGGGACTGGCGACGTCGTCGCTGAAGTGCGGGACTTAGATTGTACTTGACCTTCGCCTGACTCAGCAGTTCCTTGAACACCTTAGAAATCTCTTGATTATCTTTCGCTGATACCTCCACGAAACCGTTTCCCCAATCATCGGTTACTATTTCCCTTGTGCGCTCTGTTTCCACCTAAAAATTCCAAAATTTTTAATTTAATTATCAGTTTCGAGTGTGATTGCTTTGCTTTTTTTTGTGTAAAGTTCAATGGTCAAATTACCTGCTTGACTCCATCAACCAAGTCGATTTTATTTCCAACAACAACGATAGGTACATTTTCTCCCTTTTTGTCGATAATCTGCTGGCGAAGGGCCTCTAATTCCGTGAATGTGCTTTCGTCATTAACGTCGTAAACAAGAATGAAGGCGTCAGCAGATTGTATGTGCAAGTCTCGCATAGCGGGAAACTCATGAGAGCCCGAGGTATCCAGAATGTCGAGAGTTAATTGAATTCCAGAAACATCGAAATCAGCACGATGCATATCTTCCACTGTTCGTTTATATTTGGGCGTAAATGTGTTGTAGATGAATTGATTTATTATTGCCGATTTTCCCACCTTCGATGCCCCCATTACTACGATTTTATGTCGTACGGAACTCTCTGGTACCTTATTCTGTCCACTGACGGCTTCCGATAGTCTCTCATGTCTGAAATGAAATTGTTTCTTTATTACTATCTACTCTCTCCATCTGAATTTATTAAATTTTACTAATTAATAGTAGTTTCTTATTAATGAATTGGTAACTCCTCACTAAATGAATTAGTAAGACTATTCAATGAAATATAGGTCTGGATACTGAGAATCCTGAAAATTAAGTCGCCATATTCTGCGATATTCACTAATACTAATCTTAAGATCTTAACCATGGTTCACAAGTTGTGAGATAGGAATTTCGGTCTTGAAAGATTCCAGATCCTCTCTCTCTTCGGTATTACAGTTTAATATGAAAACCTTTTTACGGAGTAAAATTCTGTCACGCAAAATACGTTTTCATTCATTTTTTAAAAATCTACGGTCCTATTTATAGCTCGAATTTATTCTTACTTCGTCGTTCTTTGCGTTGCTGTTAATGACGCAATAGACGACGGTTTATACATTGACTTCACAAAAAATGAGCATGCTTTGTCGCGAAGTACACGCCCGAACTTCCCGTGCGTGGCGGTAGTATGAAGATATATAAACAAATATGTTCGCCTACGTGAAAATACAATAATAAACTTTTTGGAGCTCTCGATGCGCTTCAACCGCCGTTTTCTTCGAATGAAAGAAGAAAATCAACACTTCCCACATATCGCGATTATTTGGCACAAAATCAGACCTTTTGAATATGTCAAAATTCTTTTTATTATATTTATCAGTTAAGAAAAGAAAACCAAATTTGAATTTTCGTCAGATTAGACGTCTGAACTTCAGCCGAATGAAATTCTATTGAAATAAAACAAGAGGGACTGAAATCTGTGCGACGTAGAACAAGATAATTTTTCCTCTCGTGTTGTTTAGTATCTCTATTTTTCATTTCCTTCCACCCTTCGTTAAACAAATCGCAGGATCTCAGGACGCATTAAACGATGGTATCTGCATGCCGAGCTCGTTTAATTTAATTCAATTAATTAAAAGGGAACGAGAAAGACCATCGTACAACCGAGGCGTCGAGGTTGTTCGACGCCTGGGAATTACGTGCTCCGAGTAACTGTAGTTAACTATCATACTTCGTCATCCTCCTCCTTTTTATTTACATTTTTCCCCCTTGATTTTTCATCATCGCCTTGAATCTTGAACAAGTTTACCTACCGTTTCATGATTATTATTAAAAACTTGGCCTGCTTCTTTATTACGAGTTCATCACAAAGATTATACTTTCCTTTTCAAAGTCAGCTCTCTCACCGCTAAATTAAAGCTTCTATCTTTGAAAATACGACTTTCATGATGTAAAAGGTGTGTATGGGTGAGCTACTATTAATTGGAAGACTAGGTGTGAGAAGGGTCGGGTATACTGAATATTGAAGACTGTATACTAGAGTACATATTCATTGAAAAAGGGAAGGCCCATCAAGTATAAGCCTTTCAAGGAATTAAATAAGGGATGAGGTAAAAGGGGTAATCAAGAATCGTTTCAGGATTACAGGTAGAGGATATCCGAGGATTTCAACCCCGGTCGTGATCAGCTATACATATATATATATATACACGTGTCGCATTATACTATCCGCTTGTGACTTTTTCGAGAAATCCTTTTCAAGAGGAATTGCTTTCCCAATATATATATATATATATATATGAGAAAGAACGCTCATATATAACACGAAGTCACCCACCTTTCGGTACCACAGGCTTCGTAATGAAAAATGAAAGATGAATAGTAAAAGATTTAAGCAAAAACAAATTATTACAATTTGCAAATTATTGGCCTAAAATTTTCGAGAACACTTCTTTGTACTGTAATAAACAACTTTCTCGCTGGAAGTTTATCAGACATTTCGAAGAACATGAGAAAGCTACAACTTTTTGTCCAGGTTAAAAAAAATAAGCAATAAACTTTCACATCTAGACATCATATTTTACAAAAGTTTGATGTTACCATATATTATCTCGAACACATTTTTGTCGGAAATCTGATTGATGTTTTTTGGAGATTGTGATTTCTGTGAATGTGTCGAGTTTGAAAACTATATTTTCAGATTGTTTTCGTTGTCAAAATAATTGCTGTCAAAAAGGTTATATTAAGGTAGACAATACAGATTTTACGAAATTGATTGGAATCGCAGAAATATTAAAGCGTTTCATAGTATTAATTAATGTAAAAGTATATTTAATGAGGTTTTATACTGGGCTGAAGTTCCAGACGTCTATAACTCAGACGAACTTTTTTTTGAGAAATCTTTGATTAAAATTTTCGGAAGTTTAAAAGGGATTTCAAGAGATTTTACGAAATTTGATTAGATTTTCATGTATTTTAAGTGATTTAATGTAGGTATATTCTTATATTTTATTTCCAAAACTTCTTTCTATTGTATTATTTAACAAGAGTAAAATAATACTCTTGTGTATAATATGATCTTTTCAGAACACCTTGTTACAATAATATTTACGTGTACCCAACAGTTCTTTTCAGAGCTAAAGTCTTTTTAAAACGGGAGTAACTTTGTCGTGGAAAATCTTAGCCCCTCAGCCAAACTCCCCTAGGTCCCTCGGGCTTCCTTTGGGAGTCGCTAAGCGATTCTTGCCTACCACTATCGGACAACCAACCCTACTCGATCCTTCAAGCTTTCTTTTGGGAATTGGTTAACCGATCACTTCTGCATGGACCGGAATTCCAAGCTACGTACGTTCCACTGACGTCACACCCAGTTCTCTCTTCCATTCACGCTACATCCCTCCACCACGATGACTTACCGCCCGAAAGGGATCGTAACAAATTTATCCGAAATTTTAAGCAGGGTAGCAAGAATAAACTAGCTTTAATTTTACCTCCATTGTCAAAGTTTTGAATTTTGATTATTTTAGAACTTAATTATAGTCGAAAAATGAATGAAAAAACAATTATAAATGTATTAAAAGTAAACCATACAAATTTTATCAATTATTCTACAGTTGCCTTCAATTGGAAAATGTAACGACATACAAAGTTTCCTCTATGAGGAAACTCAATTAAATGAAATAAAACAGGGAAATATAAATCATATAAATTATTAATAATGTCATGCAAAAATTGAAATGCTCAAAAGATAGTATCTTTTTCATTTACAAACCTAACATTTCTGTTTGGTGGCTCATCTTGACCTTCTTTGAAGGATTGTGTCTGAAGACTAAAACGTCGTTTGAACTGATGGCGTCCCTTCATCACCTGTACGTTTTGGTTCCTGCGGAGAAGAGAGAAGAGCTCAGTAAATGTGAAAGACCCCTATTATGGCTACATGACTATTATTTTCAATGCTGAAAAAAATGTTCGCTCTTCTTTTCTTTTTTTTCCGACGGAAATCCCTCCTCCAATCTTCTTCACAGTTTCCCAGATCCTCAAAAAAGTACAAATTTCTTTTTTCTTCACTAAAAATAAGGTTGTTTTCATTTCAAATATAATTCAGTTTTTCATCAAGGAAGGAAGCGGTTTTTTTTCAAGGAAGCGGTTGATATTTTAAAAGCTGTATGAATCAAGCGAACCTCGGTATCGAGTGACTGTTTTTCAATTTAGTTAAATTTATGTAGAGCCATATATGACAAAAATGTTTTTTCTCTGACAAATATTGCCCAGGGAAACCTCATCAGCGAAAAATTATTGCTATTTCTGTTGTATATTTATGAAAGTATTATACGTATCACGCCATTTGTGCCTAAATTTGAAAATGTTATTGTTTTCACATGAATGGTGACCATATTCCGTATATCTATACATATATGGTTTATGGTATGACTGTAAATAGTGTAATAAAAATTATACTTTCATTACAAAAACTCAACGTACAGAGTATTTTCTCCAGAACGGATGATTTGGGGCAGAAAATATCGATTGGAAAATGCTTATGGCACGTGTTTGAAACTATAAAACCTGCACGGATAACAGCGAAAGGCCAAACTTTAGCTATTACACTGTTACGTATATTTGCTTAGTTAAATTTTTATCTGAGCCTTTCGTACTTTTCTATCAGAATATGAAATTTATGTTTACTCAGTGACTATATAAAGGAAATTTACATAATGTTAGACGCGTAACTATGATGTGTTTTCAATAATAAATATTATATGATGACTAAAGGCTTAAGGAATATTCTGTGAAAATGAGAAGGATGTTTGACGAGCAAATTAGAAATTAATTAAATATTCCGTTATAAAAGACCGAAATGTGATGAGGGTTGGTATTTTCCAGCAAATTACATGTATAATGTGTGCGGACGCGTATATCATAATATCATTATAATACAGTGTATAATAATGTATAAAGACTGGTTCATAACCAATTAGTTTCTAGAATGAGGTTCTAATCTTTTCACGTACGTGTTACAATGCTCTCCATTTATGTAAAATGCTGGTGATTTTCCAACGATCGATATTCTTAACGTGAAAATGCGGGCCTTTTTTTCTGCTCTTCTAAATATTATGCAAAACATGCACGAAATGCACTGCACTATGGTACAGAAACGAATTTATACAAAAATTATGCTTTTGTCGTGTTATAAAGTTTCATGTTCTTAAATATAATGTTACCTAAGTCGGTACAGTTCCTTTTTCATCGTCCATGGGGCGGCAAAATAAGTTCGAAAATAACCACAACAACTTGGTTGAAAATATATAATAAATTATCGAAGTAACGCTCGTCAATCTTCGTCAGGTGAGTCGAAGGGAATAGAAATTCTCGCCAACGAGGTGACGAATGTTCTATGCGATGGTTTGAGGGGCGAAAAGTTCACACGAGATACGTAAACGCATAAAATACACGATCGTTAAATACGCAGATTTACAGAAAAAGCCTGTTCAGATTTGAGAAATTTATGTTCCCTATGGGGAAGAAAAAAATTTATTTCTACCATTCTATTCAAAACCAGTAAATTGGCAATAAAAAACTTTTATTACTGTTTTCCTTACATTTATAATAAAAGTGAGTTAAGTGCGGGTATGAAATTTGGTGTGTTTCTATTTTTTTCAATTGTAATATTTAGAATGTTGTATTATAAATTTATCAACTCAGGAAATTATAATTAAACCGTTTGTTTTGACTTAGTTTTTGTTCTATTTTTGCTCTAGTTTTTGAGGTTTTATTTTTATCAAGATAACTTGTCGAACACCCTGTATATTTAGCGTCGATGAGGGTCTACCAAAGATATTTTTTCACGTCTAATCTAATCCCCACATAGCCGAGGTGAAATAAAGAGCAAGGAACTTGCCACGAGATAGATTGAAGCTTAAGAGAGCCTCCTGTAAATCAATGGCCATCCAATAACCGTTCGGGCGATAAAGCCGATTCGCCGTTAAATCGTCGACGGAACGTCGCTTATCGAAAATCATTCTGCTCGACTTTTTTAAAACATGTCCGTAGTACACCCTCGCAACTCGATTTAATTAACGTTCCATCTTATCAACTTAAACCAATTTATACCGCGGAGAGAGAATGATTAAAAGGAAAGCGACGTAGGAAATTGCGTATGAATTTCAAATACATTGTTTTTTTTTTATAATAAAGATAAATGCTTAAAATAAAGGCAACCTGGTTATTAAAGCTTTCCCTTGTGCCAGATTCAATACCCATTATTATCGCTTCTGCAATATTGCGAGAACATAAAAGAAATGTCTGAGGTCATTAAGTGTACTTCGATTCTGTTTAGTTTTGTTTGTTTCTTCTCATATTATCTTACACACATTACTCTGCTTGGGTAAATTACATTAATTTTTATGCTATAGACTCATTTTACAATTTTTTTTAATTCCCACTTTATTGGAGAACATTACTTTATCGTTTACTTGATCGTCATGTATGAAATATATGTACCTAGCGCACAAAACACAATTTATGCCACGCGATATACTTCGTTTATTCGTGATGGATATTTCGAGGAAATTGATAGGGATTAAAAACTTTTATTTATGTATGTTCAGCGAACTGAGGACTCTTACTAATCGGTAAATGCGAAAATCATGTATTACCCGCAACGAAAATTACCCATTTGAAAGTTACTCACCATAAATTTTCCCTTTTTTTTCTATATGTGTAATGAGACCAAATTCAAGGAAAAAAAGAATAGCAGATTGTAATAAAGAGCTTTTGTTCAATGGGAAGAATATACAGTTTTATAGAGGCTCTTTTTATAGCCTAGGGAATAGGGCTGAAGATGATTAGAAGATATACGTAATACGCATGCAATGTTCGTGATTCTAGTTTATTATATGAAGAAATAATGTGATATATATATATATATATACCCCAAGAAAGATTACAAGAGGGCGGGAAGAAATTACTTGTGATTGGATGATATTGTAAATCAGCGTGAGCTATTAACTTGATATGTATAAGTAACAAAGTTACTGAACAGTTACGTTATTTATAACTTTTATGATTATTTATTTTATTATTACTAAACTTGTGGCTATTTTATTTTATTTACTTCAAAGTTCTTCTTCGGATAAAATGAAATTGAAAAATGACACCAGGCAGAGAACAAAAGAATATCGCCTCGTGTGCTGCAATTCATATTGTTCTTTACAGCTCGAACTAGCAAGAGTAAAGTCCTTCGAAAAGCAGCTATTTTTCTCTTTAAAAACTTGAACAGTGAAAAATTCATTATAATCCCTAAAAATGTCCTAATACTCCATAAAATCGTTTGAAAATCAAAAAAATATTTATATATTCTTTAATATTATTTATTAAAAAATAAATAGGTATTTATACAAAAAGTTTAGCATTACTGATGTTCGAACAACAATACAATTTATTGTGAATAATTCAATTAGTAATTAAAACTATACTAAATAGATTAGTAAGTTATTCTTACTAATTCACTTTGGTAATTTTCACAAATATTATACATATTCTCTGACGAGAATATAAAAAAGGAACTATAGATCGGATTAAACTATTACAGTTGGACATATAATCCGTTTTCATTTTCTGTGTAGTGTTTATTTGTTGCTATACAAGTCATCTATGAAAGAGTTAGCTTGCTTTTGCAAACATAGCAATTTTAGATTGCAAGTTATTAATGGTTTATTTTTATTGCAGAACGTTATGAAATTATTATCATACTGCAGTTTTTTTTATGGTTTATCGATGTTTACTACTCTCGACTCTTGTCATATTTTATCGCACAGTATGATCGTATTTCGATTTGTAGGCAACATTCCATCAAAGTTTCATTATGATATAGTATATGATAAACGTACTTAAAAAGATGAAAAATTCTTTAGTTTAATGTCAAGAAATCTTTAAATGAGTATGTAAAATTTTAAATAGATTAGAGAAAGTTAAGAACACCAATTTTATGTGTGTTACTCGAAAATAGCGAGATGACTATGTATAGGATAAGAATGGTCGTAAATTCGTTTAGATGTAAAGATGTAGGAGCCAAGACCCTCTTTATTGCCACTCTGGCGGATCAATATATACATGATGTTGTTAAAATAGATGATGGCAAAGTGGACGGATGATATGCCCCTTTCTATATATCTCGTCCTATCTTTGGAGAGAAACTAGAGTAATGTTTTTCCTGCCCCACTTAGTTTGAGCGAATGCCAATGGTAATACTCAATTTTCATGCGTCTGTAGTATAAGGGGGTTGAAGAAGAGATCAAGGAAGTAGATCATTCTAAAAGATGATCTGTTGTCGCTCAAGGCATGTAAATGGACAAATGTATGTCTATATTGGTAATATGTGAAAACACAATGCTTATGCATGACTTTGTACCATGGATGCAATGAAGAACGAAGTCTGATGTATTCATGACTTGTGCACTTTGGCAAGCATTGTTGGGATGAAAAATGCATTGAGTTTTATTTACGTGAGTTAACATTTCTAAAAGAGGTATAGTTCAATTTTAGAATAGAATTTGCTTTTTACACAAAAATTCATGAATATTAAGATTATATTGTTTATAAAAAGATTCTTCGTTATATATATTTAGCGGAAAAAATGGACTTCACTATAATAAAGTGTGCGGAACATTTTTTTTATTCAAAATAAACATTGAGCCTGATAATAAACATATAAATATGAGAGGAATGAATTGCAGGGATTCGTATAAATAAAAAACGAGAAATAAAATTTATTTGCATATAAATTCAGAGGGAATTCGTTTTTCAATAAATCCACGCGTTTTTTCATGTGTACGCATTTTGATGTATGCAAATAAATTTAATCGCGTTTTGCAAGAAAAATAATGTCTAGTATGTTCAAGTAGAAATTACAATTTTGTAATAAAACTTCTTTTTTTTAGTGAATAAATAATTTACATTTGCAGCTACGTATATAAGAGGTGTAACTATCGGAATTATCGATGTCTGACTGGAAATGGAGTTACTAATTGCAAGGGAAAATGTCAATATTATGTCAGACATTTCCATTGAAGTTGCTGTAACTCCTAATCAGAACCTTGCTAGTAATATTTTTGCATTGGTAGACATTTTGATTTTAGGGAACATGCAATCCACCATGCAAAAGTGCTCCCTTATCAACGTCAGCTTGTGGGGGGGGGGGGCTGGTCACGTGCCCCATGTGCCCATATAAGGCTCTATTGGCCCCTATATTTAAGAATTCTTCTTTCTTCCCCTGTTTTCAAGAAAATTCTCATTTTCCTAAATTCAACTGTATCCATCTTTTTGGTTGAAAACTAAATATTTAGTTGAAACTTCAATTAATTTCATTAATGACAGGTCGTCTCGTATCCACCTTTTTTCACCTATTTCTCCTATTCTAGGAATTTTTTACCTTTTTATCTTTAATTGTTCCATTGCTAAATTTGAATCATGTGAAAAATGATTGAGATTCGTATTTTAAGATAATTCCAAAGAATTCAATATATTCAAAAGTTTTCAAGGTAATTCAAAATAATTAAATGAATTTCCACAGAACTCGAGTAAATCCTGCGGAATTCTAAGAATTCAGGAAGATTCTATACAGAATTCAAACAACGCATGCATTTTACATAAGGTAATTAACTTGTCGAGCAATGTTTTTTACCAGTGGTTTTTTAACTTGGTTGCCATGAAAAAGATACTTGTTAATTTTCGAATCTCGTTTGTGTGAAGTTGCATCAAAGAGTCAAAAAACCTCCTACAAAAATAAATTAAGGGAAGTTATACTATCTAACGAATTTTTTTGATTGGTTAATCTTTAATTGCTAATTAAGTACTCGGTAATTATACACTTCATAAATTTTTTGTCGAATTTTTTACTTCATTTTTTTTTGGAATTCAAAAATATAAATATGTACCCTAATTTTTTTTTCATAAGGACTGTTAGTCTTGCCATATGTAAATCAGCCATTGACTTCCTTCAGTCAATCGATCAGAATGCAACAAAACGAGTACTTGAAAAATGAACCTTTTGTATTAGCGTAAATACGGTGGCGTGACTCTGAGGATCGCGTCGGGTTGTAAGTTTGTGTGTGCTGGGCACTGATGTTGAGATGCACGTAGGTAAAAAGTAGAGCAACGACCGGGAAGTCAGACTTGGTTGGCTCCAAGCTGTCCGGGCTCGTCGTACTGCACCGATTCGCGGGGGCGACGGGGATTTTCTTTTTCAGCAGACAATGCGACGTCGTGTCGCATCGTACCGTGTCCGGTCTCAAAACCTCCTAAGACTCGACTTTTCGTTGCTTCTTAACCCTTTTTTTCTCATTTCTTTCCAGTCCTCTGTTTCTCCCTTTCTTTTATCCTCTTTCACCCGATTTCACCCTCATTTTTTTTGCTAGTTTTATATGCTCTCTATCCATCCTCAGCATATTTTTTCTACCCATTTCAATCCAACAACTCCCTCCAACCTATTCACTAATCACGATTTCGTTTTGGCATTAAGGAGACGTCACCGCAAGGGTTTATTCTCTGACGAAATAAGCCCTTAGGATCGAGAGTCTCCCTAAAAGAAGAATTGTCTTTACCGCTTTTCCTTGCGACTTACAGAAGTTACCATATATCCTATTCTTTTGAGATTTATCAAGTTGTCCAAGAAGTAGCGATTCTTCCTGTTTCCCCCTCATGCAGAAGCTCTACTTCACACGTCGCCGTGGGGAAAATATGGAGGGGAAACCGCTTTGTAGGGATTGGGATTTTATGGTGTGGAGAATCTACACATCGTTGCACATGTACAAATTCCCATGAACAGGGAAAACGAGAATTGTCTTTAGCTTGAATATAGGGGGACTTTTCTTCGTTTTAGATTCCAGCTCATTTTAGATTCAAGATTATTTTAGATCAAGTTGCAATCATTTGAAAAATCAAGAACAGGAACATATTTTTACTCTATATCTATATGTAAAAACACATTCTTGTAACACTTGGCGACGCTTGCACACTTCGGAACACTTGCATTTAGTTTTACTTTAAAATCTTGAAACCTCACTGAAGTCTTTGAAATATTTTTTGAGATATCAGTTGGCAGGGTTGGTAGCTTTGATCTCAATTTTTAAATGCCGACGGCGCGCGCGGCGAATTTAAATCCAAATTGGGTCAAATGTGAAAAGAAATTGTGACTGATATTTTTATGAAAATTAACTAGTTAAGTAATCAAGGATTACAAATAATTTCCCAGAATAATTCTTTAATCTTGATGGGGCATTGACCAGTTTTCCCTACTTGGAGTATTTACCAGTTTTGAGATCAGGACCACACTAGAACTACGGCAAACTGCCTAGGGCCCAACTAAAACCCTATAAAAATTTCTGGATTGATAAAAAATATCTATTATAATCCCGTGTGATTTCTCATAACAGATAAAACTGAAAAAATTCTAATAAAATAAAAGATAAAGTGTTTTTCAGGAAAGCTTCCAGCAAAGATAAATTAGACGGTTGCCATATACTATTTAATTTCCTCCTGGCGTGAAAGTACACTAGGCACTTGACGTGTGATCGATTATTCGATGTCGTACTTCCAGAAAACCTTCAGATGCTACTTATTGAAAATTAAAATCGGCTTTGCGAAATAATTTCATAACAGTAATAAACAAACACTAATGCAAACTGACTGAATTGTATTTGCTAAAAAAAATGTTAATGTCTTTTCAAGTTTCCTTTCCTAAATATAAAATGGCTCATAAGAAAAAATTGAAGCTATAAGTCTCTTAAAAAAAGTTACATTTTTTTGCAACTCAGCTCACTTAATGAAATCTTCAGCAAGATAGATTTAAGGAAGGCGAGAATATGAAAGCTTCAAAGTTATGTTAAAGGACGATAAACGTGGCGTAGACTTGACCGCAGTGAATGCCTATACCCTTGTTCGTACATCTAATGCCTTATTCATAAGTGTGCAGCTTGAAAATTGCAAGGAAAATGTGAAAGGCTGAGGGTGGGTTTACAATGTGAAAAGGTCCTGCGGCTAAGATTATGATTAAAACATGAAAAGACATTACAGCAGCAAAAATTTCTAAGGATAAGTTACAAGTCTCAAGAGCTTTCGAATATATGTATATACAAGTGCAATACTGCCAGTACAATTAATTCTTCTCTGCAATGCAAGTATATAAATGAGGGACTGAGAGTAAAAGCGGGCTAAAAAAATTATAGAAGAAAAAATAGGTTAAGAAGCCTATAGGGAAAAGCGAGTTAAAAATGAAATGAGAAAATCAAAGATTACATATATCATTATACTTTAGTATAACTTTATAATAAAGAACAATGTATTATATATTCTAATATGTCGCTCTTATCATAGAGTTATGTTAAAATATACTATATATAAAATCCTCGTTTTTCTTATTTCTTTTGCTTCCTCATAGGGAAGAAAGATTCCTTGGAATTTCATTGAAAAATAAAATTATAGTTGATAGTAATTTCAAAAATTTATTTTTGAATCTTGTATCATAAAAAATCAAATAATTTAATATTAATACATTTTGTTTAAAAATATCAATGTTAAGGTCAAATTTTATACTGAAATAATAAAATATATATATTAACTACTTAATTACTTAACATAATTTGCTTTATGAGGGAGCAAAGAAAAAAAAAATATAAATACAGTTAAATGAAACATCCGAGGTCGAATTCTAACTAGTTTTAATCCGGTTTTTTGCCCACTACTGCAGTCTTCTTTTCATCCATTAATTTTTTCTCCTATCATGTTTTGAATATGTTTTTATTCTCAACTCCTCATATGATTTCTGATGGCCACATCTCTAAATTATTTGTGTTTTATTAATATTCATGATCATTTGGTAGGTCGATTAGTGACTCAAATAATTTCGCAGCAGCTGCGATAGTGAAAAGCAATCAAATTTCCGTACACGTGTTCATTACGTGTACCAAACGCACAAGTAACGATCCGAGAGGCATTAATAATACATAGGAGGGTGGAAAATATGCTCATTTGGTTCATCTAGTTTGCTGGAATTCGATTTTCAATGAACATGTATTGTCCTTCTTTGAACACAATATCGTTCATCAATCGTCCCCAGATAACACGCTGTCGTTCACGAATCGATCTTTTCAACTTCAATTGCCCTCGTCCAGGATCGCTTCTAAACTTCAATTTCAGTAGCATCGACACAGGTGGCTCATGTTTTCAATTTTTTTCTTTTTCTCACTTAAAGAAGAGGAATCATGTTTTAACATTTCTCCACGAAACTTGTCTTTAAAATAAGAGGGAAACTTTATCCAGAGAAGAAAACTATTCCTGTAGGATTTACACTCTGACATTAAAGCTTTTTGGATTAAAATCAGTTTTTCACAATTTAACTTTTACTAGCAAAACTCGTTTTTCAACTCCTTTTGCTAAAATAATTCACAGGATTCTACATAATTTCAAATCAAACGCATTTAAATTGTTTTAAGGGATTTCAAAAGCATGCAACATAATTCAGGATTTTTAATTTTTGAAATAAAAAAGTTTTGTAATTTCATATCTAATTTTAGGGATCTTAATAAGTTTCATAATATTCCTTAAATTCGTTTAGCATCCCACAAAATCTAGTGAAATTTCTTTTAATTTCGTAAAATCACTTAAAATAATTGAAAATCCCATAAAATCACATTAATCTCTCAAAATACCTACAAATCCAAGGAAACTTCGTAAAACCCCTTGAATATGTTTAAAATTAAAATTACTTAAAATAATTCCACAAAATATCATATATATATATAT
>JAUESI010000035.1:655899-677409 GCA_032275145.1 Synergus laeviventris
TTTTATATTTTTATTACGACAATACTTTAATAAACGACAATATTTTAATAAACCTATGAACCGCAATTTTTCAATAACTTTGTATAAAATGCGTATATTACTTGAAATTTGTGAAAGATCTAATAATCCTGGGAAATAGTTCAATCCTCCGCATTATTTCCGGTAAAGGCCGGAAGGACACAGTTTGGATCAAAGAGGGAGGTCAGGGGGCAGAGGGAAATGAAGCAATCGACTGCATTGAAAACAGTCGACTTGGCTTGAAAGTTAAGTGCGTTGACGCAAAATGAAATCTCTGAATTTTAGCAAATTACTCCGCTTCATTTACTAATTTAATAATTACCTAATGGAATTCAAAAATGAATGTCGTCTGTTTTGTGGTTAATATAGAAACACAACAATTTTTATCAGGTAATATAAACTGTCCGTATGTCAAAAATCTTTTTTAAAATTTGAGGCAACATTTTTTTTCAATTTTTTTTAGTCATAACTGTAGAAATTTTTATGTCGGTAAAAAAATTTTTTTTGAGCTGTCCTAATTAATTTTCTAAAAAAAATTTCTGAATGAGCAAATAAAGTTTCAAATTTATAAAAACGTGTTTTATAGATTACTATGAAAAGGCACTATCTATATAATTTTAGTCACCGCTCATGAATAAAATATATATCTATAGGCATTCTTTTGAGCCTATCAACGGAAGTTAGTGGCACACTTTTTTTATCGGTTACTTGCTCTTAACTTCCGAAATTCTTTTTATGTATTCAAAAGCTTTTTATCAATGAAAATTATTATCTATATTAATATTTCTGGTTAAAATTCCAAAATTGTCGACTAGTCAATTTCCATGGTGAAAACATTAAGTACCCATAAAAAATAATGGTTTTTCGTGTTTATGTCAGCCAAAATGTAAAATTTTTAAAAATGCTATTTTATTCTACGAGTAATAGTTTCCGAAAAAATGAGTGATACATCGACTTTAATAAAAAAACACATAAACCATGGCTCTTCAAATTGTAAAGGAAAATCATGGTAAATTGAAATGGAAAAGGAACATGGTAAACGAATATGGTAAAGGGAAATCATGGTCAAGGGAAGTTTCGAGTAAAAATCATGGTAAAAGAAAATAGGATATGGTAAATGGCAAAAGGAAATCCTGATAAAAGAAAATTTTAAAGGTAAATGGTAAAGAGAAATGGTAAAGGTGAATGGTAAACTATGACTCCTAGAAAAAAATGCTTTAAACAAAAAATATGTATTTCAATGAGATCTACAACTTTGTTTTAAAACTTTCAGTTAATTAATAAGAATTACTCACGATTGCAGACTTTTAGAGCGTGTACAAATATTTTTAAAAATGTATAACTTATGACAACTTATTTCAAGGGTGGATGTTATTTTAACCGAAATGAAGATTGTTTCTTTATTGTTTTCCAATATGCTTTTCCACTTTAAATGAGTTTATTCACTTTAAGTAGGAGCTCTGCTGTACTACAAGTTTTTATAGAAATTTATAGGGCTTTTAGCCGATAAGTGTATTTTTCAGGAAAATGAGCCATGAAAAGGTTCAGAACAATTCAATTTATAGTACTCATTAACCTTTTCTTTTATCAGCACTTGTGGAGAGCATAATATCTCTGGAATGGCTCATCTGAAATCAAAAAACCAAAAAGATTCCATTAGTATATTCATATACGGAGCTCATGAACGAAGGGATTTTCATTTGAACCAAAATGTCCATTTTTTGGTCAAAACACAAAATTTTTGTAACCTTGAAAATCGAAATTTTTTGAAAAACCCTCGCCATTTTTTAAAAATTGAAATTTCGCTAAACTCTTGGTTCAAGAGCACCGTATAAGAATACACTAATAAACTCTTTTTGGTTTTTTGAAGCCGTTCCAGAATTATCATCTTGATCGCAAATGTTGATAAAAAAAAGGTGTTTTGGTATAACGTCCACAGTTCCCCCAGTGTGAAGATTTTCTCATTATAAAAAGTACCTTGAAACATGTACTAATCGATACTTTGTAGAGTGTCAATAAAATTTTGTTAAAATGTCTAAAACAATAATGAAAAATCCCCTAATTTAGGTAGATAAAATATAGTTTAATAATTTTCTTCTTAAAAAACGTTAAACCACATTTCTTTCATCATATCGAAAAAATTGAAGAAACCTATATCGCACGATGAAAAGTTAAATGGTCCACACGCGTACAACTGTTTACACAATAAACTTGAATGACGGCAGCACATATTTCAGATGAATTCTCAAGAAATGTTGAGCGCGCACCCCATTGAAAGAAAGTGTACCGATTTACACAGGACTTACCTGTGTGAGGGGCGAAGAACCTGCGAGGTCAACAGGTAGTAATGTAGCGACGTAAACAGTAGGATGAGGTCGGCAGAGTAGCTTGGAGGTGAAGCGCCGTTATCGTCACAATAAGTCAGAGGGATGAAAGGATGTTACAGATGCTGGTCCAGTGGGAGATGCACCAGTCAACCCGGTAACCCTGGTAGCGTGTTTTTCTGTAACGTGGGGTTTTCTTCTTCCTTGTTGTCAGTATCGTTTCTCGAACAAGTCAGGAAAGCGGACGAGCTAGCTCTGTCCGGTTCTCTGGTGCTGTGCCGGGTGCTATCCTCAGCCAGCGTTATCATGGCGGCTGCGCTCTGCTTGGCTCTGGTGCAAACCTCCACCTTGCTTCCTTACTTCTGCCTCTGTTTATCTCTTAATACTTGTACCTGAATGCATTATTGCCGGTAGCAGTACGTACGTGGCTTGCTGAGACTAAACTCGCACTCTTCAGGATAAGCTGGGGCGGACAGAATAACAACAATATAGTAGTATAGCTGCAATCTTGATAAGGAGGGTGCAATGGTCTAGAGCTTGAAACAATATCATTCAGTTCGTTAATGCTTTCTCCTTTCTTCTAAAATTGTCTAATTCTAACGCTTTCTCTACCATTTATTCGCCTGATAAAGGGTTCAAAAAGATGGGGCGGAGGACTGTAAATGTAGATTATATTTGTATATAATGAATCTCTATTTAATAGTTAATCACCTTATGTGAATAAATTAAACTAACCGTAAATTCGACCTTGCGTGATTCATTTTACTGCATTTATATTTTTTGTGCTCGTTTCTTGAGCGCTTTGCTTCCTCAACAATTCCCAGTCAAATTCCACTGATTCTCAGTAACTCTTTTCTCACGATTTTATGCAGTGAAAAGTTTCAGTGACTTTTCACTGAATGAAATCTTGAAAAGGAAGTCACTGAAAATCAGTGAACTTCATCATATTTAAAATATTGGAAAATGTAACGACTACAAGAAAGGTTTTTCAGATATTTCAAAAGATTTGAAGACATTTTAACAGATTTTAACAAATTTGAAGATATTTCATTAAATTTTTATTCTATATTGGAATAAAAATATCAAAAAAACTTCCAATTTAAAACAGTTCAAAAGACTTATCAAAAGGTTCTTTCAGAGTTTTAAAAATATTTTAAAGCATTTAAACGAATTGGAAGTTAGATTTTAATGAACTTCTAGAGATTTTGAAATATTTAAAACGATTTAAAGACATTTACAGAAGATTTAAATCATTTAAAAAAAGTGAAAATTCTTCAACTCTCTTGAATTCTTTAGAAACCCATTGAAATTTGTTCTAATCACTTGAGATCGCTTGGAATGTCTCAAAATCCCTTGAAACTCGTTAGTCACGTAAAATCTGATGAAATCCTTTTAAAAATCCATTGAAAGTTGGTTCAAACTTTTGAAAATCCTTAAACTATTATAAACTCTTTTAAAAAGTGGTTAAAGATCCTTAACACTCTTCAAATCTATTCAATTTGCATTATCATTATCAATATCAAATCATTATCATTGTAAGGATACGACTATGATTATTTTCGAACATGCGAGAACCTTTTCTTTCGAAGATTAGAATAAAATCAATTTGACATCTGATGGGGATTCGAATTCGACTCTTGACGATCGATCGACATATTCGTTTATTATTGTAA
Organism: Synergus laeviventris; assembly: GCA_032275145.1. Classification (NCBI taxonomy): domain Eukaryota; kingdom Metazoa; phylum Arthropoda; class Insecta; order Hymenoptera; family Cynipidae; genus Synergus; species Synergus laeviventris. Next base: position 659,915 of record JAUESI010000035.1, read on the forward strand.
ATAGTAGATAAATAATACTTGTATATAACATATGAAAGTTGGATAATTATTTCCTGGGCTTGAAGTTCAATATATTGGTTATTATATTATAAAAAATCAGACTATATTTCTATAGTTAGTATATAGGAAGTACATAATGCACCATAGTGAACTCGCTCAACGTTGCTCTATTAAAACTTTCTAGGCTTTTGAAGTTTCAAAGATATTATACTTCTATCCGAATCTTATATACTTATAAACAAGGGACATATTGAATTTATGTGCAGGGCTTATATAATCTTCGGGACATATCGTAAGAGAGACGAGTTTGAGAAGTAAGCTAAACAATAAAGAAACTTTAATTTGATTTTCAACCTTTTACAGATTTCAACATCAACCTAAATAAACTTATAGATTATTATTTAATGTATTTTTTATTGTTTAGGATCTGCTTTCTTTTAAATCTGACTTTTTAAGTCGTACAGTTTCCTAATGCAAAGAGACTTGAAGTTCTTGAATAATGTCGTCTTTTGTTTTTCACCCTGTTTTGAATAGAAGTTCGTTACTAAAAATCTGTGGCACTTGGGACAAAACTTAGCCGCATGAAAAACGTAAGATCTTAAGAAGATCGAGAAATCTCGTACGTGTAACGAATGAAAGCTTTGACCTCGTTTTCTTTGTACTACTTTGAAATTGGGACATTTCTGTCCTGGGTCTGGTCAAAAATAAGTTTTTCAATGATATCAAACACCATTATTCTTAAAATCCTTGAAGAAAAATCCATGAATCTTGCAACTGAAAAGTTTTGTTAGTTTCTCAAGCATGAAGCATTCCAAATGAGAAAGCCTCGTAAGTCTGAAAAATCAAGAAATAAAATAAAGAATTTGTAGTGTGTTAATATAATATTGAGTTTCTATTGCTCGCAGAAAATCAATTATTTTCACTTGCAAGGAACATTAGGTAGATGTCCCCCTCCGATTTTCTTTGTTCACAAATATCTTGTAGTACTCGAAAAATTAAACGACAAACGATTTTTCGGGAGTAAGGTATACGAGAAATGAATTTCTAAGGGTTGAAAAATGTGAATTCCTTAATTTAATAAAAAAATATTGTGGGGGTAAACTACCCTAAAAGAAATTACGATTATACAAGAAAATGACCAAATAGGTGTAAATTGAAGCTGAAAAATCTGAAAATAATCAATGTTACTGGAGAATTTGACAATCCAGTAGACTTTTCCTTCGAAACATTTTCCAACACATTATGTGAAATTCCAGGATTTCAATTTTTATGAAAAATTGTATGCGGAAGTCGGGGCGAGGCAAAAATTCCACTTGTCATTTTCACTTGGTCATTTTCTTCTATAATCGTAACTTTTTTCCAACCCTCTTCATGAAGACATTTTTTTCCTCGGTTTTATAGAACGAAACTGATTTTATCTTGCAAAAATATAATAAAATGCACTTAAGAATTAGAAATTAATGTGGTAATGGGGTACTTTAACCCTCAAAATCTTTTTAATCAAGTTGACAAAATCACATTTCTCATCTCTTATTGTGAGAACATTGTTCGAGTTGGTTTGATTGTGAAAGAATCTGTTATTAAATGTGAAACAATTCCTTGTATTTGGTGCCACACTTTTCGGGGGTGGTATTTACACCCTAAAACCATTTTGAGTGCATAAGAAAATACACGTCTTCTAGTACTACAACATATGTGTGAACAAAGTAAATCGGAGGGGGACAACTACTGTTCCTTGTTCGCTTATATCGTAAAGCGTTAACATTTACTCTAAACCTGCAGAGGGTTTTCGTCCCTACTTATGCGGATGTAAGTGTTATCAGCAAAACGTGTATTATTTGAATGCTCTGATTGTCAGTTTCCACCCTGTGCACGTTGTGGCGATACCATCCTGAAGTACCCAAGTAAGCCAGCCAACTAGCAGTAGTGGCTGACCTAATAGTCCTTATACTACTTGGAGCCAGGTTATCACGTCATAAGGTTGAATTCTAAAGACTGTTTACTCTGACCTACCACAATAGATATCAGATATTCATGTGAATTTGTACAAGGGTGTAGTTTCAGAGCAAGAAAACTTCGGAATTATTTTAAAAGGAAAAATTTAGGATACTAGTAACTAAGGAGATAGGCAAGCACAATATAAACAATTCGAACATATCTCGCGTGTATCTTGACTTATTTCAGTATATTTTAACAGATTTTAGTAGATTTAACTTGTGTCCACCTGGATTTTAGTCTGACACCCCCCCCGCGGTCCCCCTCGTGGAATAGCATGGAATTTTGCCATACCACCCTCCACCCCCTAAACTGTCCACGTAGTTGATGGATGGCCCATAATGATTCTCGCAAGTCTGCGCGAGATTAATTTCTTGTGTTTGCATTCCTTTTGCTAAAAACAGGGCGTCGTTAATTTTTTCCACGAATTTTAAAATATATTTTGAAATTATTTTCCAAAATTAAAAATTTGAGTGTACTTTCGAACAGAGTTCACCTCCGAATTCCTTGAAATTGCATATCTATGTATTTTGATGCGCTGATTATGAATATGATAATGAAAATTCGCCAATAGTGGATTTCCATGGTAAACCATGAAAAAACCATAACAACCATAACATCTATTAGTTTCGGCTTGGTGCCTATCTCACGCTCTTCATCGCGGACGAGCATATTTTTTTATATTTTGTTATTTTGCAAATTTTATTTTTGAATTTTTAATAGTTTAATGTTTTTTTTTGTATTTTTGAGGTTTCTTGTTTTTAATTTTCACTTTGCATTTTCTTTTACAATTTGAAGAGCCATGGTCTATCTCATTTGTTTGAAACATTTTTTAAAATGTTGCACATTAGCTAACATAAAATATCTTGAAATATACTGAAATCTTCAAATTCCTTGAAATACTTAAAACCCCTTAAAATTGTATTTAAATCTCTTGAATTCGTTGGACATCCCTTTAAATCTCTTTAAATTATGAAGATGTAAATATTATTAGCACTCCTAAAAATTCTGAAGTACACATCCTTTCAACTTTTTTCTTTGAAGATAAAGTGCATTGGCTTATGCAGAAGATGCAATACTCTAAATTTGGAAATGTGACTGAATAGTAGCTTCCTTCTCAGACATTAAATTTCAGTTATGTATAATAAGGTAGGGTTGTAAAATTTCATGAAACTTTGGTGCAATGAAAATTTTTATGAAACTTTCAAAGTCTCGTGAAACATATTTCAATGGGGAATATGCGGGAAAATTCAAACCTTGCACAGAATACCTTCCTTGCATCATTTTTAAGTATTTATAGAAACAATTCAACACTTTTCTTGAGCGCATTCGCAAATGTAATTTATTTGGTACTAAAGTTTCACTAAATAATATTCCAAAACAAGTTTATATTATCGGCCAAGCGTATAACCGTACAACTTGATGTTTTCCGAGCATGCGCATATAAAAGTTCATTATATTCCCCCCCCCCTCCCCCCGAAACTCAATGAAACGATGAAACTTTGACTGCGAAACATTTCAAAGTTTCAAGTGAAATTTTCAATGTTTCCATGAAACGTTTCATTGCTTACAACCCTTATGTAAGGATATGCATATTATTGGGAAATTCTCCACATAAGCTGCATATTCTATGCATATGATTTGAGTAGTAATATGCTATGAAAGCAGACATTGACGCATATAATGCACATAACCATATATTATGGCACGTGTTACATGCATAACTTATTATAACTGTTGAATTATAAAAGTATATATATGTAATTAAATTTTGGAGGTACGTCCAAGGTAAAATTAATGAAGGTACTATTCAGTTATATTAATTTAGGAGAGCTTTGTTGGGGAAAAAATATTCAACAGAGATTCTGAAAATGGATCACTTTGTTGATAAAAAGCTCCGTGCGAAAGACTGTCAATCAGTGGACGGTTTGCGATTAATTGACACTCAAGCGGCCGCAAACACTAATTATACACATTACTTATCTATAATAAACAACTGGTGATGCCTGAAATTAAAAAATGTAATTTTTTATTCTTGTAAATAGAAATATATGTAAATCTACTCCTTATTCACTGTGCAAGATGTTTAAAATGTTTATCCTTAATTGCGCAATGCATCTCAAGTTATTTAGTGTCGAGTGAGAAACTACAGTATAAGTTCTCCTTTATAGTTCTCTCGCTTCGTTAAATAAGACTTTGACTCGGTAATGTCTCTCTCGAGAAAATTTTAACCAAGCAAATTTCATTTATTTCTTGAGTTCGCGCTTCTCGCTCAATTTTCCTCTGCTTGGCATTCTTAATATGAGAAGGATCTTAAGTGTGATAAATTGAAATTTAAGAGAATTAAGCTTCTCCATAATCAAAAAGGGACTACTTTTTACACCTAGATCAAAAAATAAAGACCTTTTCTACCTTATACAGTATATGTACCTATTTAAAATTTTTTTTATAAATAGTGATCTTCTCTTTAATCTTTTTACCAAGCTCTCGAAATATGTTGGACTGAAGTTTCAGACGTCTATTCTGACGAATTTTGTTTGTTTCGAATTTTTTTATAAGGTCCTAAAAATAGAAACCAAGGTACAGAAACCATTTTGATGAGAAATGTTTCATGAAAAAAAATTCGTCTAAGTAGACGTCTGAAACTTCAGCCTAATGAAATATATATATGAATAATTATAGTAAACTAGGATGCGTAAAGAGATCCATTTTTTGCTAATTAAGACTGCATTATAAGTTTGAACAAATATAACAAAATAACGAAATATAACAAGCAATTATTGTGCTACTTTTGAGCAATATTTTGAGCCAGTTAAACGAGTAAAGTTACAATCTTGGCACCTACTTATTTCTATTTCTTCTTTTCATATTTTCAAACTACAATCTTACTTACTAATGAGAATTTTTTGTAATTGAATGAAGTAACTGCAAAACTGAAAAAAAGTAGATAATTTGATAGTCTCCTAATTCAAAGCTTCTATATTATCGTCTAAAGCGTTTAAAGACTATTAAGAATTAATGTACTTATTAGCTAAAATTAGCTAAGCTACTTAGCTTATATGATCTATAAAATCTCGCCTGGATTTCCAAATAGAATGCAAACTATGATTTTGAATAGCATAGCCGACGGCGATATTCCTTTCTTTCTACGTGACTAGGAAGAAGTCCGCAAAACTTGGTATGTTTTCAGAATACAAATTTTTGTGTTCAAAGTAGAATACGTAATTTTGTACATGGGAATCTTTATAGTTTAGATAACAGCAGTCTGAAAATGTGCAAATATACTGTAGTCAGTAATATCATGGCTCATTTATTATTTTCACTGTCAAACATTTTCTATACAAATTGTGAAGTCTTTCTATATTGATTTTCCCCGTATAATATTTAAACTTAAAAATATATCATGAAAAAAATGAAGCCTTAGAAATATTGTTTAGATTTAATTCTAATTATAAGTCGCATTTGTAATTCCAATAAAGGGAAATATATGCTTAAACACAGAAACCATTCAGTGAACAAATCACAGTTTCCACTTTCAGTCAGTTCAATTCCATCGTTAAAGTATGGGTATCGATCATGTGCCATACCTTGTTATGCAAATCAAGAAGCTTGTACACTGTTGGACTATATGTATATGACGCATAAGCTTTGATTGAGATGAACTAATTGAAGGTATTCATTTTGATTTCTTATCTAAATGAATTATGCCTATGGTAATTCTGAAACAATATTCCTCAAACCCGATGCGTTCTACAATTTAGAAAATGGGGAAAAATCTTCGTGATACATTAAGCTTGGAACAAAAATATGCATTTCGATGAGATCTACAACTTTTGTTTGAACGTTTTAAAAAATTTTGTATATTAGCTGACATATAGACGCAAAAAAAATGATTTTTATGGTTTTTTCATGGTTTCATCATGAAAATCGACTAGTCGTCAATTTTCACTATCATATTCGTAATCATCAAAATACATGGAGCAATTTCTACTTTCTTTTTAAGAAAACACAAGAACGTTCTATTGTGTAGCCACAACTATTCATCAACCATGGCGTGGTGAGAATTAATAAATTATTTCTTCGCATGTTGTAACCGAAACATTTCTTGTGATTTTCTTTCATTCTCATTGAATTCAGTGTAGAATTGTGTCAGATGCTGGAAACGAGAAGGAACCAGCTGCATTTCCGTTCGCTCTGGTCTGAAATTGTAAACGGAAGCTACAGCTTCTAAGTATAATTTTCCAATGTGCGGGCTGGAATCGTTTTATATAAGCTATCAAGACGCTCTGTTTATGAGAAAAGGTTTTGCATTTGTTCAGTTTCAATCCAGAGAGATAACGCTGGAAAGCAAAACCTAATTATCTGCAGCCAGTTAATGGAAGGAGAACACTTAATTGTTTCTGAATTCGGGTAAAGTGGAGGTTGGCCGCATTTTAGAAACTCTGCGAGTGATGTCTGTTATATCCGGTGCAGACTAAGGGTTGCTGAAACCTGTTCCGAATAGAGTTGACATGTCTAAAACAATGTGCGAACAAAATTTCAACGTTGACCGTATTTTAGTACGAAACTTACTCTCAGAAACATCGTTCCTCTAAATAATATATTTGTTCCGAGGTTATTATTCCTCAGTTGAAGAATTGATTCAACATTTTTTTCCTCATTTTGGTAAATAATGAGTTTCAACTCCGGATAGCTGGTCTACTGGATTCACCAGTTACATCTAACAGTTTTGTTAGCATTTAAATTTCATAGTATTGTAAGTAATTTTAAGGACTTTTTGGGATTTTAAAAAATTTCATTGGATTTTCAAGAATTTTCAAGGATTTGATAAGAATTCATGTAATTTTGAGTAAATTTAAGAGATTTGTAATAATTTAAAGAAATTTATTGAAACTTTAGAAATATTAAAGGATTTCACGGTATTTTAAGGAATTTTATGAAATTTATTGTGATTTTCAGAAATTTTAAAGGATTTAAGCAGTTATTAAGGTTTTACAGAATCTTTAGAAATATAAAGGGTTCTGGCGAGATATAATGAAATTTTCAGAAATTTTGAAGTATTTAACGAAATATTTATGGGATTTTAAGGAATATGAAGGACACCAAAGGATTTTAAGATATCTTATAGCATATAAAGTAGTTGTATAGGCTTTCAAGGGATTCAAGGGATTTTAGAGAATTTTATGGAATTTCAAGTAGTTGTAAGATATTTTACGATATTTTATAGGATATTTAAGATATTTTAATGACTAAAGGGATCTCAAGGGATTTTACGAGATTTCTTGGGGATCTTATTAAATTTTGGCGGATTCTCAGAAATTTTAAGAAAATTCATGACACTTCATGCGATTTTGAGTAATTTAAAGAAATTTTAAGTAATATCAAGTGATTTAATTGGGCTGAAATTTTAGACGTATATATATGGTATACTTAGACGAAATTATTTTTCTTCAAAGATTTTTACTAAAAAAATTGCTTTTATTTAAAATAATTTGTATATTGCAACAGAAAGCATGAGAAATATTTTTTTAAACAATATTTCGAATGATTTTGCGAAACATACAGAAATTTCATAAGATTTCATAGGATTTTAAGTAATTTTGAGGGATATAACGATAGATTGTGCAATTTTGAGGAATATCAAGTGATGATACGAGATTTGAAGGAATTTTACCAGAGATTTTATCAAACTTTTGGAAATTCCTGAAATTAATTCTGAATCTTTTTATTAAAAAGTTCTATAATAACGAAAAATTAATCACGCGCCGAAGCGCGCGGATAGTTGCTAGTTTCTTATATAAAAGTTTGTAAACCGAAAATATGATTTTTCTATCCCACGATAGCTGAAAAACAGGCTCGGTTGGGAAATCGCGTGTCTCTCTTCAATGCCTGAGAAACAAATGATAAACGCGGGATTTCTCCCGCATTTTTTCTTTTTTTTTTCCAAGCATTAAAGAAAGACACACGACTTCCCAATTTGGGTCTGTTGAAGAAAGTTTAATTCAGTTTGAGCAACTGTCGACGAAGCAGTGGTAATCACAAGGAACGCGGTGTTCTATACAGGAGTTAACTCGATTGCCTTGTTACCTGCGATAACTCGGTGGTAAGCAGTCAGCTGGGAACAAGTCTCTCCCTCATGTTATTGACTTTCCAACTTCCCAGTACACATCCGGAAACGTGTGGAACTGATGAGAAGCTCCCTCGCCATCTTATTGGGGTCGTTCATCGAACACAAAAGCAAACAAAGAAAAGTTTATCTGCCAGTTCCCTATTTGAGAACGAGGATGAGTAGGTGAAACGGCAAATTATAATAGAGAAAAGAAGTTAGGGAAGATAAAAGGGTAAGGGAGAGGAGCATAATACGAAAACCACATCTCGTACTCTACACTTGCGACGTTCAGCAGATGTTGCGAATTTGCGTTTTCACGAAAATCATGACGTTGGGATGTTCGTATATTTCTGTTGGAAAGGAGTAGAAGAGAAGTATCTGAAATATGGCCTTCACTGTTAACTCGAAATGTTTTTCTTCTCGAGAGAAGTCGAGATTTAAGAGATAAATTTGCAGTATTTTACCCCGCGTTATTTATTATGTGAATCTTCGTTTGCTCTATTCAAATTCTTGAAAACTGGGTTTTTAAATGTCAAATTTTATAATATTTACAAATGCTGGAAGATCAAGAAACAATTTTGCCTTTCTGGCAGTAATACAATGAACATTACGCGGTATTAAATATGCTAGTCCCTATATCTTTAAGAAGCGAATTTACAGTGACAGTGAATTAGAGATTCGAATTTAGAGCGTCCGTAAGGGTTGAGCCTGAAAGACTTAAATCATACCGGATAATTTGACCTACAACTCCCTTTCATTTGATACTAGCTTTCCTGTTTGAATAAGCTTCGTGTAATGTGGAAGTGACAAAGGGATTTGAATAATTTATATTGATTAAATCAGGTTAAGCTCCCTCTTCTCGGAAAACTAAACTGTTATTTCAAATTCCATTATTTATGATCATACGTCACATTTAATAATGGAAATTACATGTAATCTTCTGAATTACAAAGGGTTTATTTTCAAAACTTACAGTTTAATAGGATGATTAAATTCTATTTAAATATTCCAGCTATATTTTAATGATAAAACTATCTTTAAATGTTCACTGTAAAAGAACAACTTTCGAAGTTTACAATAAATGACAAATTCATTCATAAGATTCCTTTTACCATTTCCGCTTATCATATCCCTTTACCATATTCTAGCTGACAAAAACGCAAAAATCCATGATTTTGAATCGCCTAGTGGCCAACTTTCACTATTATAGTCGTAATCAGCGCATCAAAATACATAGGTACACACAGTATTAACGAAATCCGACGTAGACCTTTTTTGGAACTTTTTCCAAAAGTTTTGGCTCTTAATACCATACTTTAATAATAAAATAATTAAAATTTCCAGGAGTGAGACGTAGTCTTTAGAGCTCTGGCATGTACTGGCAGTTAGCATTTGAGAAACTGCAATTTTGCTTGTCAGAGTAATTTTATGTGTCAGTTAAAGTGGTGACCCGAATTGTCTTGCTATATTCGTGAGTTGAGACTCTACCACTGACTGGACAGCTTCCAGATTTACGAAGACAATTCATGATTTGTGGTTCGTGCTAGAGACACACCCCCTAGAGAGTACATCCTCATTACCATAATAGTGAATGCAATCCGTACAACTTTGTAATTCTCACTTTTCAGTGAACTGTAAAGAAAGCTACATAACAAAACTTAATTTTTTCTCCTTTGAGACTTTTAACATTTTCATTTTATTCATCGAATAATATATAATCCTATAGAATTTCTTAATATATTTTTTTATAAACACCAGTTTAAAATCAGTATTAATGGCTCGTTTGCTTTAGATTCTGGGGCTATCAAGTTATTGATAGACAAAGTACAGGTAATCAAGACATATTTATTTTACATCGATGAATCGATATTTCATCCTCAAAGTTTTCATTTTAGAAGGACCTCCCATACGTGACTCGAATAGCGAATGAGTAGATAGGGAGAAGTTACCATCCACTCCTTATATATATTCATCAGTATCCTAAATCTACCAACTGTGATTCAATGGTCAGAACAAAGGAGATAACAGATGGAAAAACAAATAAAATAAAAAATACTTTTCTACGAATTATTAGCAACTTTTTGAAATTACTTTTATTTATTTATCTGCAGGAATGAGTAGTATAGCTATGAGGGTTCTGTTCCAGGCTCCGCAGAACGTCGGTAATTGACCTGCCACCATCTGTCAGTAAAGTAGAACACTGATGAAAATTCATGACCTGAGACCTGAGTGATAATGTGGGTCCCTGTTCTACCGACTTTTTAAACTTTGAACCCTTTTAGCAATGTTAAATTAATGTTAAACTGACGTTAAGTTAACCTTGAGGAATGTTAAAATAATATTATCACGGGCGGTAAAATAGGGACCTCCTTATCACCCAGGTCATGAATCTGCATCAGATTTACCTTACCGACTGTTGGTGGCTGGTCAGTTACCGACGTACTGTGGTGACATCTGGTGGTAATGCCTGGAACTGAGTCGGACTGGAATAAAATATTTTTAAATCGAATTTATTTAGCATAAAATATACGAGTATGAAAAATATCTCTTGTATTTTTCGCCACAAAAGCATGGAACGAAAATAACGAGTGAAAATAATAAGTTATATAATTGTGCAACATTTTCATTAAGATTTTATATTAATCTTTTGATCGAAAAAATTGTGATAGCACTTTATCTTCTTTTTACTCAATACATTGAAACTGATATTTGGAATTCCCCTAGACAATCAATATATGAATATCTTGTTGATAAGAGAATGGCCAGAGGTAGTGGGAGATTATCAGGCTGCATAAAAAGCCGGCTTAGTCTACAATTATTAGTTTTAAGATGAACCTTACAGATTGCACTAAAACAATAGGTAATAAAAAGACAGAAATTTGTAAGATGAAAATATTTTCAAGTAAGTTTTTCTAGTTTTCTTGCCTCGCTTATTAATTATATGTATTATAAATATGTTCTCGATTTTTCAACTTGCTTATATGGAATTTTTAGTAGTTTATTAACGATAACTGAATATTTTAGTGACTTTTCACTGATTATCTGTGGATTTTCACTGAATGAAATCTTGGAAAGAGGTCATTGAAAATCCGTGAACTTCCGCTAATTCAATTTTAGAGAGTAGGAAATTATTTCCATTTTGAATGTAGCGAATCAATTCCTTTAAGAAATGCAATGCATACATTTTTTTTCATATAAGTGAAAAGTGATTGTTTGAAATAAAATTGCTTATCTAAAATTAATGCGTGGTGATGAAATATATATGACACATATGTGAATTTGTTTTTCATAAAGATACAATTCAGAACGATGACAGAATGTTTTATCTATCTTTAATGTTATTTCATGCTAAAAGGTTTTGTGAGTTTTGTTCAAGGTTTATACGCACATGAAAATTTTAATATTCTGTTGTGTTGAAATCGGTAGACCTTGAGTAATGTTAGTTAGCTAATTTTCAACAGTTTTCTAAGTAGTTTTTTTTTTGTAACTCGGAAGAAGCGCATACTCTGTAATTTTCTTACAAGGAATATTAGGTATGTGTCCCCCTCCGATTTTCTTCGTTCAACTTTATTTAACTTACTTTATTTTGCAAAAATTTAATAAAATGTATAAAAAATGTAAGGGTGTTTATCCCTTATAAATTTATTTCTCATGAAAATGCAAAAACATAAACCTTATTTTATTATGACGTGCAACATATATTTTTCCAGATTTTTCGGGGTGTAATCATACCCGTTTGGAAATTTTTTCTATATAATAACCAATAATTTTCGGGTACTTTACCCCAAAAAAATCGTTTTGATCAAGTTAACAAAGTTAAATTTTTCATCTCTTATTGTGAGAACATTGTTTGTTTAATTGTGAAAGATTTTTTAATTATGTGTGAAACAATAGTTAAATGAGTATTTGGTATCACACTTTTCAGGGGTGGTTTTTACCCCCTAAAAAGCATTTTGGGCACGTAAGGAAAAACACGTGTCGTTTATTTTTTTGGATTATTAACAACATATGTGTGAACGAAGAAAATCGGAAGGAGACAACTACCTATAATGTTTCTTGTTAGAACTTTCAACACTAACTCTTACAGGAAAGTTAATGATTTCATCATGGACGTCTTTTGCAATCTTTATTATAACTGTAACTTCGATTATGTCATTCGTTCACGGAAGTTCAGTAAATGCCATCCCCTCTGAAAACAAAAATTCACCGATTAATTTACAAGGTATGCACAACTTAAACATAGATGTTGAAAATGACTTTTATTTTCCATTCACACAACTCTATATATTTTAGACGAAAGTGTTCCGGATCTTCAAATAGTCACACGAGAAGATTGGCAAGCCCAACCTCCATCTGAAATTTCCAAAAACTTGGTCCTGCCTGTCAAATATGTTGTCATCAGCCATAGTGCTTCAGAAACCTGCTACACTAAGGCGTTTTGCACAAAACGAGTCCGAATGATCCAAAACTACCACATGGAAAACAACGGATGGTCAGATATTGCCTACAATTTTCTTGTTGGTGGTGATGGTTCCGCATTTGTTGGTCGTGGTTGGGATTATGAAGGAGCCCATACATTTCATTACAACAATATCACCACTGGTATAACTTTCATTGGAACTTTTAATGACTTCGTACCAACGGAAAATCAGCTTGAAGCTGCCCAAAAGCTTATTGAATTAGGTGTTAAATTGGGTAAAATAAGAGAGGATTATGTATTATTGGGTCATCGACAACTTGCAAGTACTTTGAGCCCTGGTGAAGCCCTTTATGATATCATCAAAACTTGGCCACACTGGTCAGCAGTTACCAGTCAACCAGGAGAACCCATCAGTCTAAACGAGTCAAATTGATCAAATCTGCTACATTAGAACCAAACAATTGGTCGGATATCAGCTACAGTTTTCTCGTTGGAATTCTAAAGGAGCGCATATATTTAATTGTAACAATATCAGCATTGGTATAACTTTCATTGGAACTTTTAATGACTTCGCAATAACGGAAAATCAGCTTAAAGCTGCTTAAAAGCTCATTCAATTGAGCCTTAAATTATTTAAACTAAGAGAGGATTATTTACTCTGGGAACATTGATAGGTTCGAAAACCTTAAGTCCACTATCGTATCATCCAAACTTGACCACACTGGACCCCAAAAATAAAAATTTTATAGTTATCGTATATACATGATGAGTTAATTTAAATCTTTGTAAAAGTTAACTAATATCAACTGATAATTATACTATATGTTGGTAAACGTTATTCCACTTTCTAGATAGTACTGAAATTTGTGTATATCTGTACACTGCAACAAATTGCCAAAGCGAATTTCACATCCAAGAAAGTTTCTGCAAACCGTAATCTATAAATTTATTGTCTAGCTGGTGAAATAGCGTAGTGTTTGAAACTGTTATTCTATGATCAAAGTTTGCACTATACCATCTATTTGATATTAACAGTAATGTCTCAAATTTATCTACAGTTAAGAAAGTAGAACTATTATTCATGTATTGCAAACTGCTTCACAAGATCAATCGTTCATTTCTATAATTAACCGATATTTGGAAGTGCTAATAATTATCGTTCCATAAGGTGTTAACATCGCTCATTTACGAGAAACACTACGTAAACACACGCTATTTCGTGCGTGATAATTGTACAAATACAAATTTAACTGTATAAATTAATAATATATATAATATTAGAACATAATTAGGTTTTTAATTTTGCTTTCTTATAGAGGAAGCTTTGTAGTGTGTTGTGATGAATCGAGATAGATATTTCAAATAGCTGATTTGCATCCCCAAAACGTTATATCTTTCTACTATCCATTGTATATCCGTGTCCATAGTGATATCTATCTCTTCCTATCCCTCATTTTATACCTGTGCCTGGTCATATCTCTTAATCTATCTCTATGCAAGAAAATGTTAATTACGTTCTATACCTAAATCATCTCCCTCGCTAGGTTCTCTTTGCCGCTTTGATGCATCGAGGCTTTACTGTTTATATCCTAAAGCTCCTTTTATTTTGTTTCCAACCACTCGATTACACTGTAAGCTGCAACGTCCCAAGTGGATAGATCTCCTTAAAATAAATCGTTCTAATCTTTATAAAGTAAAGTTTTCTGTTAACGGTGAGAGGGTTAAAGTATAATTTTTTTTTATTTTTATTTTGAGAAATATAAACAAAAAATATAGAATTCTTACTACCAATTTGAAATTCGTAATCCTTTCACGCGTAGAAAAGTGCAGAAAACTCATAACGTTTTTACCTATTCTGTTGATCGACGCTCTTCTCTTTTCCAATAGCACGACTCCTCGTGTAAACTGTAAAGCTTAGCACGTTCTATCTATGAACTGCTTTTGAAAAATGAACTTTTCCTCAACTTTGTACCAAATGTCAGTGAACAGAAAGCAATAATTCAAGTCTGATGTTAGTAGCTCTTTCGAAAACTGCTCTTCGCTCCACATATTAAGTCATCCATTATAAAAATACACAGCGGATAGACTTAGTCGACTAGGTTTTGAATTCAAAATTAAATATCGGATAAGGATCGGATAAAACTGTATACCATAAAGTGTCTTAACCAATGAAACTTAACCAATGTTAAATTTATTGTATCTCTCGTAGTTCATATATGATCCACACTTGACACAATAAAAATTCTACATTTCGCCGAATAGATATCTACCTGAAGCATTGCAGAAAATTTGCTATGTGAGTTAGTTGTCTTCACTGCTAACTTTTAATATCTCGAGTTTATATCATCGTCGCCGCGAACTCAATATAATTTCAAAGAGACGCCGTTAAAATGTCGTTTCGATCTCAGTGCAGGCAGTTGTAAGTTAAATTAGTAGTTGAAGTTGAACAGGACATCATTTTAAAAGTTCACTGCAAACTTCACATATATTTTATATGCTGAGGTTACATACGTGTGCCATCCTTTATGTATAGGATACAATTTCGTCCGATTACGGATGAACTTTGATCCTCAGAGTTTGTTCAAAATAGTAAATTTTGATGACATTATCGAAATATAGCTGAGGTTTTATATTCTTTCCGTGTTCAAAATGGTTTTCAAGGGATTATACTGCTTAAAAAGAAATTATATCCAGCTTAACCGAGAGAGTCCATTATCGGAGAAACCATTCCGTAATATTGTCTATGTTTTATGGATGAAGATGCCGGAAATTTGAAACATGTTTTATGGTCGCTATTATATATATACGGCAAAAGTGTCACTTCTAAATGAATCGTTTTCAATCAAATTCATTTGAAAATGGGTTTAAATGGGTTTCTGGAACTATCTAAGGATACTCTCTCAATCTGAATTAGTAAGAATGTGACTAAGTAAATTAGTAGCCATTAGTCATTTTTCCACATTCTAATACATGAAATAGTAAGTCACCTAATTTTGACGAATCTTAAGGGGTTTATAGTAATTTTAAGAAATTTTCAGGGGTTTAAGAGAATTACAAAATTTATCGGGGAATTTTTGTTAATTTCAAAAGATTTCTATGACTTTTAGAGGTTTGGACACATTTTTAAGAGATTTTTATGAACTTTAGGTGATTTTAAAGTTCTTCATGGAATTTTACGCGATTTAAGAAGATTTTTACGATTTTCAAAAGATGTTACTACTGTTAATTAGTAAAATTTAATTAATTCAGGTTGAGAGAGTAGGGATCCTTGTTTCGAAATTGGATTCAGTTGGATTGAAATTTTGGTTTAACTTTTGATTAGGTAAGATTCAGTCGAATTGATAATCTTTTTCGATTTCGGATTAGATTTGATTCATGCGGATAACTAATTTTAACGAATCTGAAGAGATTTTAAGAGATTTTGAAATATTTCAAACAATTTAAAGACATTTAGAGAAAATTTTAAAGAATTTAAAATAAGTTTCAGGGCTTTCATTTCATTTCCTCTACATTAGAAACAATTCCTTAAAATCAAAAAGTTTTAAATCCTGTAAGATGTCTTGAAATCTTGTGAAATATCTTAAACATTCCGTTTCGAAACTTTTTCAAAATCTTTTAAAAATCCCATGAAATCTCCTGAAAACTCCTTAAAACCCTTAAATTGTTTTAAACTTTTTAAAAACTCCTTTGAAGTTGTTTAAAATCTCTTGAAATGTCTAAAAATTCCTTGAAATTCCTTAGAAGCAAATGAAATTTCATCGCGTAACTAAATAAAAATAAAATCATTTAGGAAACTTTTTTTGATATTCTAAATTCAATAAATGTAAAAATAAAAAATAAGAAATTTGCGTCAGGCTAGACGTTTGAAACTTCAACCAATCTTATTCTGATACTTTTGAAATTCGTACCGCACCCGAGAAATAGAAATGATCTGAGTGAGTTTTAAACATCTTTCCTTCTACTCCAATTTTCTCAGTTTATTTCACGAAAACTTTTATTTAGTGAAGAGGATAATCAGTCCTGAACTCGAGGGCGAGATCTGATTCGGTTAAATAAATCTCACGTGCGAAAGTTATTTACGTTCGCAAACAAACTTAATTAATTTTCATTCGTTTTTCGCGTAATATTCAGACTAAGGATGATGTTTAAAGGCTGCTGCAATCGCTCCTAGCACAAACATCTCGTAATTACCTGCGGGAGTAACCCCTGAAACAAGGAAAACCCAAGATTTTATTCACTTTCATGCCTGTAACGAAAACTTCTCACCCTTTAAGTGAAAATAGCTTGCGGAAAAGATAATTTTTTTTCTAATAAAGGTCAGACTTAGGTATCTGCTCACTTATATAGTATATACGGCGCGACCAGTCGATCGGACGTGCATCACCGACAATTTGATTATACAAGAGGACAAAGTGGAAGTTCGCGAGTTTCTCCACGCAAACCCCAGATGCTGCTTCGTTGAACTTCGCTCTATCGATCGTCTCAGGTCTCGTTTGAGGAAAATTCGTAATTCTCGTTCATGCTTCAGGTGATTTGCAAATTCGATGAGGCACGCAACTAACCACGTAACCCTTTGGATATGTTGGTATATCTACGGAGTCTTTGTTCCTTATATTCCAGACTTTTATGATTCAATAGACATAAAAAATGGTTTATGCAGTTTACTGAAAACTAGCTGTGAATTCGATCTCGATATTTTTTGTCCTCATTTCTTGAGCACTTTGCTTCCGATCATTATGATGAAGTTGCGAATGCATTTGCTTCCTTATACAGGGTGTCCCGGTACTCAAAGTACTTATTTATATTTTTCAATTCCAAAAAAAACAATGAAGTATAAACTTCTAATACACAATAAATTTTAGAAGTGTATTATTACCGAGTAATTAGCGACTGAAGATTAAACAATTTAAAAAATGCGTTAGATAGTCGATAATTCATGTGCCATTGCTGAGAGTGTGTGAGAATACAAGT
>JAUESI010000035.1:684890-699104 GCA_032275145.1 Synergus laeviventris
CAATCAGCGCCGTCACTAGGAGCAACTCAACTATCATGACAATTTTATATCATCAAGTGTCAGACTCAGGGTCTCCGGGTCGTCACTCGATCTCTCGATGTTCTCGTGCTGAGGACAGAGCAAAAGAAAAGACCTTCTTTTAGTAAAAGAAGGGTCTAAAAATGGCGTGCAGACTGCCCAATTTATTCCGACACCTTTACATAAATGGCAGAAGTAAGTGCAATGTTTATTTCTTTACAAAATTTTACATTGATTTTGGTCAAATGAAATTCCCAAATCTAACCTCAACAAAGCTATACGAAATTAGAATTTAGACAAATATTTCTCTTATT
This sequence comes from Synergus laeviventris, assembly GCA_032275145.1. Classification (NCBI taxonomy): domain Eukaryota; kingdom Metazoa; phylum Arthropoda; class Insecta; order Hymenoptera; family Cynipidae; genus Synergus; species Synergus laeviventris. The sequence continues at coordinate 685,223 of JAUESI010000035.1, forward strand.
TCAGGAGCAAGAGTTAAGGAAATATAAAAAATAAGGGTTAACTTATTTTAGCATTAACAATTAATATATTTAATAATGTAAACGTAAAGTTCGTGAACTTATTTTCCATTTTTCTCATTGATGGAGTCGATCGAATAGTTTTGAGGTTATGTAAGGTTTCAAAGAAAACAATAAAAAATTTAATTAATTAATGAGGGTGACCATAATTATTTTCGAAACGTAGAACAAAAATCTTTGAGTAATGAGGACAAAGCAGGACCGGAAAGTTTGAAAAAGAGGAGAAGTATAAGAACAGAAAAGTTTGGAAAAAAGAGTACAAAGTAGAACATATCCTTGGTGGGGACAAAATAGTTGGAAAAGAGGAACAAAGTAGAATAAAAAGGTTTAAATAAACTAGTTGACCTCCGGTGCCTTATTTAACTGTATTTATATTTATATTTTTGTTGCCTTGGTCGATAGAATAAGGTTTATTTGCACCACTAATATCTCAAAACTTAGAGATTTTTTAGAATATTGAATTTAATATAAAATGAAATAATTCTGCCATGAATTTTTTACTTTACTTTTTTACATTACAATATTCAATTAAATGCATTAATCTTATAGGTCAGTCAATTCATCTCGAAAGAAGGAATCTTTCTTCTCCTTACATAAGCTTTGAATTTTGTTTATTTGAGAATTTATAGTCGAAAAATCAATTTTATAAAAATTATAAAAGTATGCACATATAAATGGTGAAATTCAATTTTCATTAATTTATCTATAACTATCTTTAAGTTATAGTGGCGAAAAAAAGCGGCGATATCCATCCATAAAAATACACACATACATCCGGAAAATTGATTAGAACGTTGTATTACACATTTATCAACTGAGGAAAGTTTAATTGAACCATTTTAAAATTATTAGAAAATGTGACGAATACAAAAAGTAAATTTTCAAACATTTTTTATGAGATTTTTTTTATGTTGAGGCTTATGAATTGACGAAGAAATCGTTAGTTGTTATTGAATGATAAAGTTTTGTACAAAAAAAAAGATTCAAAAGTTAATTAAAAAAGAAAAATGTATGATTTGAAAAATCCGGACTAAAACCTGGACAAAGTAAAAGATCCAGTAAAACAAGTCACACAAGTCCTAAAATGAGTACACGTTCGGGTAAATCCCGGATTTTAAATTTAAGCTAAAAACATCTAAAATATTTCCAAATGTCAAATTTTATATATTAAATCATTTTTATCTGTTGTTGAAGATGTTTGATTTTTTTCTCCCTTTTATCGCTTTCATGTTTAAAACCTTAATTATGTAACATGTACACTTGAGCTGAAATAAGTGTAAAGTTTGAATTTGATATTACATTCCAATCGCATTCTATTAAAAAAATATAGAACCGAACTTTTTAATTACAATATTTATGTGTTCTGTTTTATATTGCAGGTTTGTCAACTTCATGTCATCAGACCGTCAATCACGCTTTTACCTCACCTAATACAGTTTCAAGTTTTCTAAAATTACGAAACTCTACGTCGTCTTCGATCTACGAGCCAAGTTTTACTCTTTCTCCAAGGTCTATCGACTTCGGATTCACCATACCACCGCCAGATATATCAAGAATAAGCATTATTGACGCCCCAGTTTCAATAAATCGTCATATAGAAGAACCGTATAAAATTATTCACAACAAAGAAGACATCGTACCAGACAAATCCATCGATCTCCCAAGTCTGGATAATGTTATTGAGAAACATGCTGTGCGTATGATCATCATTCGAAGACATAAGATGAAAGTTCATAAATTAAAAAAACTGCGAAAAAGGATGAAATATCTCAATATGAAACTCAGAAAAAGGCGTAAATTTAGAAAGGAGAAAGCTTTTAAGAAACACATTTTCAGTATTATCGCCCGCGCTGAAAAGTTCAATGCTCAAAAATATGTTAAAGAGAGGCTTTCGATAATTAATACTGAAATTTTACCTACTAGGTGGAGAGGAGAAATTCTCCCCCAAAGCATGATAAAAGAATTCGTATACGAACGACGAAAGAAAGAAGCAGCCAAAAGGAATCGCAAACGTTTGACGTTGTGAATTCATTGTTGTAAGATAATAGAAGAAATAAGAGTATAATGTTATAAAGTTAATTCTTATGTAATTTTAAATCACTTACAATTACGTCCGGACTAAAAATTGAAAATCGTCATAGTTGGAAGATTTAATTTGAAAAGCCTTAAGAATTAATAATTTGTAATTCAAAATTTTTGTGACTTGCAAATTTAAGAGTTAAAAAAAAAGATTATACATAAAATTTAAACTATTGAAAGCGTTCACAAAACCTATAAAGTACGTTTTCAAATTACCCACTGTGAAAATAAAATAAATATACTAGTTATTTAATCAAAAACGTTTTTATTTTTCTTAAAAAAAAAATAGGTTCCTGACATTTTCATGTTCCTATCATATATTATTTATAACAAGCAAACTAGTATTGACAATATTGACATATCTATTACTTGGATATCTTATTAATCTAAAATAATAATTTTTCACTTTGATACTGATTACGCCTCTTGAAATGTCTTCCAACTGTTTTGTAGAGGAGAATATTAAATATATTTATAAATTTGAGCCAAGCTACTATTGATTTCTTTGAAGTAAAGCTTTACGGTAAAAATATTATAAAATTACAAGCCGGTTTGCACTTATTTTTATTTCATTTTTCATCTAGTATATATATATATCATCAGAAATAACCCTCTATATGTTATTTAAAGTTTTAAATAATGGCAGATAATGGAAATAATTTTTTATAATCCGTAAATTCATATAAAAAAAATAAGTACTAAAAACAATGTGAATAACGTTCTAATCTTGATGAAAAATGAAAGTCAATGTTTGTGACAAATATATATTTTTATGACATCTATATTTTTTATTGGAAAGAGAATTTTTATGTCTGCGCTATCTACTTAATAATAACAATCTTAATCCTAATCGTACTCTTAATATCGAAATAACGATGCATTTACACAAAACTTTGTTTTGAGTACGATTTTATCACAAGCTTCTCTGAGAGAGAAGCCACTTCTTATTTAATTAAATAATCGTGAAAAATATTGATCGATATAAAAAATCGATTTTTAAGACTTCAAGGATTTTAAAACTTCGGAGAGTTTTCGTTATCTCTCTTTCTCTAATTATTTTTGTACCAAAGTCTAATTTAGACATTTAAATGAATAAAATCATAGTTTTCCATTGAGAGCCTAATATGTACCCGGAAAATGAGTTCCTTCTTAAAACAGATAGAGAATTTTCTAGTTCTAATGCTGTAATAACAAATAATTGATTTGTCTGAAATGGAGATATTATTTTAAACATTTTGAAGATGCAATTTCGACTTATTAAGGCAACACCTGTCCTTTTTTAACATTCAGCTTATTACTAGTCCAGTGCTTATTGCTAAGTCCCGTTTTCAACGAGTCACTTCTGCCTGAGAAATAGTCCTCGATCTCCTGCAGAGTTTTACCTTTCGTTTCCGGCAAACACAAATAGAAGTATAAAGTTCCGAACATAGATATAAAACCATATAAAAGATAAGTACCGTGAACAGTAATTGTCTCATTTAGCAGTGGAAATGTCTGAACAACCGTAAAGACAAAAGTGTGCGCTGACATTGTTGTCAGACCACCTAGAAGACCACGAACTTGAACAGGATAAATTTCTCCAATCATGACCCAGGGAATGACCAGAAAACCAAGAGTGCAAGCTATCGTGTATAAAATTAGGCAGAAAAGTGGGAACCAAGTCCAGCTAACCGGTATACCATTAGAAGTCCAGTAAACCTTGATCCACTCATAGGTTCCAAATCCCAACATGGAAATACCACAACCAACAGAAGAAATCATCGTTAAGGTTCTTCTTCCACATCTTCTACAAAGAATACAAGCTACGATCGTAGATATAAGTCTTACAACTCCTATGATGATTGTTGCTAAATATTTGTTGATGGTTGTTCCTGAATCTTGAAAGATTTTGGCTGTGTAGAAGGTCACAGCGTTTGTACCAGTCCATTGATAGATCAAAAAGTACAACATCAAGATAAGAAAAGGTTTGACTGCATTTGGCTTCAGCAAGGCAGTCATCGTTTCCCGGAAACCAGTGAGTCTTTTGATATTGTTCTTGTTAGAAAAATTGAGAAGAAGGTTCATTTCTTTGTCCAGATTGTAATTTTTATCTCGGAACTTTTGCAGGGAGACTCTAGCTTCCTCAGGTTTGTTTCGTGAGATGAGGAAGGATGGTGTCTCTGGGAAAAAGAACATTAAGAATAGTGCTGCGAGAGGAAGAATGGCACTGACACTAGCACACATTTTCCAGGATAATATGCTACCTAGGGAATATTCTATTAGCACCCCGATACTGACACCAACACTCGCGAAGGCAGTTAACATTCCTCGCAAGTGAGGCTGGGTCACTTCACTGGCGTAAACTCGAGCAGGAGCACCAACCATGCCTGATCCAAGACCTGTGAAGAATCTTCCGGCGTAGATCATATTCACATTTGATGAATAGGCTATGAGGATCCAACCAATTAGAGCTGGAACTTCTGTGACGATGAGGGAGGCCTTTCTGCCGAATATGTCCATCAGGTATCCGGAGAGCAGACAACCGATTGGGGTACCGATGGCAGATGTGCTGGCTGCAAAAAATTGTATGCTGTACTAAGGGTCAGAATTGAATGCTATATAATTTTAGTCTAACTATTTTTAAGTCTATACTACTTTTTTATTTAGTAATATTAATTGTTTTTAAATAAACTTACAGATCCACGTTCTTTCGCTTTCAGTGGTGCTTATAGTATCGTTTGAATCTTGAAGTTGTGCGTTGGCGATCGCTGAGAAACCAAAAACCATTCCAGTGTTAATTGTTCCTAATTGTGCTACCAGCGCTGCCAGGACTTGCTTGATAGCGCTGCCCCTTGCCCTTTTATCATCGCTTGAATAATTATAATTTCCATTCGTTCCTAAAGAATTTTTTTCACTCATCAAGAGCGTTGAGGGTTGTATCGATGGCAGGCGTCCAGAATCCACAAGCGCCGCCTTTTCTTGGTCTTGAATCTCTATAGATTTCCTGGAAAATAAGGAAAACTTTAAATAACAAATTTGTATCTTTCTATTTAGAAGAAAAGGCAGTTACAACATTAGACCTGACAAAGTTCATAAAAATATGAAGATGATTAAAAAATTGTATGGTAAATAAAAAATGTAAGCTTTCTCTCTCAATTTAAAATTTCTTGAAGTGTTAAACGATAAGAGAACCGAAAATATTGAGATTGTAACTCAATTTGACATTATCAGCAAAGACGTGAATAATTGTTCATTTTTGATAACAGGATAAAATATCTCTCAATACACAGTACAATGGTTGGCTACTAGGCTGGTCCAAAAGTATTTTCTATAGAGGGCAACGATCACCCATTTGATTACAAATCCGGAAAGAGAAATTCTCTAATTTAAAAAAATTTTTAATTTAATAGATGCCGATATTGACTTACATTTTCTGCCAATCTAAATGTGCGAGGAAAAATCAATTTTTTAGTTCTTGGATTAATTTTTAGGGACTGGGAAAATGTTACGAGAAAGTATAGAGACTTGTTGAGAACTATCCAACACTCTTAGAAGGTGAGAACGTATTATGCACATATTTACATATATGCGTCAGCCGAGTCGCGAGACACTTTTTGACGTTTTTCTTGTTATTGAACTGTTTCTTTTATTTTCTTTTTTATAGAGTTTTCAATAATTTTATCGATGTTTATCGAAAATGGAAACCTCCAAGACAGTAAGACACGATGTATCAGGCCGACCTGTATCAGTGACCACATGGGAAAACGTGTGAATTTTGCAAAATGATAACTGGCATGTTTGAAGACGGAGAATTTGGCGAAAAATTGATTATTTTTACAGACGATCTATCTGTTTTAATATCCAAACCTTTGCACCCCTAGAAGGTATATCAGCATGGGCAGCAATCTCGATAAAAGGAATTTACCTTCAATTTTTTGAATCGACGGTCACAGGCGAGACTTACAAGTATCTTGTGGAAACTAAATTCTTTCCTTATGCATAGAAAAAAGGCTTGGTGAAGAATTTTCATTTTATGCAAGACTGAGGGGCGCCACACCGGACACAGGAGGTCTTCGAGACACTGCATAAAGTTGATGATACTCGAGAAAAAGTTTTTAACAATTTTCGTAACGCAGAATTGAGTTTTGTTCAAACTCTAATGGTGCTCATTTTGAAAATATTTACCATTGACCTCTCTAAATGTTTCAATGACAGTTGATTCATTTCAGCAACTTCTTTTGGGTCACCCTGTATTTCTATGTTTTTTTTTATCGTGAAATTCAACTTTTCCAGTTTGTACAAAGTCAACTTTGTATTGTCAGAGCTCATGATTCACTATTTATATCGACTATCTGCTGTCTGGTAGATAACAAAGAAACACTCAACGATATGGTCGATCTAAGTACTCGTAAATTTGCGGAAACAGTAAAGGAAAACATAATTGTCGAGTAACGAACTGATCGTTATTTCAAATTATTGTCAAGAGTGCTACGTAGTTAGAGTTCAAGAAGAAAATTTGCAAACAATTTCTGATATATTATTAGTCTCGTTATATCTTCTTTTATTTCTCCTGTGATCTTGAAGTTTATTCATCTTGAAATCGACTTTAATCATCTTCGTGAATAAACGAACTGTTTATGTAGAATTAAGATAGCAACGCCAATTACAGTTGGATTGCGTATAAGCTTTTAGTAATGTTTTCTTATCACTAGAAAGTCTGAAAATCATTTTTGTACCTGCTAATTTTTTACTCTAAATGTTTATATTTCAGATAAATTTTCACGCTGTCCGATTTAAAACGTAGCCGTGACCGTAACCCCCAAGCCTTGAAAAGCTATGAATAGAAAGACGCGAGAAGTTCGATAAATAAGTTGCAGAGATTCGCATCAATACATGGCCGACATTAATTCGAAGGCGAATAAGAACGACTGCATTTTAGTTTCCAGCGAAATAGAGATTCAACATCACGTGCAACTCTAAACGAAGAGTTGTGCATCCTTTGAATTTTTGCAATGGTAATTTTGCTTGTGCAGTGCTCAAAATGGTCGGAGGCATACTATCAAGTGAAAAAATGCATTCAAATAGTCAGTAATCGTCATATATCGTATGTCTTCCCAGTAAGTTGTATATATTTTTTTCTCTATATCGCATATTCTATCACTAATATGACTAGTAGTCATATTTCGATGACTGAACATTTTTAGAACATTATTTTTTACCCTTATTAATTGCGAAAATGTTTCTATTGGCACAAATTCATATACCTTCAAGTTCAACTATTCTCTGCATCAAAAATGAAACTGACTGTATAGTGCCAGAAATAACACTTGCCAACGACTGCAATTTGTCTTGCTAAATTAATCTGCTATTATCTGCTTTCGAATGACTTGCCTTGGGTCCTAAATTATTTGTAAATATGCTTATAATAAATTGATGATAAAGTCAACAGGGTGGTAGAAGGTATACTAAAAATTATGCTTGTAAGCAATTGTTTTTTATTGAGCATCAAGTTAATATTATCAGTAAAGAGCAGGATTTTAAAAAAGTATACATAATTGTGTCTGGATTTTTTATGTGTCAGACGAAGACATTTTGGATAGGCATCAAGGCTATCTAGAATGCATAGAGCACGTGCTTCTCAGTGTGTTTTGTTCTCAAACACAATAGATATGAAATTTCCTGGCAAGACACTTATCGCAAAGCGAAAATATATTTCCAAAACATTAAAAAGTCTTGGGATAAATAAATTATGAATTTATTATCCATATATCGTAGCCATTTTAAAGTAAGAAAAGTCACACTTGGACATATTGAAAGGTTGAAGCTAACAGATGGATTGCATTCAATATAGTGTAATTATTCAATGACAGCTTATTCAACTTGCCGCTCATTAAAACTGGAATTAAACATGTTTACTAGCATTATGATAATTTTTTAAGGAATACATTAATAGACCAGAGTCCAATCTTTATTGGTTTATATGTATACATGAGAATCATGAGGAATATTTCTTTTTAAGAAGTTAAAGAAAAATTTTGTTGAAACTATGTATAGCAAAAGCTTTATTGATTTATAGCAGTTTACTCTGCAATTGATCGAATCTTCGTTCAATTGTGAGATCCAATTGTAATGTTATGAGTTTTACAGTATATTGATTTATATCAATGACATCTTGTTTTGGATGCGTATTGGCGTATTGCTAAATTACTATGCCAATAGAGTTTATTCAATTGAATCGCTAAGTGAAAAAATCTAACTATTGATACTATGAAAATTATGCGAAAATTATTTGTTTAAATATTTATAAACTGAAAAGTTTAAAAATTTCCATTAATTGCAAAATGGGAACATCTTTATCAGTAGACCCCTTTCTGCACTTAATCGAATATTTTTTGAATAAATATGTGTAAAATCTGTTTTTCTTTGTAAAATATTATCTGCGGATAACAATATTTTATCGAATAAGTTTGTTTAAATTATTAAGCTGAAGTATCAGACGTCTAATCTGATGAAAATTAAAGTTTTTTTTCTTTTTCTATTTGATAAATATAATACAAAGAAGGTCAAAAATAATGTTTTAGAATATGCCAATGCGTATTAAACAACAACAAAACAACAATCCTTCGTAAAATCCGATGTTCTTAAAACAAATCATTTTCTTATTAACTTATTTTATTTTATTTCAAATACCTTTCAAACATTGTCAAAATTGCAATCCCTTAATTGAGCACATATGAAGCCCAACTTTTTGGGCAGTAATTATCAATTTTGGCAATGTTTTAAAGGTAATTAAAATAAAATAAAATAAAATAATTTTATAACACCCTTTGATAATACCTTTCGATTTGTAGTAAGAAAATTATGTGTTTCAGGAAAATCGTTTTTTTAAGGATTGTAGTTTTTATTTGTTTAATGCACATTTGAATATTCTAAAACACTGTTTTTTACCTTGTTTGTATTATATTTATCAGTTAAAAGAATTTGAACAAGTGTTAACAATTAAACAATTTAAAACAATTGCTAAGAAGACAGTGTAAAAATGTGATTATAGACAACTTCAAATTATAGCCTGCTGTCGTCCCCTCTACAAGTTAAGAACATAAAATTTAATTATATTAATTATATTATTATCTATAATTAATTACACTGTTTTAATTGATTATATCAGAATGAATAATTTCAAGTAGATACCTTTCTGCGGCTCTTAGTGATTCAATTATTAATACTAAATACTCTTCTTAGTTCTTATGATATGTTAAAATCCACACCGTCTAACAATTATGTCTCCGTACCGTCTATCTCGGCCGACAATTTGTACCGCTGCATATTAATAGACTAATTGCATCACATGCGTGGAATAGATGCATCGTTATCTCCATGTGATGCAAATAACTTACGGTGATTGATCTTATCATGATCATTCCTAATCAACTGAACAATAAGGAGGAGATGAGATGTACCAAAAAATGGATAAATGCTCTTCAATCTGAATTAGTTAAATTTTACAAATTAATGTAGTATCTCGCTAATTCAAATGGTGCAAAATCGTTTACTATAAATTAGTAAAAAATTTTTTATTCTTTCAGTAATAAGGACAAACTAATTGAATTGATAATTCATCAATAAATCAATTAGTAAGACTGTTCAATGTAATATCTTTAAAATTTTTAGATCCCTTAAAATTTCGCAAAATCTTTTAACAGTGATAAAAATCTTTTGAAACCCCTTAAAATCCAATGAAAAAATTGTAGTACTATTGTGTACTATTTCCCTTTGCCATTTCCCTTTATTAAGTTATTCTTACTAATTCACTTTGGTAATTGGTGACTTACTATTTTTCATTTAGTAGAAAGTGGAGAAATGAGTAATTCAGTAGTGAAATGTAAGAGTACTAATTTATAAATTAGTCAAATTCTTATTAATTTAGGTTGAGAGAGTGGTCACTACATTTCATTTCTTTAGGCGGAGATGTAAAAATCTTGTAAGATATTTTTATCAACAACCTTGCTTTAATGAAATTCATTACCATGATATTTTTTTAAAAACAAGTGTAGGTTGCGAGAATGAATACAGGATATTCATTAGTCAATCGATAATGTTTCAGAATCACGTGAAAGGGATATGTTCGATATAAATTCTTCATTTGTCTCATCCTTTACAGGGTTCTACTACTGACGCAATTCACACGTGAAGTGTGCTGTGCACTTTTATGGTTTAATGCCTAGCAGGAAAAATCGTTTGTGTTAAAATGTCATGTTACTTTTTTTTTTTCATCAAAAATTTCTCACCAACAATTTAAAATATTGCTTGAAAAACCGTTTCTCATGCTTTCTGTTGAATAAACAAATTATTGTAAATAAAAGCAATTTTTTTCAGTGAGAATCTTTGTAGAAAAAAGAAAGTTCGTCTCAAACTTCAGCCCACTTGATTTCTTTATTATGAAAATAACAGTGATCAAAAGTTTTTTTTTCGGACAAACATGATTTTTCTGAATGATGATAAAGAAATGAAAACTTACTCAGCCATAGTGTAGTTCTGAATTGTTGACATCTTAGTCTCAGGATAAATATCACAGTCTTTTGATCACAATACGTTGACTTAAAATTAAGGATAACTTTTTAAAAATATAAATTACTATATTATATTTCAATTTAAATTTTAATACTAGGGTAAACTTCTTTACTTCTTCACCCTCGCCTTTTGGTTCACAATTTATTCCAAATTGTCCGGCCGATTTCGTAAAATCCCGCGAGAATTTTAGCACGTTTTGTGCGAGTCATCTGTACTGCCCTTCAATTCTTGGGATACTATCGCGATACACTGAAATCGACCCTCTTTTTCCGATAAATATACGCGACTCTTCCAGTAATTTCATGAGTCGTCGCGCTTCTTATACTGAGCGCGACTACCACTTCAAGTTGCCGAGGAGCGAGTGTACTCAACCGAGACATAGCTAAAGCTTTATATATAAAACTAGCTTTTCGCGTACGCACAATGGAGAGGGGTGGGGGGGCGGGTGCATATCTTGTATCGTCGAACAGTTCTTGGTCTTTAAATTCTGATATACTTATAAACATTATATGTTAGTACACTACTTCGATTAAAGGAGCAGGTCCGGAAAAGATTGTTATTCGCGGTCCTGGAATGTTGATAAGAATACATTGAACTCTTGATGCAGTTGAATTAAAATGATAGATTTAGAAGACTTCACAAATTTTCAGTCAATTTTATTGTATTCATCATAATTATAATAATGATATTATAATTAATTAATCATTTTCTGGAATACATTAGTCAATTATTGACAATTTTTAATTTATCAAAGGAATAAGCCTCGACAGTTGTTGATGATAAACTGATAAAATTAAATTCTTCTGTTCATTCACTTTCCTTACTTTTGTCATTCCTTTCTTTCACTTTTTATGAAGCAAATAGAAAAAATACGTCATCAAGTTATTACCAGGACAAATTTCAAGGTTGAAGAGTTCTAATAAAGTGTTAGATATTCATTTTCATATGAGTTGACATATGCAAAAATATGTTACAATAATCGCGATTTTATATTATATTTTATTTTAATGTCTCGTTTTTAGGTGCAAAAGAATTTAAAAACAAGTTGATGTGTTCTTATTGATGTATAAAAGGACTATATCACTCAAAAATTAGTAACATTCCTTTCGTTTTACCCATCGCATAAAAATATGAGTTTTTTTTATTAAGTTTTAATTAATTACATAAAATACGTTTTACTCTTTAAATCATTAAAAAAGACACACTAATTTCAATTATAGAATGTGTACATTACAATTAGAGTTATTATACAAAATATGATTTCATGACTAAATATTCAAAGATAAGAAGAGATATTATTATTATTTTTTTTTGTTCAAGTTTAATTCTTTCAAATTCATTTTTTGGCGAATTATTATATTTTCAATTGACGTAAGTCATCGATAAAGTACGAATTTTACATCTGTCCTCTTATCACTTATATGGTGCACAATATTTCCATAATTTTTTTCATTATTCCTAATGGCCCTGAATCACTACATCAGATTTGATTAATTCAATATAGGATGTACTAGGAAACACAATTTTTTCTGGTGAGTCACTATATTCAATTATAAAAAAAATAACTTCATAAAAGTAACTTAAATTATCGTTACAAAATACTGAAAAACAATTATCATATTTGGTTAAATTATTCATATGGATCAATAATCAACAGAAAAATAACAAATTAAGAAAATGACTAGCTTACTCATTATCTTATAAAATAATCACATGTCTAATGTGTGATGAGCCATTTTTGAAAAATTGTAGAGCTGAACCATGATGTGTTACATTCTTCGATAAGATCATAAATTAAAGGTTGGAATAAGCCCTTTCAAATGAGCAATATGCCAAATAAATCGCATGCGCCCTTAGAGTGGGGGGTGTGTTTTTATCTAGGGGTGTTTTAGACATTTTGTTATGTCTAGGCGTGGGTGTAAGTATATTAAAATCATTTCTGTTTAATTTTCTTCCTCCACCCGAAGATAAAAACACACCCTCCGTTCTAAGGGCGCATGCGATTAATTTGGCACATAACTCATTTGAAAGGGTTTGTTTCAACCTTTAATTTCTGATCTTATCGAAGTATGTAAACATCATGGTTCAGCTCTACAATTTTTCAAAAATGGCACATCACACATTAGACATGTGATTATTTTATAATATAATGAGTAAGCTAATAATTTTCTTAATTTGTATTTTTTTTTGGTGATTATTGATCCATATGAATAATTTAACCCAATATTATAATTATTTTTCAGTATTTTGTAACGTGATGGGAAGAGATTCGTGCTCAGCACGAAAAATCGATTCGGAAACAATAGGTGCTATCTTATTCGCATAAAAAAAATCAAAATTTGCAGAGCAGTGATATCAATGTCAGAAAGTAAGTACAATCGAGAATTTCTTTAATTACTTTAAAAATTTAATTTCAGGACGTACAATTTAAAAAGTTGTATCTAATCATTAATCTCACCAGAAGAATGCAAAAAGAATTTTATTTTTATTTAAAAATGTGAGTTTTTCTTCTAAACAGACGAAAGCTTTTCCTAAAGAAATGATGAAATTAGCAGGTGGATGGAATTCCCTATGAATCGTCTAAAATTAAATTTTTGTTATTTTCACAAAATTTATTCAAGATTACGATGATTAAAAATTGACGAATAGGGTCAATTAGTGTCGTAGATTATACTAATATAACAGATAAGGTGCAGTTTTTCCTGTTTCTTATCTCAATAATTGATGATAATCTTCGGCCAATAAGATTTTCTTCATTTTTCTTCGCCTCCTCTATCTTTTAATAAAAGATTTTCATGATAACAACAGGTGCAAATAGCACGTGAAATTATAAGATATAATAGTTAATAGTTTAAAAGAGAGAAATTCTTGATTTTCTTGTCTTAACGGTTTAGATGGCTCTGATATCTAAAGGTCTAATCTAAAGATAATGATAAGAGCCTCACAAACTTGTATTAAATTTCTTCCAACTTTTTACGAAACAACAGTCACGAGTCTTCCTATCAGTCAAGTCATGTGCTTGAGTTTTGCATCATTTAATTGTGTATTCCTTCTATATCTTACTTGTTAGTTCTACATATAATACATAATATTTATATAATATTTTAGAATTTTAATTTTTAAAGGCTAAGTATATCTAAACGTGAAATTGTATGACGCATCTTTGTTCCTCTGGAGAAAAAGCTGTAGCTTATTT
>JAUESI010000035.1:706848-717761 GCA_032275145.1 Synergus laeviventris
AAATGTTAAAGGGAAATAAGGGTATTTTTTCTTAAAAATTTATTTTCTCAGAAACTATCACTCGTAGAATAAAATGCTTGGAAGAAGAAATGTGTATTTCGAACAGGTCTACAACTTTTGTTGGAAATATTTTTACAAATTTAGCATATTAGCTGAGATAAACGAATAATCGCACATAACCACGATTTTTTATGGTGTTTTCATGGTTTCACGATGAAAATCGAAAATTAAACAAATTTCACTACAATTTTTGTAACCAGTGCATTAAAATACATCAAACAAAAATTTCAACCGGCATTAACCGGTTAATTCATTTTTATTAATACAATCATAGTAGGTATATATATATATATATATCAGTACTGGAACTTCCTCTCCCTGATTTAATGATTCAAGTAGGAGATTTTTCAGAACTACCAATGTAGGGCAATGTAGCTCTGTCCTTCTAAAAATTATTTTATGTAGTATACGTACAAAAGTTCCATCAGCATGTCATTCAATAGTACATTCTGTTCTTTAAAATTTCTTTGGAACAGTTGTGTTACAAAAAAGGTCAGTAAATAAAATATTTTTATAAGTAATAAATAAATAATAAATTTATATTATAATTGTAATTTATAATTTGTCTCCTCTCGATTCACTCTGCTCTTTATCATTATTTAATTGTTAATCCTAAACTTTAAAATCACGCGAATAAAGAATAAAACTAAAAAATAACAATTCTGTTAACAAGTTTTAAAAATTGACAAATGCCTACTCTATCAATTCCACGTGTCACGGGCACGCGTAGTTTGAAACCTGAATAATTCCACGTGATTGTCTATAAGGTTTCAGTCGCAACCTCTTTTAACTAAAGTGATTAAAATCCGATGCCTTTTAAGGTCAAGAGGTGCCTAGACGACCATCATTCAGTTTCTGAAGGTAGAGAGTGAATAATGGATTTCACTCACATATGTTTCTCGGAGAACATGATCTTTGGAATTAGTTCCTTAAAGATTAGTTGAAGGGGACAATCATGCAGTAATAAATATACAGTGACATCATAATAAATTATTGATCAATTTCATTGGGAATAGGGTCGAAAATATTTTCTTATAAACTTTTTTTTCCGACTTTAAAATGAAGCGATCCAAATCAGAAATATCAAAATGGAATGTAATCAGCAATTTACTGGGACGAAATTCTTTGCATCTGAAAACATCAAAAAGCCAATCATTTCAAGTGAGTTTGTGCGATTCTATTTGAAGTTGAGGTCGTCAGTATTTAATAATTACAACCATTTATCGGCCGGACTTCCCCCTGTTTAAGAATTTACCAAAACTTCTTAGGACATTTTTTTTATTCAGGACCAGGTTAACAAGGATGCGAAAAGATTGAAAACTGTGAATAATGAGTCTGAAACATATTATCCAAATTGTGATGAAACTGTGTGGACAAGGTCATGCGAGCACGAAGTAACAGAAGCAATTCCTGGAAAAATTACTGGAAATATACCGAAGTGGCTGAAGGGATCTTTGCTAAGAAATGGACCAGGGAGTCTTAAAGTTGGAGAATACACATTCGATCATCTCTTTGATAGTTCTGCTCTCCTACATAGGTAATTTGTTCATCTTTAATTTAATTTTCTATTTAAAAAATTGATTACCCTGACAAACTTTTGATGGAAAAATATTTTACCTTTGACGCACTAGATTTGGAATTTTTGATGGCAAAGTAACATATCAACGAAGATTCGTACAAACTGAAGTATTTAAAAAGAACCAAGCAGCCCAGAGAATTGTTGTAACAGAATTTGGAACCAAATCAGTGCCGGATCCGTGCCAAAGTATTTTCCAAAGGTAAATAAATTTACAATTCTGCTGGAAGTAAAGAGATATAAAACAATAACTATAAATACAATACATTTATGAGATAGAGAGAAGCGAGCAAAAAGATAAAGAAGTGAAACCATATTGGTGTAAGGAAATATGAAGAAGAGAGATAGAAGTATCAGTAGTATTTTATCTCCAAATTTCTATCTCTTTCTATCTCTTTACTTCCAGAAAAGATACATACTAAATAAACCATTAAAAATGTGTTACTTAAAATCTTAAACACGATGATTTTTAGAATTTCAGCAGCATTCAATCCTGCTGATAATACCTCTGACAATTCTATGATTTCGATTTATCCATTTGGTGATGAATTTTACACCTTCACAGAATCTCCCATTATCCATCGTATTGATCCAAAAACACTCGAAACATTGGGGAAGGTAAAAACAATATTTTCATTATTTTTAAGAATTGAAAAAGTGAAAGTATATTTTTGAATATGAATTCCATTTTTCTTAAAATTGTAGGTAAATGTATCGAAACACGTTGCAATAGTAAGTCACACTTCTCATCCGCATGTAATGGCAGATGGAAAAGTTTACAATTTGGGAATGAGCATTTCATCACGAGGACCAGTTTTTACTATTGTTTCATTTGCACCAAACACAAATATCAAGGGTTCGTCGATTTTACCATACTTATTTATTATCTTCTACTGTAACTTTTTATTCCAATATTTCAAAAACTTACGTAATTATTTATCAAGAATTTTTTAAAATTTTTAGATGATTCAGGAAAAGATAAAAAATCTATGTTCGAAACAGCTGCTGTTGAAGCAACGCTACCATCAAGATGGGTTTTGAACCCATCATACATGCATACTTTTGGTATTACCGAAAACTATTTTATTATTGTGGAGCAGCCATTGTCTATCGCATTAGTGACTATGGCCAAATGTCGAATAAAAAATGAACCCATGTGCACTTGTCTAAAATGGCATGATGGCGAAAGTGTTAGTACATTACATTACCATATGTCTTTATTGATGTAAAAATAACTAATATGACAATGGTGTTTGACTATATATAATTTACAGACTCAAATTCACGTGATCTCTAGAAAAACTGGCCGAGTTGTAAAGACTTTTGAAGCTGAGACATTTTTTTATTTGCATATTATTAATCAATTTGAAACATGTGATAAGGATTATGTGGTTTTGGATATTTGTGCATATCGAGATGCAACAATGCTCGATTGCATGTATATAGATGTGATAAGGGTGGGTTCAAAACTATTTTCCATTATTTTGCATTTTTAATGAATATAGAAGTTTTAAAAAAATTCCTTTTTCAGAATATGCATAAAAATCCTGATTATGCAAACCTATTTCGTGGAAGGCCGTTGCGTTTCGTGCTACCAATGAAAGATTCAGCATCTAATAAACCAGCAGAAGAAAATTTAATCACTATCAAAACAGTCAACCAATCGATTCTTAAAGAATTTGAAAACAATGAAATTCCGTATAAAAGTGATAAGGAAAGTTTTATTCAAAAAAATGCAAGTGCTCACAGATTACCAAATGGAAATGTTTTTGTGAAACCAGAACTTTTGTGTGACTTGGGACTGGAAACTCCTCGTATTAATTACGATTATTATCTTGGAAAAGAGTATCGATACTTTTATGGAATATCCAGTGATGTGGATATCGAAAATCCAGGCACCGTATGATCAAAATATTGATTGAGTATTAAGGAATAAATTTTGAATCTGAATCAATCTGAATGAATCTGGCCAATCAAAATCAATCAGAATCAATTTGTACTTTCAATTCCAAATAAATCTAGTCAATTGGAATAAATACGAATTTATCCTAACTTTTCGGAATCATTCGGATTGATCCAGACGGGTCTGATTCATTCCGGAATTTTTATGCGACCCAAACAGTTTATTTCCGATCTGATTCGAAGGAAGTTTTTAATCCGATTCAA
This sequence comes from Synergus laeviventris, assembly GCA_032275145.1. Lineage (NCBI taxonomy): Eukaryota > Metazoa > Arthropoda > Insecta > Hymenoptera > Cynipidae > Synergus > Synergus laeviventris. The sequence goes on from JAUESI010000035.1 coordinate 710,651, forward strand.
TCGGAGGCCTATTTAAAATCAATCTAAATAAATCTTTTAAATTTTTTCAGATTATTAAGGTCGATACTGTCAATAAAACTAAAAAGACTTGGTGCGAGAAGAATATTTATCCAAGTGAACCAATTTTCATTCCAAATCCAGATTCAAAGGTAGTTTTAAGATTCTCTTTTCCTATTTTTTACAGTGGAATACTGCTTTTTGAACCGACTTCCTTTTTTTCAGAATGAAGATGATGGTATTATTCTAAGCTCTCTGATTTGGGGGCAAGGTCGAGAGACGGAAGTTGGCCTTTTAATTCTTGACGCTTCCACTTTCGAGGAAATTGGACGTGCCACATTTGTCACACCTGGTCCAGTGCCAAAATGTCTACATGGCTGGTTTACTTCTACAGTTTGAAAAACATATATTCTACATATATTCTACACACAAAATTCCAAATTAATAAGCAATATTGTGGAATGATTGTAGTCTATTTTAAGGAAATTTTCCACCAGGATTTAAAAATATTTGATATTTCTTTTATAAGAAATAATTAATTTTGCATTCAAACATTATATTAAAATTATTAAATTTCTGATAAAGTATAAGACAAATAATTGATTGATATTACCTAATGTATGCTAACATATATATGATATAATCAGAAATTACGTACAATTTATATTTTATTACTTTTCTACTAATTCACCATAAATAAAAAAAATTATTTTTTTAATACTAGAGAAGTTTTGCTAAATATGTAAAATTTTTATTTTGATTAGTGAAGGTAGTTTAATAAAATAAACACGTTTCAAATCGAATAAATTACGTAGTGTCTTTTTTTGATGATACATTATTTACAGATGTTGCGAAAAATAAAATAATTTCTATGTAAGATTATTAAACATTAATTTACAATTATTATAGTCAATTTAGAATTATCTACGTCAATCGCACATTCTAAAAATATTTACAAATTAATACCAAAGTTTCTTTCATTTCATTTGGATGGAATGTAAATTTTACAATATTTTAGATATACATGCCATATACAGTCAGGTATATCGACTTACAAATATAGGTACAGAATTTCGAAAATCGAAAACCATGGCCTTGGTAATAAAAAAATTAACAATCAGTGCAGATTGATATACCATTCAAATAATTCTGCACCAAGTAATTATTTCTTTCAAAAATTTAAAGACTAATGTAATTTTCTATAATGTATTAAAAACTTATAATGTACCTTAAATTCACAATTTTATGCTAAAGACACTTTTTGTTTAATTTGGCTAGGTATAAAATACTTGTGACGAAATTGGAATTAAATTTTAATTCTAAATTTTTAGAAAATTTAAGTTTCTAAGATAGAATTCTAATCAATCTGATAAACCAAAGAACAAATCGAAAATTTTCAAAATAACAAACAATTTTTTTTTCTTATGAAAACTCACTTTGCAGTTTTGGAATCAGTATTTAAAAATACAAAAAACCAAAATAATATAATTAAATAATAATTTCTATTATGCACAGGTGACCTCATTTCGTGAAAATTGCACGATTTGAGCACTTATATCACGATTGGCGTACAAACTATAATTCTCTCTCTCTCACTTTATGCTCAGCGTTTTTCAATATAGATAATCTCTTATAAACTAAAATCACTTTAAAAATAACATAAATTAAAGTATAATAAAAAATAACATTTCTAGACTTATTTTAGCGCGTTGTCAAAAAGTCACATTCGGAGGAAGGTGAAAGAAGAAAAACTGGCTTCACTAATTGTGTGGGAAATTCTATAACACATACTACAACAATTTCCTCTGGTAAATTATCATTTTTCTGTACAATTTTCAAATTTGCTAATAAATGAATATTTGTTCATAACATCTACCGGTGTTATAAAATTATTTCTGAAATTAGATCATTCTTTTTCTTATGACTTAAGTACATCGCAAGCACTCATATTCTTTGATCTAATGATCCTAAATCGTCATTTAATAAAATCAATATTTCTTAGTATCCGAATTATTTTTCATATTCCATTTTTCGCTGATTACTCTCTGTGATTTGCATGCTTACAGGGGACAAAAAAAAAGGACAAAAAGAGAGGGGAAACACACTCCTGTCATTCTTCTGGCTGCGAAACAAGATTGTAACGCAACTATCACAATTGTGATCTGACGATTAATTAATACACGTTTAATATCATCCTTCAGACCTTGTCAATTTTTTCTATGTCTTCTGACGCTATTGAATTTGAAGTAATAGAATTTTGATTTTTACTATTAGAGTTCGCTTCGCTTCTGAAGAGGCTTGAGTTCGAAACAGTGAGATTTGATTCGTTGTGAACTGGCAGGACTCCTGAGTTTGCGTCTTCAATCGCTTTTCTTAACTGTCAGAAAGCAGAATTTAATTAGAATCAAATTGAAGACCTGTACAGTGTATATTGTAAAGTCTTTGAATAAAAAGAGAACACATACTTCCTTAAGTGCAACTACACCCACTAGCCGTCCAATGGCTGTCACGTAAGCATGATTAACTCCAACCATGCTGAAAAGACTGTGGACTTTTAGTAAAGATGTCCTTTCCACAAGCTGGAAAGGTGCTGGATCTATATGGCATCTCGAAAAATCAACTTCAAGTGCCATCTCACTTTCTTCCCACATTTTTTGGTCTTCTGCTGACATATCTATCACTCTCTCTCGCGGCTAACATTGAGAAACACAACAAAGAAAAGAAAACATGTTAGAAATATTTAAGTGTTATTACCTGTAGGTCCCTGTTGGAAATAAAGAGATAGAAACCCTATCCCCTTATATCTTATATTTCTATCTCTTTCTATCGCTTTACTTCCAACAGGGATATCACATTACAGTCTTAACATAAATACCAGTTGAACTTTTTTAGAGGTAGCTGGACTAGGAACGAGCATCGGATGATGAGGTTGAGCATTGATGGCATCTTCACTGTTTCGTCGATCTGTAGATCCTAATTCTGGATCTGGATCAACGTCCTGTAAGGTGGCAGACTTCCTAAAAATGGCTTCGAATGCAAGCCTTATCCTGTGAGAATGACAAAAAATGTATATGTGTATAATATAATAACGGACGAATTGAGAAAGAAAATCTTGACATATTTCAATGGAATTGCACATTTACCTGCTTTCTGCTCCTGTAACTGTTGTATATGGCGTTGCAGCTGGACTTGCTAGTGGACTGAAGCCTTTCAAAGTGAATGAATTTGTCTTTTTTAAAATTGACTTCTTGGGTTGGGTGCCAAACACCGGAGAGTGGAATATATGCTAAAATCAGAAGACAACAGTGTAAAATAAATTCTGCTAAAGATAATTAATATTAAACAAAAAACGGATGTTCTTACATGATCTGAACTATTTCCGTTATTTCCAGAAATAGTCAAATCCGTTGCACTCTGCCTCTGCATTTTAAGAATATCAGGAGCTGGAATGACCTCAAATCTAGAAGGTCGTCTCGACCTTTCTTGCTCTTTAAGTTGTCTCTCCATTTCTTCTCTCACTCTCTCTGCCGCCTCTTTCTGCATTTTTTGAGCCACCTGCAATCTCCTTTCTCGACCAATGTGTTTCTCTATCAACTTTATTAGCTCTAACCTTTGAATAGATCCAAGTAGTATCATAGAATCAGGGTTATCGACCAGTGGAAATCCTCGTAGCTTTCGATTTTCTTTCAGGATTTCTTTCAGCCGCTGATACGTAATACCATGCCAAATGTATTTGACATTTCGTACCATAAAGTCTTCTACGTAAATATTGTACATACCTACAAACACGTTCATAAATTAATTAATATACAAATATACCATAAACATCTGTTGCGCTGTATTAATTGCGATAGGATTAATTCCCTTACCGAAAATTCCTCAATGGATGCTTTGGAAGACAATTATTATACATAAAAGACTTTATTTCTAATGTTTTCCAATATCCCTTTGGTTCTATAGGGCTACGCATTATTAAATTCGGATGAGAATTTAATTCTAAAAACTACTTACCAGAACTAGATGGTAAAAGATCCGGCAAGTAGGGTAACTTCTTAATGAGGATAATACTATCGTATATACTCGGCTGCAAAAGAGCAGCAATGGCGTTGCTAATTAGAACAGCTATCATTACAGGAACTATGTGAGTAATTTGTCCAGTCATCTCAAAGATGATAACGCTCACTGAAATGGTGTGTGTCACCGCAGCTGAAAATGCAGCGGCGCCAACTGTAGCATACCCACCTGAAAATTGATTTGTCTTTACACAATCTATTTGTTAAAGATACCATTTTCAAGTTCCAGACAATATATTGACAACAAAAATTTAGAAACTCATCAAATAAATCACACCTGGAATAATGGGAGTTATGATACCACCGTAGCGTACACCATTTGGAAACCAGAGTGCCATTGCTTCACCCACACATCTACCAAGGGCTGCACCAATTTTAAAAACGGGGATAAAGATTCCAGAAGGTACAGGTACAGTGGAACTTATGATGGAAAAGACGAACTGTCAATAAAAAGATAATTCGAATAACACAAGATATAATAGTTTGGAAGAGCTGAAATATTTATGGATCCATAATTTTGTCTGTACCGTGAACAAAGTAAAACTTAGAAGTCCAACAAAGACATCTGTGTATTCTGTGGCCCAGTGCTTTACAACATTCACTTCTTCAACGGTGAGCTCTTCTCTCGTCCAGGTGAAGTTAGTAAAGAGTCCATGAACTTGATCGTGAGTATTTAAATCACCAGCCATGAATTGACCGAGTCCCAAGGGAAAGGAAACGGACGAGACCATCAAGGCGACAATTCCAGGATATAAGAAACGACTGAAACAAATTGAGAGTGTTTTTATGTTTTCATTCTTGTAATCATTGGGCTGAAGTATCAGACGTCTGATCTCACGAAAATTAAATTTTTCCATTTTTATTCACAACAATATTTCAAAAAGGTCAAAAGCAGGGTTCTCGAAAATACGAATTTGAAGGTCAGATGGTCAATTTTCGACTAAAAGTTAATAAGCGTGGGACTCATATCAATCCACATCAACGCCTATCTCCTTCAATCACCACTTCTCTATCTCTTTCTATCTCTTGAATATACCTCTTTATCCCTTTTTATCACTTTGTCAATCTCAATTCGCTTCAGTTTCTTCAATCACCAGTTCTCTATCCTTTTCAATCCCCATTTTAAGCCACATCCACGCCTATCTCTTTCAACCCTCGCTTCTCTATTCCTTCCTATCTCTTGCCTAATCTTTTCTATCCCTTTCTATCTCCTTGTCAATCGAAATTCACTTATATAGTTATGTAGATCTGTTTCAATCCACTAATTTGTATCCCAGACTATTTCTAAACATATTTTTTTCAATGTTTTCAATTTCTAGCAAGGAAGAAAAGGGATAGAAAGGAATACAAATTTTCTTACATGGCGATAGATATTATCAGACGTAGGGATGAAATGGCGTAAGAAAAGAGATAATGTTTCGAGGATGCAAATATACTTGAAAGAGATATAAAAGTTCTATTCTTTCTTCTTTTTCCATCTCTTTACTTCCAGCATGGATTCGTGTTTTTGCACAGTAGTTGTCAATTTCGACAGGGTTGTCGTTTTGTTATTCTTTATGAAAAAAAAATTCATTATCTTCAGATTAGACGTATGATAGGTATTTCAGCCCAACCTTGTAATCTTATCATTAGTACTAAAAAGGTAAAACTTATTTCATGAAACTTTGCCAGCTCTACTGGATGGAATCATGCCACCGATTAGCGTGCCAACAATTTGAGGAATTTCTTCCGAATCTCGAGTTTAGTATTCATTATGACAAGAATTAATTCTGAGAACTTACTTTTTCTGTAGAAAACTATTCATACTCTTATTTTTCCTCATAAAGATGACATACTGCCTATGCAGCCAAACATAAAATGCTCCACCAAGTCCGCTTCCAACTCCAATCAGAGCAAAAACGAAAAGTTCTTGTGGGTCGAATGGAAAGTCCATTGTAAAATTAGTGAGAAACATGGCTGTAATGGTCTCCTCTCTTTGGAACCAAATCGCCAGGAGTCGAAACATAGTAGCTCCACAGACAGCAGTGAAGAATCCTCTCCAGTAATTTCTAACAGCAAAATAAACAGTTGTGACTTCGATGCTGAAAAGGACACCTCCAATTGGCGCAGCAAAACAAGAAGCTACACCAACAGCACAGGCTGCAGCTAACATCTCGCAATTTCTGCTTTCATTTTCGTAGATTCCTTGGAAGCTGGTTACTAGTTTAGAAAGAAGAGTTGCAACTATACTGGCAATGTGGACGAATGGACCCTCCTTTCCTAAGGGTAGTCCAGATCCCAAGGTAGCTGTGAGACCTATGACCTTGGCAACAAGGGTTCGAAAAGTTAGATATTCCTTTAGGGCTACACCTCGAAGAATTGTCTTCATTTCGGGAATTCCTGATCCTATGCTTTGAGGTGCCACTATGTGAACGAATCCTGCACTGAAGAGGGTAAGACAAACTGGTAAGGAGACCCAGGCGAGGTATTGAAGAGCTGGATGAGTCGTAAGTTCTCCATAGAGCCATATCCTAGCTGGTGAAAGAAAACAATCGTTATTGGTGCAGAAGATCATTAGGTGACCTTCCGAAAAGGGTTCACCTCAGATTCCCTTAAAACTGTGTATATCTATGTATTTTGATGCACTAATTATGATACACTAATTTAGTTTACCATATCCCTTCACCATTTCCCTTTACCATTTGCTTTTACCATTTCCGTTTACTATTTCCCTTTACCATCCTTTTCCCCTTTCCCCTTTACAATTTTTGTTTACAATTTCCCTTTACCATTTTCAAACACCATTTCCTTTCGCGATATTTCTTTACGATTTCCCTTTATTATTTCCGTTTACCATATCCGTTTACCAGTACCTTTTACCATGATTTTCCTTTGCCATTTTCATTTACCATTTCCTTTTAGCAATTTCCTTTAACATTTCCCTTTACGATTTCATTTTACCATTTCCATTTTCCATTTCCATTTACAATTTCCTTTTGCCATATCCCTTTAAAATTTCCCTTTACAATGATTTTCTTTTACAATGATTTTTCTTTACAATG
>JAUESI010000035.1:723514-734561 GCA_032275145.1 Synergus laeviventris
TAACACTTATCTTACATGTGGTTACTTAAATTAAACTCTGTATTTTAAAATTCAAATGACATTCCCTCTTTAAGATACAATTGTTGAATGTTTTGTATTGTAAATATATTCTACAGATATTAAAAAAAGACTTTAGATTCATCTTTAAAAGAGTTTTCTCAAATCCAGTATCATCTAGTAATCTCTAGTGAGAACTGGCTTTCACTTTTTGTTAATCAACTCAGGCAACATTTTAATAATGAAATTGTTAGTCTCACAAAAAGGAAGCATTTTGGAGAACACCTTGTAAACTGATACATATGAACCATGAAATACGTGAGGTATTTATTTAATAAATATATTTTGTACGAATTTAAATTTGTTATTCTACATTAAATATTTCTAGAGCGCAGAATCGGAAGGAAGAGGAGACAAAAATGCAGTACGTAGCTATTTGAGAATTTGACACTTGGGTTTGGCCGACAGTCAAGAACTTCGGAAGTCTACTCGTCATAAGTCTGCAAAGGTCACGTGATCGAATGTCGAGGCAGTGAACTCTCTTTTGAAATTTCCTTTTGAAAATACGACACTTGTATGCAGACAATTTTCTCAATTTAATTATTTTGACAATTTAATTATTCTTTAATTGAATTTGATTTCAATCCCACTTTAAATAAAGTTACGAAATTCTTTCTTAATCAAAACAAGAGAAATGATATCAACAGTCATTCAAATTTGATAATTTCTAGATTTGGTCTTGCAATTTTCAGATAAGCTTTAAGATTCAAATTAAAGTTATATTCCATTAGAGTTCAAATTAAATACCTTATTATAAACATATTTTTGGCAACTGTTATCACTGATGAAATTTTCATGCATATCATGCACTAACGAATTTAAGGGCATCACTTTATGGATCTGAATTTTCACTTAGACTACTTAAAGCGACAGGTGCGGTGTATTAATGTTAATAATATGATCTGCGTGATAACAGATATAAAATCCGATTTCACTTGCTCTTTATAAAAAGGTAAAACAGGTAATTTCAGCGTTGATCATAATTTTAGACTTGATGGAAGGCCAGATAACTTGCGTAACAGTTACTTGTAATAATAAGCCCATTCGTTCCTCAACTTTTATTGATTCACTCAAAAAAAAGTCATTAAAATTCTGATATACGTAAGCAATTTTGGGATCATTTTTATACCCCTCTCTCTCCCACTGTGTAAACAACAGTAATTATTTTCTTAACCTCCACCCTCGACATTAAGTAGGATTTTTTTTTTACCCCCATATTCTAATTCAAAATATATTTTTCAGCCATGGAAAAAATTTTAATTGCAGTACTGAAACAATTCAATCAGAAAAAATAGTCAGAGCATGTTTAACCAAAATTCTAGATAACTTAACCAGACATTTTTTGAGTTCTTTATATTTAGACGTCTTTATAATATTTATACTTTATTTTTATTTATACTATTTTTAATGGTATGACGAACTTTTTTAATTTTTAAAAAATATTTAGAAATTTACTTTAAAGAATTGCAATCGATTTTTTTTTGTAAACAATATTTCAAGGAATTGATTCTGATGTGGAAGAAATCAAATGAAATCCTTTAAAATCGGTTAAAATATTTCTAAATCAGTTGGAGTTCATTAAAATCTCTTGAAATATTTTGAAATCTCTTCAAATTCGTTAAAATCAGTTAAAATATTTTGAAAACTTGTGAAAGCTCTGAAAAAATCTTTTGATAACTCTTTTCCACTCTGATAAATCCCATTAAATCCCTAAAATCATTCAAAATCTCTTAGAATCTTTTTAAATTCCTTAAAATTAGAAATTAGCCTTATGAAAGTTTAAAAATGTTAAAAAGTGAGAAGATGCATCATGCAGAATTTAAAATTAATTGTTCTTACAACAGTGTTAAAGTAGTCAAAAGGATCGAAGTACTGCTGATCCTCATCAAGATTGGATGGAGGACAAGGGTAGAACGCTTGAGAAGGTCTATTATACATAAAAAAAGAATGTTCACTCTAAACATTTAACATCATTTATATTCTCATCCCTCCATTTTCAATATTAGAGAAACATTTACCTGGGTTGGCTCCTTCGTTCCCTGAACTTGGTCATAAGTCTCGAAAATTCCTCCCACTCTTTATCAACTTCTTCCTCTGTCCCTTCGGGATGAATGTGAAGGAGATTTTCCTCCCTATGTTCCTTCTTTGACGACTGACTTGCCATTTTGGTTTATAACTTTTTACACAAATTAAAGAAAAAACTCTTTTTGGCTTATATTGAATTGACCTCAATGTCTATTATCATCACGTTACATACTTCGTTATCACTTTACTACAGTCTTATGTACAACCTTTTAGAAATATAAGCCCCAAACTGAATAAAAAATTTCAACTTACAATAACCATTAAATAAAACGGAAAAAATGTTATTGAAAATATTTCCGACATTGAGGAAGTACTGTAGAGTAATAAGGCAATCGAAACTGGAATTTGAACTGACACTTCCTTGAGAGGGACTTCCGGTCCTGCATCTTAGAGTTAAGCGAAGGCTAGTGTCGATATATCCGATTCGAGACTCAATGGTACAAGAAGAGGAGGAGGAGGAGGCTCTATCTTTGGCCGAAATTGATTCGATATTTTTTCGATTGTGATATAGTAGAGTGTGCAAATATGCGACGAACGCAATACTGAGTTGCGTTTGTAAAAATTAAGCACACGCCATTGTCACTGGAGTCACTGAGTCACGCACTGAATGGAGACTAGCAGACCTCAGGCAGTGAAGCCTGTGGGTCAATTTATAAACTCATTAGCCTCACCATTACGAGCAAGCAATTTTCTCTTACGATTCAAATTGTCAGGCGAGTATGAACGAACACCCCAAATCGCGATTTGAAATGCTGAAAAATAGGAGGTGAAGCTGACGAATGGAGAATAAAGATAATTAGGTCGAGTTTAATCGAGTTTAATCGTCTTTCTGACCAAGTCAATATAGTGATAATTCGATTACTGAATACAATTAAATTTAGGAAGGAATTAAAATTTATCATACCCCCCTTATTTTTAATTTTATTTTTCTATTCCACATTTGACTATTAAATTTGTCATTTCTCCACTTTCTACTAAATAATAATTTACTAATCTATTTAGAGGTTTTATACTTACTAATTGAATTGTTTAAAATGAATTTTTCTTCGAACATCAGTAATATGAAACTTTTTCTAGAAATAGCTATGTTATTTATTTTTTAGTTTTTAAGTGATTCAAAAAGATTTTTATGACTTCTATAAGATTTTGCGAAATTTTAAGAGATCTAAAAATTTGTTAGATATTTCATTGAGTAATGTTACTAATTTATTTAGCAAAGAATTATCAATTCATTACTTTGTCCTTGTTACTAATGGAACTACTAATTTATAGTAAACGACTTCGCACCATTTGAATCAATAAGAAACTACTATTAATTAGTAAAATTGAACTAATTCAGATTGAGAAGTAATTTGAGTAAAAAGTAGAATATTAACTCTGCTTCATTTAGAAATGAAAAACATTAAATTTGTATTGTATTGAAGAATTGTATTAAAATACAATGAAATTATTTTATTTTTCTACACACATGAATTTTATTTTAATCATAGTTATTTTCATTTATATTATGTTAATATTTATACCTTGTATTACATTGAGAAAACTTGTATTAACCAAAAGTCTTTTTAACCACACTATGCAAAGCATTTGATACTATCTTCAAGGTTCTTGGTGGCTATTAGACTAGGATTAATTTACATTGCGGTTATTAATCCATACGTTTCAATGTCATTGATTCATTATTAGTTAGCCAATGAGCACTATTCCACAAGGCAATCAAATTATGATCAATTTAATTTATGTCTCTTTATATTTATTATTAAAATTTCAGAGTGGTAGGTAGATTCTCGATTTTAAAATAATTATATTCGGGATCCAAGTGAGATTTCTCATGATTTGATCAATGAAATTGTATTATATAGTTTGTTATTGTTGATAGAATTAATGTTTATTATCTGAGTTTAAGTTAATAGACAATGTGCCAAAGTTGTTACAAACTGTATATTTTTAAGATATTTCGAGTTTGCATTAAAGTTACACAAATAAAAAAAATTATATAAATTTGAACAAAAGTTATTGATTATATATTACAAATTTTGTAGCTAATGATGCAGATGATGAAGAAGAAAATGAAAGGCAACCCGAAATGCAAGTTCCAGAAATTTTAGAAGATGAAATTGATGAAATTGAGGCTTGTGAAGAACTAATAGATCATGAGGATTTCAATACTACTCATGAGGATTCAGATACTATTGTTATCGTAAATAATATTATAAGAAATTATACATTTTTAAAATAATTTTTAACGTAATATTGGCAGGGGCCGGATTGGGTACCGATCGGGCGTGCCCTAGCGAAAGGTTCAGATTGAAATTCATTCCGCTCCAATCCGAAATTTTCTGAATCATGCCGGTCTAATCCGAAGGATGTTTTCAATCCTTTTTAATTCTCTTTAATCCGTTCATCAATCCGAACAAATCCGGCATTAAGCCGAATGAATTAGATTGAATCCGAACAAAGTTTTATTCCTTTACAATCCAATTAATTCGGATTCTGTCGAATCGAAATGTTAGGAATATCTTCGAATTAAGTCGAATTCAGACGGATTGGCATCCTTATTTGAAAATCGGATCAAATTGGATAGGAGTCCTTAGTTCTAGTTCGGTTTGGATCGGATTAAATAGGATAGGATTCCTTTTTTCAAAATCGGATTGGATCGGATTCATCCGGATAGAAATTTAGGTTTGACTTCGGATGCGGCCGGATTGGCATTCTGGTTTTTACCTCGAATTAAATCAGATTAAAATTTTAATCATGGTTTGGTTCCAGGTCCGTTTTCCAGATCTGGGCCAGATTTGACCTGACCTGTACCCGCTCAGGGCCATAAAAAATGTCTACACGGGTAAGAATATTGTACAAATATTTGTTATTCTGTCTTCAGTTTTCTCGGCATATTTCGATTCAACTCACGTGAACTGTCGGAGTAGAGTTGCGTATACATACATTGTCGCAAAATCTTTTTAGATAGATTTGTTGCGCCGACTGTACAAATACTATAATGGGCCACTTCCCTTGACGAGGGCTCGTAGGAAGCTAGCTGACTTCAAAGTCACGAGTTATCATTGACCAAAATTACCTCGTAATTGAACTCGCCTTACCGACTAGAGCCCAACTTAAATTTCACGTGAGATCGAACATGTCTTCATCCGCTTCTTTTCATCAAATTACAGCACAATTGAACATCTTTTATCATGTAATGATCAAAATACATATAGAAGAGGAAGTTTTCTTTTGGATTTTAATTCGCGAGGCTAATAAGTATAGTATAATCTCGATCTTTGCAGTAATTAAGATTGGGAAGGGACAATTTTTGAAGAAATATTCTTCAATTTGCTGAACAATTACCTACCTTCCTTCGAAGGTAATCCATAATTGTATTGAGGAACTTGGTGAAAATTTGAAACGGTCTTCTTAAATGCCAAAGAAGTACTATGAAATTCCCTTAAGAGATTCCTCAGAAAAATTATCGTATGATAGTAATAAATATCTTAGTTTGTTTATTGTCAACTTTGTTACTAGATTAAACATCTAGTGAATGAAAACGGTATCGAGAGATAATCCCAAAGATGCCGCCGCGCAAATTTACTGTGATTATGACGCAGACATTTGTAGTAAAAATATATGGAACTGTTGGAGGTAAATAAATTATAAATGTTTCCTTTTATTTTTAAGAAATGTTACAGCTGGAAAAACTTTCCTCCTACGTGAAAGGCAGAGTAATAGGGAATATTACATTAATGATGAAGTACACAGAAGATAAAATGAGTCATGCCATATAAGTTTAATTTTTTTCATAAATGGACTTCATTAAGTAGTTAAATTTGACTTTTAGTACTTATGAATATAATTGAAGAAAGAGGCCTGTATTTCAGATAATAAATACCCAAGATACTTTTTTTATTCTTAAGAATAAAAAAAATTTGATATTAGACTGATAAGTTAGGCCTTCAGAGCAAGTTTAAAATATCAAATTTATTTATTTAAAAAAACTGAAGAACAGTTTTAAACTCAAATTTTGAACCAAATCCCTTAAAATTGTCTGGAATCCAGTAAAATTATTATATTATATATAATAATTATATATAAATTATTATTATAAAATTATTAGACAATTTAGGGCTTTTGGACTGAAAATAAGTATATATAAAAAAATATTAACATCCGTTAGTAAAATTCGACAAAACCTCTTAAAATTCCGTGAAAATCACCTAAAGTTCATCAAAATCGCTTAAAAATTTGTTAAAATCGTTAAAGTTCCTACCCCTTACGATTCTACGAAAAATATTATAATATCCCTCAATAAAATTCCATAAAAAACTTGAAAATTCGACAAAATCCATTAAGATCGGATAGAATAATTGAAAATTCTACATAAATAAATAATGTGACAATGTTCGAAGAACAATTTACTTAGTAAGTAAAACTAACAAATAGATTATTAAGTTGTTGTTGCTAATTCACTTAGTATTTTCTGTCTTAAAAAATTAAATCTCGTTGAATCTATGGGTTCCATGACCCCACGTGGGATTAGTGCAGTGAATTAGTTAATGTGAGTCACATGGAGCAGCGATGAATTACAGAGGCTCAAATGCATAAAGAGAGTGATTGCTTTTTGGACAGATCGTTTATTCAATTAAGCTTTCTTCCTCTTTAGGTACACTAATCGAATTATCTACATTTCATGAACTCCACTTACCTTATTATGCGGTTCTTAAAATGATTATAAATTTAGTATCAATTAGTACCCATGCAGAAATTTGGTTGGGGTTCTGATGTGGCCATGGCCAGTTTGCCATAGTTATAGTTTCGTCCTATAATATCAAAACTGGTGCACCACGCTTTCGCTGCAGTAAATACCCCGTCAAGATTAAAAAACTATTCTGGATTAATTATTGATATAATATTTGATTACTTGATTACCTAAATAGTTGCTTTTCAGAAAAAAACTGAATATAAAAAATACAGGTAGTAATGCTGTTAAATATTTCAAGGGATTTTCGAAAGATTTCAAGTGATTTTAAATTATATTAAAGAATTCTAATGGATTTTAAAAGAACCACAGAGAATTTTCAAGAACCGATAAATAGTGACGTCATAGTTTACCATTCGCTTATTTCATGATTCGCAAGATTCCATATTGACCTACTTCAATGAATAAAAACAGTAACATAAAAAAATCTCTAAAAATAATAATAATGCATGGGTCAGCTAAGAGATAAGAGTTCGCGTCCAAGTCTAAACATTTGAACTCATTGTGAGAACATTCTATTTAATTAGTCTTCCAATTATACTTAAACAGAATATTGGAAATTTCAAGCTAGGCCTTTTTAAACAAATAATATTTGAAATTGAAAAAAATATTTTTTCTTTGCAGTAATAATCGATTATCAATATTTCATTTCCTCTTAAATGTAACTATACTTCTTGTGTTATTTTCTCTTGATAAAGATAATCCTGTTTACTCGTACTTTCTGGAGATAAATTGTACGTCAGACATTCTATGGATGTGCATTTTTAATTAGGTTACGACTCACCCCGATACTTGTTTTGTCGGACATTACAAACAACTCTGTAACAATGTTCGCAATCTGATATTGGCAATTCGAAAAAGGATTTTTAATTTTCAGGAGGGTTTTGAAAATACAAAAAAATTAATTTCGAAAAATAAGTACTTTTTATTTACTTTTTTCGTGTATGGCAGTTCTTTAAAAATCTTTGATGAGTTTAATAGTTGCGACCTGTTGCGACTTTCCAAGTGGAACGACTTTGTGTGCTCAACCTTGAAGTTTACCTTATTATGGTAACTGAATACGAGATATAAGACATACGCATATATAAACATTGGATGGAAGATATCGGTATTCAAAAATATGTTCACAGGTCTAAAATAAAAGAAAACATATATTTTACAAAAAATAATAAAATCAATAACAATTTTACAATGTACTAATCATTTTTTTCGTGGACTTAAAAAAATATAGATACATATTTGTGGGTACCTAAATTCTGAAAGATGCTTGCTCGTGGCGGTCAAAGATCTTCTCTCGATTTAGAAGAAGTACAGAGTTCACCTATGGCTTCTGTATGACATACCAGGACCTCCCAATTATTTCTTCATTACCCTTGGGTTTTCCCCGATAAGTAATAAAGAATCCGCGCGGTATCCTTGAGTTCCGGGACTTCCCCAAAAACTCAAGAAATCTTTAGCCTTTCTCTTTTGAAATCAAATGATTTGACTGCACCAATTAGAAAGATAATTCCAGAAGTATTATCAAGTCTGTCTTTAAATTGCAAAAAAAGGCAATTTGCATAAAAATTTTAATTGGTAATTTATAATTTATTCTCGGATAAAGTCTAGCGTTTTGCACATTTTTGCATTTTCAATGAGAAATAGGAAAGAATGAGTCGATTCTTATCACAGATACAGAATTCCTTCACATTTTTATTGCTATGCGTAAGAAAGCATTAAAAAAGGAGTTGAATAACCTTTTTGTTATGTAAATTGTACTTAGATGCAATTTTAAAATTTTAAAAAGATTTTACCTCTGTCTACAAAAGATCTCATGGACAAATGTTATGTGTACAGTATGAGATAATATAATCATTACATCATAAATGCAACTATTACATCAATAAATTGAAACTTTAAGAATTAGATGTAAAATTAGTTTGTCAATGAACAAGTTAAGGTTCTTATGAGAAGCCAGCTAATTTTATGTTAGTTGATTATGATTGAGGACACGAAACAGTCAATGAAAGTGTGAACTCTGACGCTGTACTTCCGTCAAAAGTGGCAGCCTTATAGCGAATAGTATTGCAGAATAAGCAGAAACGTAGTCGAGATTTGACGTGCAAATCCAAGGTCGCAATCATCACTAATGATCGAACAGCAGATCGTTGTTACATCACGCAAGTCTCGTTTCCATCTTTATAGATTATTCGCAAATCCGATCACCGATACATCTTACAGTGATGAATATTGTAAGTGACTTCGTCTTTCAGGTGTTGCACTCTTTGTGATGACTGTAAACCATTTTTCTTCATCACGTCTTGGAAATCTCTTTGCAAAGTGTTACAACTAAATTTTCCTCAATAGAATGTCAATCAATGTTAATAACGGTCAACAATAATAATTAATAATTCCTATTAATCATCGGTCAATATATTTATGTAATATAATGCATTTGCTTACTTATGCATTTATATGTACATTCATTTTTCCTCGTATATAAAAATTCTATAAAATATCTGACATCAAAAAACTTCGTTAAAATATTGTACACATTTTACAAAACTTGTTCAATCACCACCATGACATGTTTTAGCTACCAGCTTCATAGGCTTAACCCCCATTTTCTTTGCGAATTCTTCCGCGTGCTGAATCTGATTCTCGTGATATTGAATTCCACCATTCTTATCGACCTTGGCCATAGCCATTCTCTCTGGATCTCCAGCCACCATAACGTGTTTATCTCCAGCTTTTGGAAGTTCTCTCAGCTGCTGAAGAAGATTCGACAATCTGTCCTTCGATCCGGGAGCAAAGACTTCTGGATTAATTGCAATAAAGCAATGACCCAAATTTGCAATTTTCTCACTCATTTTCCACTTTCTAATATTCGGGCCATATTCACTCCCACTGAGAATTCCACAGAGGACTTCAACCATTAAAGCGAGACCATATCCTTTGTATCCGGAATGTTCTTCAGCTCCTCCAAGTGGCATTAAAAGAGTATTTTCAAAAGCGTCTTTTGGATCAGTTGTGGCTTTTCCATCAGACCCTAGGGCCCAGCCGTCAGGTATTTTTTCACCTTTACGCATTGCTAGTTCAATTTTTCCCAATGCGACTGAAGTTGTTGCCATGTCTAGGACAACTTCATCATCACAAGATGCTCCCATTCCTAGAGATAAAGGATTTGTACCTAGGGCAGCTTTGCAACTTCTAGTGGGAGCCATCAAGGGGCTTGTGTTGGTACACGTGAAACCAATCATATTCTTCTCGATAGCCATGAGACTATAATATCCACAAATTCCGTAATGATTGGAACATCTGGCGGATACAATTCCTATTCCGAATTTCTCGGCCTTGCAGATTGCTAATTCCATGCAGAACTTTCCAACTACTTGACCCAGAGCATTGTTCCCACTCACAAGAGCTGTTGCCTGAAAAAAGGATTTCATCGATTTGGTTTCTTTTCAACATTTTATTCACTCCTTTTTGATAAACTCTTAAAGACATGAAAACCTTATTCGTCAAAAAAAAAATTAATTGAATCAAGAAGATTAGACGAAATGGATGAACTTCCGAAAAGGGTCCACCTCAGATTTCCTTAAAACTGCGTATTCCTACGTATTTTGATGCGCTCCTGACGAATATGGTAGTGAAAATTGGCGACTAGACGATTTTCATGATGAAACCATAAAAAAACTATAAAAATTGGTCTTTCGCGTTTATCTCAGCTATTATGCAAAATTTTTTAAAATGTTTTAAGCAAAAGTTGTAGATTTCATCGAAATACACATTTATTGTTGCAAACAATTTTATTCTGTAAGTGATAATTTCCAAGACAATCGATTTTTATTTTTAAAAACCCATAAAGGTACATCCATTAGTTTCGGCATGGTACCACACACGTTCATTTACCATGACTTCCCTTTGTCATTTCCCTTTACCATTTCCTTTTACCATGATTTGCTTTTGCCATTTCCCTTTACCATATCCTTTTACCATGATTTCATTTTACAATTTCCCTTTTCCCTTCACTATTTCCGTTAACCTTACAACTTAATCATATCCCTGTACCATTTCCCTTTACCATTATGTCTGTTTATCATTTCCCTTTACTATATCGCTTTACTATATCCCTTCTTTTCTTTGCCATGTTCCTTTGTCATTTCCCTTTACCAT
>JAUESI010000035.1:734661-755051 GCA_032275145.1 Synergus laeviventris
ATGTCTCTTTACCTTTTCCCTTTACCATATCCATTTACCATGATTTGCTTTCACAAAGATTTC
The DNA here is from genome assembly GCA_032275145.1 of Synergus laeviventris. Taxonomy (NCBI): domain Eukaryota; kingdom Metazoa; phylum Arthropoda; class Insecta; order Hymenoptera; family Cynipidae; genus Synergus; species Synergus laeviventris. The sequence continues at coordinate 734,725 of JAUESI010000035.1, forward strand.
CCTTTACAATGTGAAGAAATATTGCAGAGGGATGTGTTAAAGGGAAATGGTAAAGTGAAATGGTAAAAGGATATGATAAAGGGAAATTTTAAAGGGAAATCATGGTAAAAGGAAATGGTAAAGAAATATGGTAAAAAGAAATTGTAAAGGGAATGCTAAAGGAATATGGTAAATGGAAATGGTAAAGGGAAATGGTTTATGGTTTTATGGGTTTTTAAAAATAAAAATCGATGTACCACTAATTTTCTTGGAAATAATCACTCGCAGAATAAAATGCTTGGAAGAAGAAATGTGTATTTCGATGAGACCTACAACTTTTGCCTGAAACCTTTTTTTAATTTTTGCATATTAGCTGAGATAAACGCAAAAGACCATGATTTTTTAATAGTTTTTTCGAGGTTTCACCATGAAAATCGACTAGTCGACAATTTTCACTGTCGTATTCCTAATCAGCGCATCAAAATACTCAGGTGTACGCAGTTTCACGGAAATCGAAGGTGGATTCTTTTCGGAGAGAAGTATACCAGACGAAATTAAAAACATTCCAAAGAATATGTATATCAAGAGTTCTAAAATCGGTGAATCTGACCTGGAAATCGCTGATCACTTCCGGCTTTGCAGCAGGATCCGTAAGTCTGGTGTTGATTTCGTTTACATACATTGTCATTCTATTTAGCCCATGACTGAAGTGACCTCTGTAATCAGCGTACATTAAGTGATGAGCCACAGTTTCAGCATCCTCAGGAGTTGTTCCAACTTTACACATGCAGTCGTTTATAAATCTTACAACATCTTCTTTCGGGACGACCATTTCACCACTCTTGCTTGATGTGGCCATTCCGTAAAAAGAATGGTTTATATTTTTTTCCAATGACTTTGAAAGGCTCAGGAAACTCGCAGAAGAAAGTGAATGTTTCTCCAGTACGTTTTTGAGCGAACTAACGCTGTTTATGCTCTTCAACATGTGTCTGAGAGCCATGATCACCTAATTAACAATGTTTACGATGAGATTACGCCTTTATAATTCAATAAATATTGTAGACAGAGGATAAAAAAAAAGTGTAAATGTGCACTGGAGTTAGACTCAAAGCAACTATAGTCGATCAGTGAACTGAATACACTCGATGGTATAAAGGAACTGAGCACAATTTGTAACTCTTAATAAGTATTCATGGGAGTTGGGAGATAGCGACACATGTTCTATGTTTGAGTCGATACACTTTGTTAGATAAAAGTTGATATGACAGAAGCAAGATTTGATAAGAGATAATATATTGTGAAATTTAAGATTACTTTCTTCAATGTTGGTATAGCAGTGCGAAAATATCAGGCTGGCCACTCAAATGTCTGCCAAAAATTTCTGGAATTTTCTCTTTCAAGAGGGTTTCAAACAATTTTCTTCGTTTATTATACAATTCTACTCCTTAATTTCAAATGTCAAATTAATGAATTCCAAGCAGTAAACAACGCCAAACAAATTTGCAAAATTGATCATTCAAAATTTTTTATCTAATCTTTCCTATGTGACTATATATTAGAAAAAGACTTTTTGTAATATTTGAAATATAACAGGTAAAAATATATTAGAACAATCCATACGAGACTTATTTAGCACGAATAATTTTTCTCTCCTCTACACATTAGGCAAACTTTAATTCCAAGGTTAGGATACTGCGGATTTTTTTTATAAATGACATCCAAAACATAGATCTTCAATTTTAAAAAAATAATTGGTTACTTAAAAATTGAAAAAAATTATGAAACCCTTCTAACATGTTTTTTATAACCGGAATTTTAATTTAATATTTTCAATTATTTAATTACTAAGTTATTGTTTAAAAAAAACACTTTAATTTTATGAAAGTTCAAACTCTAAAGTAAACGGATACCAGGCTTTGATAAGTTCTTTTTTTTTTGCTACTATTATTTCGCTGAAGTTGCACATTAAGTTATCTACAAATAATTTTTAGATTAAAAAATATACAACCAGGTAAATATTTCGCACTATTTATTATTTTTTTTCTAGAAAAATCATATAATATTAAAATTATCCTTTTTGTGTTTCTTTTTTATTAATGTTTTCAAAAAGAAAAAAGTATAAATATTCAATTTTGCAGAAGCGTTATCGTACTTATCAACAAAACTAGTTTTGAATTGTATAACTTACACGTGACTACGAAGTGAAAATCAAATTTGAGGTCAATGCATCTTTACAAGATCGTCTTCGCACGCCTTTCAGTTCTTGTAAATTGATTTGACCTTGTAGATGGAATCAAGATTGATAATTACTCTGTAAATAGTAAACACTCATTCAACGAGCAATTCTTGAATTCACTTACGTGGTTCTAGTGGCACTGATTTAAATTTGGCTTCGGAAATTATGATTCATATATATTGTATTGTAGATACAGTTTTAAGCGCGAGTTTCAAATTAGGTACAAAATGAGATTAGATCTCTATCAGTATTTTCCTTAGTGTTTATTCATTTTAATATTCTGTATTTAAATAATAATGTTAAATTAGAAAATTGCCTGAACATTTTTTGTATTTAATATAGAAATTTTTGTAAAAATAAGAAACTTTTTTCATAATCAATGTTTTTTTTGTGGATGAGGCAAAAATTTGCGTTTTAAAAGTAATTGAAGATGTTGTGAATAACTGTCACCAAGAGTCAGAGTTGGAATCGCCTTTTGCCGCGTAGTGCTGATCTTAAGTAAGTTTTTGCTAAGAAGCACCCTATAGCAGGTGTGCATACCAGAATTGATATTTAATCCTTCCGTGAATCTAAAAAGGGCTAAGATCTTCTGGAAACTATTTCGTTGACTGACATAATATTTGAATTCCAGGTTGCAGCGCAACAGAAGTTGAAACATAATATTTTGTTGGGTCAAAATACTAATGTTACAATTTATTTCAGTGAAGGACACAACAATCAAAGACATAAGGTAAAAGATACAAGTGGATTTTTATGGTGAAACCATGAAAAAACCATACAAAATCATGGGGTTTTAGCGTTTGTCTCAGCTAATATGCAAAATTTGAAAAAAGTTCCAAACAAAAGTTGTAGATCTCATAAAAAAAAAACCATAAACCATGGCTCTTCAAATTGTTAAGGTAAATCATTGTAATGCCATTTCCTTTACCATTCCCTTTACATGAGGTAAAATGGTAAACCAAGGCACTAATTCTATATTTTAAAAAAATGTTGTAAAATCACAAGAAAGATATTTTCTATACCTATAAAACTTTTCGTAGTGTACATATAGTTTCTAATCATGTGTCAAAATTATTGAACAAAGCGATTGTGTTGATGGAGACGAGACTTTTAGTGGGTGAGATAATAAATATCTAAGAAAGAAGTATGTTGACCCATGTATTGTCAGTACACGTAATTATATGAGTTATTGTGAGACTCGTATACGTAACTTTTTGTCCGTTTACAAAAAAACATTACATCGGCCATTCTGTCATACGTAATATTATCCAATCAATCAGACGTATACACTAAATCCCAGGAAGTCAATTAATATAATAAATTATCTTTCCTGAGGGTATTTTAGTCAAAACTTCAACTTCAGGTGCCTTTGTTAATTTAATATGATTTACTTTTTGGAAGAAGTAACGGTAAGACTGCAAAATTGAAAAAATTGACATCTACGTAGGAATATGTGAATGCAATTGTAATATTTCAATTTTTTTTTCATTGTGTAAGTAACGCTTTGGTCCACTTTTGAAACAAAATTTGACGCGTTAGGATTAAGTGCAAACTGATTCGAATGAACAATTTTTTTAAAAGTATTTAGAAAAATATTCAGCGGGAGATTTCGGAATGTTTGATCAAGCAGTTTTTCTATAATAGAAAATAAATAAAAATACCAAATGAGCGATTTTGTTGACAATATTGAAAATGATAAACCTTCTTCTGCACTTCACGGTTGAATTCGTTAATAATTCATCATTCATACTCCACTTACTATTAGATGCAATAATGACTGTGCATTGTTGCAAGAATTTATTTAAAAAAACTGATGCACTGCAAAACGTCAAAGAATTTGAGTCACAGTTGAACGATGCACACGGCGGCAGCTAACTTTAACCAGGAAAAAACCTTGTAAAACACCCACATAAATTATTATTGAGATTTTCTCAAGAGGAAACTGATATCGGAAAATGTAAGGAGTCAATTAAAAATTATTGAAATAATTTTTTGAAAGATTTTTTTCATATTGTTTTTAATGTCATAATTTTATATCCGAAAATAGAATATATAGGTGAAATCATTAATCCCTAAATCTTAATTGATTATAAAATTTGGCAAAAACTCAAATAAAATATAAAACTAGGCTCTGCGTGTGAAAATCTGAAATTGAAAACGAACATCGAGTTAAAATCCCGCATATAATTATACATAGAGAATAAGAGCAGCCTTATCGAACTCATTAATTTTTTGCAATCTAAATGTGCTTTAAACGAATCATTTTTATGAGAAAAATGTCTACGAATGCTTGTCGTAAATAGTGGTTGGTGCGTTCTAAATTGATAAATGAATTCTCATGCAGAAATTGCGATGGGAATATAAGGCGTAGTGCAAATAATTTTAGATTTTCCCGGATTTGCATAATTAAGAAATTACTGTTCTTATCACTGGAAATTTAGGGGCTGAGAGTAAAAGCAGACTAAAAAAATGATGGGAGCAAAAATTGATTAAGAAAATTACGGGCAAAAGCGGGTTGAAAAAGAAATTAAAAAATCGAAAATTATATCATATGTTTTAATATGTATATATGGAATAAAAGCAAATTTTGTGCTCTTTCAATGAGCTAGCAGTAAGTTAGGAAAATAATTTTTTTTATTATTCTTTATTGAAATAAATTATTAATTAAATAATAATGTCAAGACTGGAAGATGGAAAATTAATTCTTTTTAAATTATTAATAACCTTCAATAACTTAATTGAATTGAAAATCCTTATTTCGTTGGAAAAAAAATGGTCAGAAGTATAAAATTTCGAAATTTCGAAGAAAAAAAACGAACGAAAATTAAAATTAAAAGTTAAACAACGCACGATATGAAAAAATTATAAAAAACATAATTATTGGTCTTAAAAATATCTACTGATTCTTTCTTGACCATTTTTTTATAGAGTATGTAGTTTCTTAGTGGAGTTTCAAGAGATTTTTCAATACAATTTTGAGTGTCCTGATGAATATGTGTTCCTTAAGGCCATGTATTACATCCGATTCCTACCTTACCGACTTTATTTTTTTCAGGCACCTCACTTGAAGAGAAATAGAGAAAATTCATTTTAGTCAGTAGATAAACGTTCCTTATCGTTTTCTTTACGTATATCTACTACGAGAAATTAATTTTAATTATTAGTTTTTTAATTGATGTCTGAAAACCTGAAATATGGTTACAAGCGCCATGTCACGTGAGTTATACATGGCCTTAAGGTTAATAGATTAACCTTAGCACTCCTTTTCATTGAAACTAAAATAATTAAAACAAAAGTTCAATTATAAAAAAGATTTGCGTTTGAACATTTAACGATTTAATGACTTCTTTGTTCCTAATCTACATATTTTAAGAAAAGACGAAGGACAATTAAAAGATTATTATACCCAATTGATATGAATTGGTTATTTCAGTGTACTCTTTAATGTCATGGCATACTTGCACGGTATGTAACATACATACTTTCACGTTGTAATTAAAACACCTTCAACGTACCATTCTACTATTCTCGCCAATTGCTACTTAGAGAAAAATAGCAGGAAGTTAAATGTCAATGGAATAGTCAACATTTCGAGATTTGTCTTCGTGTAATATAAAAAACTTTGGTAAATAAAAACCGTTATATATTATATAACCATTATGCGATTAATTTGATTAAAGTAAATGGATTTTCATGGAAAATTATAAATAGAAGAACCAATTTTTTAAAGATAGCAGATTATTTCTGTAGATTCTACAGAAACTTTCTGCTAGCCAAATCTTTGGAATGTACAGATAAATATCTGTAAAGAATTTCAAGACATTTGAAGTGATTTAAGTAATTTTGGGCTATTAAATAAATAAAAAATTTTACAAATAGAGTTGTAAGATTAACAGATTTTATCTGTTATTGTACCAAATTTTATCTGCTAGAATATCAGAAATGTCCAGAAGATTTTAATCTGTAACGTTAACAGATTAATTTCAAAATGTGTTCGTGAAACTTTACTGAACTCCAATTAATCCTTATATCCCAACTTTGTTGAACCATTCAGTAAAGTTTCATGAACACATTTTCTCCGTGGAAATATTCTTAAGGAATATTTCGAAACAATAGCCAAAAACAGCAAACTGAATTGACCGAATGTAAAGGGGAAGGGGAAGTTGTCCAATATACCGTAAGAATAGACAGTTCCTTTTACAAATTCACAATTTTAATAGATTTATTATTATTACAACTGTACTTATTATGTTATCGGAACCAAACAATGCTTTCAAAATGTCAACAGATAAGGCAATGTTTATAGTTGGTACGTGTAAGGCAACTTAACATTTTACTTTAAACTTATAAGTTGACAGTAACTTATTTGTGCGTTACTTATCACTTTAAAAAATACATCTATACAAAACTATGTTTTTAAAAAGTTAATAGTAATTATACATACTATTTTGATTAAGAAACCCCCCGTTGAAGGAACGATAAAATAATGTTTGCAAACGATATAGGCCAGAGTTCAATCACGATAGTGGAAACATTCACTTTATACGAACCATAGTATAAAATTCATTAATTAAGATCAATTTATTATTTGGGAATTTTTATATTGGTATTGATTTGGTATAAATATACTTTTTTCAAATTAAACCATTACAGAACAAGTGTTAATTTAAAAATGTAAAAAAATCTAATATATAAAAAATATTTTTTCTCAAAGAATTAAAGAGAGTCGATTTTGAACAAAATATTCATAAATTCGTTACCGCATTAAGCAAAATGTAAAACTTTCGAATCGCGTTAAACTTTTACGGTAGTAATTTTTGTAAATTGTTAAAGTGATTTCACAGACTTAGTTACATTATCTGTAAAACGTTTGGAGGAAGAGCGATAAATCTTGAAAGTATGTTATGAAAAGAACATAAATTACAATGTGCAAAAGCATATTTAACGTTAACGAGTCAAGAGTATTTTCGAAAATATTATTCTCACAAAGGAACCGCATGGAGCCTAAAATTAGGAATAATTTGAAAATTGGCTTTGGCTACATTTATTTTTATTGAAGGTATAAATTACGCGCAGAATTATAAGGCAATTACAGATTTGATGTCGAAATTATATTTGCCATTTGTGCCGCTAATTTAATTTAAGATTACATTTTTCCAAAAAAACTTGATCCAATTAAATTACGCAATTTTTGTTAAGACCGAGCGATAAACAGGTATATAATATGATATAAAAAAATAATATCTGAAACTATTCTAGAGTAGGAGCCAATTGACAATTGACATCTTTGGGATATAAAAATTGTTTGCATAGCCTCGCTTACTACTTACACATAATTAACGAATAAGAAGCGTCCTTAAACGAATAGATAAGTAAATACTGATTCATATTGAGATATTCATTGCTAAAAGATTTTATCTGAATACTTAAGAACCTTTGGGAATTTTCTGATTCAATCCAGATAAATAATGAGAGTGAAAGAAATTCATTTTTCTCCAAAGAGGAATTTTCTTCACTTCTACACTTCAGATATTTTCGAACACCTGAAAAATTTATTTTTGCAGGTGTTCTCCACGTTTTTTAAGTCATTTTCGGAATTCTAAACCAGTCTTTACGTGATTAATAAATGTACCGTAAGAAACATTTCTTAATATGTATTTTATTTTGAAAAATATTTCGTAAATATTAAATTAAAGATCCTCTCTAAGAATCAGTTGATACACGTTTACCGCGTAAAGTTTAAAACGTATAGCGTTTGCTAAGCACATGCTTTCTCTAGAACAATATTCGCAATGAGAACTCTATTTGTGACTTGGCTGCTGTATCTAAAAATAATAATGAAAATGGGGTTCTACAGTTTCTAAAAGAGTGGATGATTGTAGTTTTCATCTTCTATCCGTAGAGGAAATTAAGTGCATATTAACCACCGATAAAAATAAACATTCCACATTGCGCCAATCCTGACAATGTAATTCACGATGATAGGAAAAATCCATTCAGTAAATATATACTATAAATGTAAATTAAAATTGAAAAATCAATAAATGTACAAACTAGAAATCAATCGAAAAATACTGACCAAGGTATTCTGGTATCCCCATGCATTTCTATCGTCTTCTTTTTCATCAGCTGACGACATTTTCACTTATAAAATTGCAAATTCGTCCAATAACTGACGTTTCACAAAGTCTTCAATCAGACTACTTCGATTTCTCACTGCACGATTAGCTATAGTCAATTTTTTATTGCACCCTTACGTAATTTCAACGAGCATCTGAACTGCACTTCTTCTCGAGCTTTTCCATCGGCTCAAATTGTTTTTGCATTTTTTGCAATCACTGAGAGTCTTCATCAGGGAACTGTATCTCACACACAAAATTTCTATGATTAATACCCAGTAAATAGAGTAGTAATAATCCACTATATCAAATTTAGTCTTATCAGCACTTGGAAACTCGATTTCAGCTGCATCAGGGTCTTGTTAAATAGATAAACGAATCGTATTTACTCTTCAATTAAATTTTATAATTGGCCTTGAAATTTTTATAGATACTGGGTCACTGGTTTCTCCATTCCCGCTTATTTGTATTTAATTAAAATTCAATAATCTTCTTAATCAATATATTCAAAATTTTGTTTACTGTTACAAATTCCAGTATAAGGAAAATCACAATCTTTTGTAAAGAAAACACGACAATTGTTTCCTGGAGTTCTTATCATTGACAAACACTAGTTTTTTTTAACACTGATGAAGAAATTTTGATTATGCTCACTTCTGATATGATTTTTAATTAACTAGAATTTAAGAGTAAGTTTCCACGGCGGATTGAAGATGAACTGGAGGAAGGTGGTTGTCACATGGTTTCGACATTGAAATTGTCACAACCCTGGTCTCCAAGGTTTAATGGATTTTCAGAATTATCAGATGTCACGTGGTAAATAATCTGGGACTACTTTTCATTCAAGGAAGACGACTTTCTTAAATGTTTTCGGAATACCGGCGGGAGAGACTCTCTTGTCTCCAACCACATGATCCACTCTGCCGTCTGTCCGGTAGAACGGTCGTGAAGCGACTGATAGAGGTGCATTGAAGCTCCGTGATTTCTGCCATTTCTACGGGAAATATAAAATCTTCGCACACTTGAATTACATTATCATTTTATAATCTTAGAAAAAGGTCCAGCAGTCGTCACATTTTATTAAGAAACATACGTAGAAATGGTGCAACTGTAATCAGTAATTATTGGTGCGAGTCAAACTTTGAGCTGTTAAAATAAATAAGGAATATATAATCTATTTTAAATAAGTGATAGTACATATTTCAGCTCATAAAATCAAAGTATAGCCTTGTAAAAAATTTCGTGAAAAATATTTCTAAGCCTGATAAATTAAATTTAATGGAGCACGTGCAAAAGATGTTCTTTATTTTATGATTACGACTGACTTATACCTGTGAAACAGCAATGAGAAACCATTGCTTCGTTATCACTTATAAGTACTACAAAGCTGACTCAATACAAACAATAAAGACACTAATGAATAATGAACATAACATTTCAAACTTAAAATAATATCTGCAATGAAGGTGGTATAAGAAGTAACACTCACTTGTGTTAAACACTAAACAGATGATCACACAACAGTTATTTTAATCACATGATTTAAATTATCCCATGAACATTTTTTCAACCCTGCTAATAAACAGAGCAAAGCCAAATACAGTTTAGGAATTTTACTGCAAATAGTTTTAGTATGGAAGGCTCATTTTTTATTTTTAAATCGTTTCATTTTAAACTTGTGAAATTTCAAACGAATTTCAATTTTTTTAAATAAAAATAAAAACATAATGAAACAGTACGTTAAAAGTTTTTACTCTTTATTTTCCTAACACATTTCTACAAAAATATCTCATGATAAAAAATTTGTGCTTTCATTACACTTTTCTAAATGAATTGTCATTAAATAAAGTTTTATAATAGCTTATTTCATTTTTAGGTAAAAGCAACATAAATACAGAGCAAATTGATAAAACACTTGATGAGCAGTTTCACACTCTCTTGAGTTACATTCACGTTATCCTAGTATCTCATAAGATATTAGGTCGAAGAAGTGACATGACTTTTTTAGAAAATGGAAACAGTATTTCATATATAATATATATTAAATGTAAAGTAGAACAAACCAAACCCAAGAATTTGGGAGATGCAGATATAAACACGCTCTTATAAATCTTATAATTGATGACATTTATTTCCCAACGGAAATTCAAACAGCCACTTTGTGCTGATTTTGTGCTGTTTTAAAAACACGCCCACCTCCTTAAGTCTAATTATTTTCACCTTAATATTACGGCATTTCATGAAAAATAAGTCTCAAAAATATTTCGATTCCTCTTATGAACAACTACCGATTGCATAGACTTATATTATCTAGATACAATTGGTTTTGAAGTTGCTGATTTTTATACCCTTACTGTCCTCCAGGAGTATCGTCACTTGATGAGCTCGGCAGGCTGGAAACTAGAAAAAAAAAAGAATCAATAGAAATGAATAAATATTGCAGTCAGGGAGAAATTTAAAAACGAAAATAGAGTGCATTTTTATTATGTATTAATAGATGTTAAAATAATTACCGATAATAATAATCAGAATAATGAGAGCAATCACGCCGATAATGATCATCATTTTCAGATTCTTCCACCAGTATTTTCTCTTCAATTTTCCCGCCTGTTGCTCGAACTGGCTGGCACCTATTTGAAGTGCATCCGCTCGGTTGTTAAGTTCAGAAAGTTTTTGGTCCCTTTCTATGACTTTATCGACATTCACTTTCATTATCCCCACGACTTCGTCGACTTTTGCTTGTGTTTGCTGTAATTTCCTCGCAGGTGCATTCTGTCCATTTTTCGAACCACCCAAATCTCCATCTCCGGAATAGCCACCGCCTTCCATTTTTGTTCTGAAAGTAATTTTTTGTATTAAGTAATATAAAAACCTTTAAACTGAAAGTTGTTCATTGGTACAAAATAAAGAAATCTCGTAATTGCATTAAATTATGTGAATAAAGCAATTCCCTACTTTCAGGACGGATTTTACGTTATATACGGATACTTTCATAGAACTCCACATTGAACGTGAAAGCTAATTGCTTTTATCCTATGGGATCGTTTGGTAGTTTTTGGTAGGCCACTTTTGAAGTTTGGTAGTTCAAATTGAAAAAGTTATCGAATTTTCAAATTTAGGATGCTAATTTTACGGTACCATCTCGCTTTTTAATACTACTGAAAGTTTCTTGCGGGAATCGTTTGGTTGTGTTTAGTAGTCTACTTTGGACGTTTAGTAGTCAAAATTAAAAAAGATATGAAACTTTGAAAAAAAAATAACCAGCACCCCAAAATTTTACTACTTTGAATTCTGTTCCCATCAATCGTTCAAAATCGGTTAGTAGTCCACTTTCACCGTTAAACAATTAAAAATAACGAAATTAACTAGAATTTCTAGAATAAAATGTACACGCCCATAACCTCAAAAAACAGATGTTAAATGTATATAAAAGCTACGAAAACCTCTAAAGTTAAGTAATAATGGGAACATGTAAAATGAAAGCGGATTATCATACCAGGATTAATTTTGTACTATTTTTAATCATTATCAGCGACCGGGTATAAATTCTTTTGACAGTTCATTAAACTCAAACGGTAGTATTTTCATCATCAGTTATCAATTTCCCTATTTTCCTGATAACTCTGAAATACTTTAACATACGAGTACTTACGAATAATTTAATTTCTATGGAATAATATGAGGGACACCGCCTTTCTCGTGCGATTCAGGTTATTTTTCCTATTAATTACAATCGTTCTACGCTGACGAAGACACTAACACGAACAAAACGAATGACACAAATAACGGAAAACGGAAGTGTCAAGTGATTTAAATATGGCAACACTGTAATCTCTATGACGTCACGAAAAAAGAAAACCTTGTGAGGTGCAAAAAAGAAAAAAGCTTAAAGAAGTTTTTTTTTACCTTTTTTTAAGTACTATGATTTGATTTGATTCAATTTTACAAGTTATGGAAACGTAATTTAATTTTGAAAAAATGTTTGGATCTTTGATCTGAAAATGTCGAACAGTTTTATGTTATAAAAGTTTTTTAAAACGCAGTTTGTAACATTTGAATTCATGACTAGATTTGTTAGTGTAGAAAATTATGGTGCGCTGCATTACCAGTGGGGCGATAAGGAAGAATCTACTGAATTCAGACTGCAACCTGCGATACATAAAAATATAGAAAAAAAACTCTTATAAGGAGAGAAAATACATATATTTTGAAAATCTAAGGCGTATAAAAGAGTCACTTAACACTAAAAAAAAGGAGATATTTTGCAGAAAGATTAAATTTTCCAACAACCACAATGCTATTTTGGTTGAAATCAAATTTGTTCAATACTGAATAATAAGAATTTATATTTAAATATATATTTTAAAAAGGTATTCCTCAGACACACATTTTCAATTTTGATTAAAAAAATAGGTTTTATTATGATAAAAAAAAAGAGCAACGTTAACAATAACTGTGACGAAAACTCTTGAAATTTATAAATAATCATATTATCATCAATAAAATTCAACCACTAATTATGCATTTTTTTTAGTGTGAACCTTTGAAGAAAAAAAAAGTTCGTCTGAGTAGACGTCTGAAACTTCAGCCTAATCCGCTAATTCCGCAAAAAAATGTTAATTGAGAATCATCTAAAATAAACCTTTACAAAAAAAGCAACATATTTAAAATGTTTTCCAGAAGAAAATTGAGGCTATTTTCAAGATTTACCTGTTTTACGATCCATTTCCATTTCTTCGCTTCAGTATCTTGAAAACTATCGCTCTCTTTTTGCTCGGTCTAGTATATTTAGACACACTGAGGCTGCGAATAAAATATGTAGGTCTCCTACGCGATTCCCATATATCGGCGAATGATTTGCGCCAGAGCACAAGGATTTGGGCGGACCTCCGTTTATTGACTCGGGGTGGCGGCGCCGGCGCACTTTTTACCTCAAAAATTACCCTTTGCATTCGAGGCGTCGCTGTCTACAATTTCGTTTCGATCGGTCGACTCCACCATTCTCGAGTGCATTGGGAAAAAGCGCATTTCCCACCGTAAAAGTCCAACCCTCTTTAAAATCATTCTTTCTCATCAGTGATAATTACCTTTCGTCGATCGTGCGCGTTTACCGATTTTTTCAAATTTCGCGCGCTTTAAACCAGAAAACGCTTCGCGATTCGCTGTCAGTAAAGCTGCGAGGACGATATATATCGCAATATTACGCGAAGTAGCGCTTAATGCCCGACAGTGGCTGGAAAATTTATCAATACCAGCGCACCTAGTTGACGACAGGATCGCTACCAGAGTCCGCACTACCACGACAAGCGCTAAAACCCCAAGAAAAGAGAAAAGAACATGTGAGTAAATCTACGTGAAAGTGGTGTCTTGAATTTTATTACACTGAGTTTGCCCTGAAAATATTTTGAAACCTGCGACTTTCTCCCACGAGTGTTCACATTCACCCTATATTAGTTCCGACTTAGATATCGACGTTTCTCACTTTTTAACATGTCCTGCTTTCCGCAAGCCTCGATTGTTCTCAGTTATTCAAAATTAGTTGAAGTGATAATGGAGGTATTTTTTCGTGAAGTTGGGGTGGCATTTTCTTATTTCAGGCGGAAACATCGATTGGTGAAGGTAGTCGGATTGGGGCACGTCTAAAGCGTGCGTTTTCCCACTTTCCACGAGATTATCGACATCGTTGATGTAATTTTAAATTTTTAGATTTTGTGCTTTTCAATGCATCTTGTAGTTTTGGGAATAGCGAATTGTAATATATATTGAATGGCTCTTGAGGCTCTTGCAAATGAGAAAACATTATCTAATTCAATTATTTAGTAGATATTTGAGTCATTTTCACATTACTCAATTATAACTACACAATTAAAAAATTACTAACAAATTAGAATATTATCAAAATATTTTTCACATTGAGCAGTTCTACAATTATTTATATTGCACAGTAGATAAACATTCCTAAGTGGTTCTTATATTTCGATTGCCAAATTGAGGGAGTGATCTTTTGTTTCGTTCGAAAACAGGGTTGCAAGGAAAAATAATCTGTTTTAATTTTCTAGAAAAAAAACTTTTTGTACAATTTTTAACGAAACAAATTAAGCAGATAAACCAAAGTTTCAGGACAATATATTGTTTACAGAAAAAGTTATGTTGCAGGAATTAATTATTTAGTTTTTGCGACAACCATCTCTAAATTAAAGAAATTTTTGCTAAATTAAAGATAGGTAATCTATATTATATTTTTAGTGTTACATCATTTTTTATGAAGCCTTTATATTCATAGAAATACCTAAACCTATTTGATTTCTTTTTCTTCAATATTAAGAAATAAAATTGTAACTGGCAACGATAAAAAAGTTAAATTTAACTGTAAAATATTCAAAAGTAACTATGACGTATGATTTAAAAAAATGATTAAAGAAATCTTCCATCTAAATAGAAAAAAAAGTTTCTTATTATTATTGTAAATGTGTCTTTTTTATTGTCAAATAAGCAAAAGAGGATTTTATTACAGTTTTCAATTTATATCGTGACCTAATTCAATCTTTCATTACACTTTTTATGTACCTCTATATTTTTGTGACATAATTAAATTTATACCTTTATTATATATACTTTTTGTCTGAAAATGTTTTTTCAAACAAAAAAAGAAACAACACACCCTTTTAAATTGCATATGCACAATTTTAATCTTTCGACTTTATAACACAGAACCCTTCTCGCGGCCCTTGACCCGCAAAGGGTTCAAGTGAGCAATTTTACACGTGCATCTAATAATACATGTTTTTTATGGCCTTTTTTTTAATACATGAATCATATTTTAATTTATGCATACAATTTTGTTCGGATAAACATTCGAACACTTGACTCAAGATCCTTTTTTATTTCAAAACTTTGTTGTAGAGAACAAACTGTAATGAAGAAATAAAATGTATTTTAAAGATGGTATCGGGTCAATAGTATTAGTAATATTTTTGGGAAAAGTAGTGAAAAATTTATGCCGTAAGCTCAAAAGACACATTTTAAGACGCAATTCTCCAGACCTTTGTCACGAATCGATTTTCTTGCACGAACCATCCACAGCACACAGAGGAATTTCCAATAAAGTGCAACAAAGCTGAAAGCTGTAAGTGATATAAGTCTCGCTGAAATTCACATCAGCGTGAGTGCAGAATTGGAAAATGACAGATATAATTATATAAATATAAAGCTCGGGACTATATATATATTATATATTATCAAAGGTTATTGACTTGTGAGAATACGGGAAGAAGAGAAGAAAAATATTTATTTTCAAACTTTAACGTAAAAATGAGGGGTATTCAATTTTTTTGAAAACGCCATTTTTCCATTCACTAGAATCTTCAATTCCAACGAGAGATACAAAAGTTTAACATTTGTATTCCCTTCAATTCTAAACTTTCAAATATTTTTATTTATTGTTCTCGAAATTATAATGCTTCGCAAATCGACCATTTTTCGAATAAGAGTTTCAAATTTTGGGATGAAATGTGCAATACGTCTACTTCAAAGGGCACATTTGAACTGTCAAAAATTCATTTGTTGAGTGATTGTTACAAAACAATTTCTTAAACAATTTGAAATATTTCGTAAAAACTCTCTCCGATTTGAATAAAATTTTCTGTAAACTATTCAGAAGTATTTTTAAAATTGCCTGGAATCTTTTATTATTTTCTCCACTTAGATTCATCTAAGTCCGCGCGCGGTAGAAATAAATCATATTTAATAAAGTATTCAACTGCCCACTTTTTAATTTTAGGACAATGTTCAACAAATGAATTTTTGACGGTTCAAATGTGCAATTTGAAGTGGACCGTATTCCACATTTCGTCCAAAAATTTGAAACACTTATTCGAAAAATGGTCGATTTGCGAAGTATTACAAGAAAACGTGTTTGTTTGGGATTGAAAAAAAAAATTTTTAAATCGATATCTCGAAAATTATCAATATCATATTGAAAAAAAAATACATCTCCTATTTTTTCGTCTATATAGAACGAGGGAAAAAAGTGTCAGTGAAATAAAAAATTTGTTTGTAAATTTGAAGTGGAATGACCCATATAGAACGATTGGTAAATATTGACGTCATAGTTTACCATTTGCTCTTAGAAATTAGATTTGCAATGGAAACACAAGCATATGAATACGTTATATGAAAGTGACGCTCATAGGTTGTCTGAGCTTTTTCCAATGGCTCTTACCCTTAATCTCTTACTAACAAATTAGTGAAGTAAAACCTGAAACTTAATACTACATATTGTATAGGCTGTACTGTACCCGCATTTCTATATTTAGATAATCAATGGGTTTGCACTAATGTATGATTTAGCACTGGAATTAAATGAAAGAGCTACTTCCGTCTCTGTAAATTGTGTAGTTTTAACTGAAATAGTTTAAATTGCACGAAAAGAAATAATAAATTTTTCATCTATTATGAATATTTAGCAGCAAGTGATCTCCTTTTTTCACAACAATTTGCCTCGTAAAAGACTGCTTCAAATTTTCAATACCTTCCAAAATTCCTTGAAATCTTTATTTTACAACGAAAAATCTGAACAATTAAACCAACTTTGTTAAATTCAAAGAAATTTTTTCGTTGAATAAATCAAAGAAATATTTGTTTGATTCAAACAACATTTTTTATGAGTGTACAACTGTACAGTGCCATCGTGATTTTCATTCACAATCTCTCTCATGAATGAAATGGCTCCTCTCATAAATCGGCCAGTCATAAATTCCAAAAATCTCTTTTTATTTCAACATTTGAAAATGAAGAATCTGGGAAAGCAATAACAGCGAGAATTCCAGAAATTGTCAATCGGGACGATTGCATGGAAATGATTGTCATTACCTTTTCACTCTGTGGTTGTAAGGGCTGCACAATATTATGTGAAAGATTGCTGCAGTCGCTTTCGAAAATCGATAGATAGGATTCCTGACGGTGATAACCTTTTAGCATATTCTTATCTCTCAAGAAATTTTATTATCTAGGTTAACTGACTAGCTCTCCGAGCTAGTCCGGAAATATAGGCAGAGACAGGTGAAAGAACACACCTGGAGAAACGTCAGTACCTAGAAAATGGGGAGGTGTATCAGCTTTGGAGTTCAAACTCGTGTCGGATACACGCGTAAGGGTAGAACCGGGCCGCGAACTCTGGCCTTTCGTGTCATTGGTCTCTGACACTTCACGGACAAGGGATTATAACCCTTATTTCTGAGAAATCCCGGAAACCTGGAAAAACTTGTCATTCATCCCCAGCTCTCATTCTCTCAAAGAGCGAAGTGCAGTCCCACGCACTTTTAGCATTATCTTTTGAAGAACACATCGCCTCTTACTGACGTTCTGATTTATGCATGATATCGCAAGTTTTCTCGTAAATTCGACGCCCACTTTAGGAAAAATTTTTCTTGTACACCTTGAAAAAAGTTGTGGCTCTCTACCCACGTGCATAATATTACTCTCCGCTTTTCCCTTGTGAAAAATATGAAAGCTGGAAATATTATAATTATATGTTATTTTGAAGATAACTGAAAAAACGTTAAAATTAATGTAAAATTTATAATGTACATTTATAAAAAGGCCGCGGCTAGTCGTCCAGATTTTTAGGACAAAATATAGCGATTTTTAAGTTCGTCGTGGAATTTTAAGCGTTTCAAGAAATTTTTAAGAGTCTTTGAAATATTAAAGTATTTTATGGAGTTTTGAAGTTTATTCGGGAACTTAAACGATTTTGTGAAGAGTTTGAGTAATTTCAAAAGAATTATTGGAACTTTAAGGGATTTTAAGAAATTTCAAGAGATTTCATGGAATTTAAAGTTTCAAGGGACTTTAAATGTTTTCATAGAGCTTACAAAAATTTCAAAACTTTTATAGAGATTTCAAGGGATATCAACGAATTTTAAGGGAATTCGAAGATTGGACAAATAAAAACAAATAAAACTGGAAAAATAAACACTCCGTTATAAAAAATACATTTCATTTTGATGACTTTCTCTAAAAGTCTGATTTAAAAATTACAAAAAAAGAGGTAAAAATGCGGTACAAATTAAAATCCTTTACAATTAAAAGCATTTGCTCTTGAAACCATTGAAATATCAAGGGCTAAACTCCATTAAGTCCTCAAAACTGTAAAAGTGTTTTAAAATGTATTAATTTACATATCTCATATTGTGAATGAATATACCATTTTTAAATAAACAAGAAATTGCTTCACTAGCAAATTTATTTTTGTCTAAATGTTTTCCTATATTTCTTTGTGTCCAAAATAAAACTGTAATTATAGATATTATTATTTATTACATGCATTTTTAAATTTTCGTTGTAGGGTTTACAACTCAACCGAATTGTAAGGGATTTCAAAGGATTTTAAGGGAATTTTTAGTAACATAAGTTATTTCTGAAATTTTAAGATTAAAAATAAAAATAGGCGAAGAGGGTGAAATCATTCATTTATTATAAAAAGTATCGTATGTGCCATGACAGAGAGACACTTTTTTGACTTAATGTATATTTAATAATTTGGCATGCCCTTTCTTTAAATATTTTATGCAGAGGATTAGAATAAAGTATCACAAATGGTGTTTTTATTTACTTTTCAGGGCTACCGAGGGTGGTCTTGCACCAGATGCAGCAGGAGGTGCAGGAAGCGATGGAATCGTGGGGGGTCCAAGAACACCCCAACAGATCGCCTCGCAAAAGCGGTTGCAACAAACGCAAGCGCAAGTCGACGAGGTCGTCGATATTATGAAAACAAATGTCGAAAAAGTTCTCGAACGCGATCAAAAGCTCTCAGAACTTGACGACCGAGCTGGTAAGCGTTGTTTATTTAATAAATAATTTTTATAGTTTCAGTTCTTATATATAGAGACAAGGGGAATTTTTAATATTTAAAAGGATAGTTTTTTCTTCAGTAAGCATACGAATAATATTAAATATTATATAAAAATCGATTTACGATTATCTACTTTTAAAGGGTCTGGAAAAATACGTAATCTTATTAAAATAAGTGTAAGATACCTGTCCGCGTTAGTGGTCTATTTACTTGGAGCTATCAAAGAAAATATTGATCTCTCTTTCCAGCTTTATTCTAAGTTTGGGTCGACTAAAAACCGTCTCAATCAATAAATAAGTATGACACAGTTGAATACTCTTCGTTTTCATTTGGAAAGACACGTTGCGTCTGACTAAACCTTAATTTTACTACTGACAGTTTAGTAATGTATGTTATATATTAGGGTGGCTGAAAAACACTTTTTTTCTACAAAGTCTCGATCCCCCTAATTTAATTCTAAATCCGAAAAAAGCAGTGTGCTATTTTTTTTTAATTTTGATTTCACACGTGCCTATTTTGACTTGAAGTTTCCCATGTATATTTCATGGGGAAAAATCACTTTTTGGGGTGTTTTGAATACCTTCTGAGCGTTTTATTCGCGTTTTTCTTTTAATAAAAATAATTACTATGCTCTAATGGAATATTGATATTATTGATTAACATTTTTTAAACAAATGGAGTTTGTTTAAATAATTAAAAATTAATTAACTAATGTAAATTAGGGATAAAAATTATTTAAACGGATTTAGAATCAAATTGGAGGGATCGAGACTCTCTAGCATCAATAATATAAAATAATATAAAAATCTGACTATATTTTTACAGGGAATATTAAACATTTTTTTTTTGTTAAATTATAATTCGAATTGATTCTGAAAGTAATTAGCCGACTTTTTTCAACTTGTCAGTTTTAGTATTTTGTTATTAAGTCATGTATTTTTAAGATTATCAATAAACTTAGTCGACTCCCAAAGAAACAAATTATTAAATTTTGTTCGCAATCTCAAAAAGAAATCACGAAATAAAAAAATATTTTCCAGATGCACTGCAACAAGGAGCATCACAATTTGAACAACAGGCTGGAAAACTGAAAAGGAAGTTCTGGCTACAAAACTTAAAGGTACTTATGGAAATTGTGATA
>JAUESI010000035.1:760558-777915 GCA_032275145.1 Synergus laeviventris
TGAAGTCATTCAAATATCCTGAAATATCTTGAAGTCGAAGTAGGTGTACGCCCGCTTGGTCGAGTTGTCAACCCCTCGAACTTAAATAAACTTTTGGATGTCTCTGAAAAGATCATATCAAACGATTTTGTAATGCATGAGTAATAATGATAAATTATCTATCTTTTTCTAACAACATTAGTACGATTCATCGCTAAAAATTATTCTTCATCTAAAATCTCTGGAAATACCTTCTTTTCAGGGAGTATCACAGGGGGAAGTGACAGCAATACCGACGCTCATCAGCAATTGCCAAAACCCAATCAAAGCCGGTAAATTTAGCAACAATTTGAATCACCAGGAAATTAAGAAGCAATGCATCCATAATCGTACCAAACCAAATGGGTGTGCAATTAATAATGTGGATCATAAAAAAAAAACCTTATAATTGGCTTTTGTATTCAAGACCCTGATTCAAATGTTCGATCCTAAATGTAAAAAAAAATTGAGTAAAGAAGGGAAAAAAAGATTAGGAAAGAAGACTTTTCCATGATGGAATTTCCTCCTTGATGTCTCGTCGAGAAACATTTTGCCAGCACAACGATGTGGATCAATTTTATAAAATTGATCCTTATGTTTGGAATCACATTACAGTTCATCCAATATGAATATCGGAAGCTTGTTAACGATTTTTCTTCAATGTTCGAGTGCACTACATTTTCGAAGACTTTCACTTGAAGGAAAAAATATTTAAATAGAAATTCCAAATTAAATTTCTTTATAAAGTAAATATTTGAATGATGTATAATTTCTTCGACGTTATTTGTAAACTTTCAAGCACTCCAAGAATATTCTGTTATCGAAAGAAGCTTTTCTCAAATTTTCTTTACTCAATGGGAGAAGAAATTGCATAAATGTCAACTGGAAATTTTTCTGTACTGAGATTAGCTGTTATATACATTTATATAACACTCTTATCCACGAACTGTAACAATTATATAACAGTTGTATCATATTTGACTAAACAATCTTTGCTGGCCATGTAAGTGAGGAAAAATGAATTGAAACTATTGTATCAATCTTCATTGTGTTCAATCAATATATTAAATCATCAAATAATGTTGTAGTCAAGAGATTAAAATAATAATAATAATATCTTAATAATCGTTATCAGAGTGAAATTAGCTACAACTCTAGTTAATTTAATGTTCAATGAATCATTATTTTACGACCCATTATGTTAAAAGAGTCGTAAAATAAATTGTACAAGCATAAATTAGAATTTCCATCGTTAAAAGTACAATAAGACATAATTATAAATTGCATATAGTAGATATAATTGAACACAAATAATTTCTATATAAATCAATGTCTTATTAAAAACCTTAACTGATACAACAGTTTTGAAAATCATTTTTCGTTGCTTCTATCAGAAGAAACTTATCCTAATCATAAATTAAAAAGTTTCTCTCATCAGTCGAACCTGAAAAAAGGAAAACGAGAGGGAAAATTGTAAAGATGCGGAGTATACAAGATGTTCGTAAAATTGATCAGTTTTGACGAATGAGAAGATTTGGAAATATAAAACAAAGAAATCATCTTCAGATTTCCTCTTTCGATTCTATGTGTTTTTCTATATTTAAAAACTTTTAATCTCCTCTCGATGGTTTTTAATTTTTTATAAATACAAACTTGAACTAACGTTTTATTATATAAGAGGGTACAATAGACTGTTTTTAAAGAATGCTTACAAATATAATATATAAATTATTCATAAATATAATGTAATGATATTATACACTGGTGTATGTGTAAAAAATTTCGTCGTTACCGATCACAGCTTTTACGAACAGCATGTATAGAACGTTTAGGACGAGATATAATTATACCTAGACATGTTTTATGGCTTAAAATTTATCTACCGATGTTATATATAATGAAGATAAAATAAAAGACGAGAAGGGTATGATAACTTTAAGAGACAATGATAATATATTGATAAAACAAAGTGACATCCGAACACCTGCGCTTTGACGAATATATACAGGTAATAGTATATTATGCATCAAGGGGAAGAAGTGGGACTTTTTCAAATGGTGTATGTTTTCAGTATGAGTCGCAAGCGAACGCGTACAAGCCAGAAAAAAGTATTGAAAACATACACCAGAGTAGACAAAGACCCTCTCTCCCATGATGCATACAATATTTTATATAACAAAGGCATTGATATAGAGGTTTTTCATATCTGTGGAGCGGATCTTAAATGTCACTTTTCAAGCTCATAGGTACTTAGTCATGTAGGTATATCTATACTGTAAAAATTGTAATGTCATCGATATATAATAGCAATTGCATTCTATAAGCTGAAAAGAGGTACTTCATATTCGGTCCAGACATGAAAAACGGTCACACTCGTGCTTGTGTTATATAAATGATTATTATTATAACTTCCACGCGAACATTATGTAGATGATTGTAAAAAATGAGAGTTATACTTATTTATCGAATAAGAGGCGTCCTATACCGTCATGAAGGGTATTACCGGTTTAAATAATCATTATTGTTTGTTAGGAGAATGTCATTGTCATTGGCTGTACAATTAGCACCTGAAGCTGAATTATCCGCAATGTAAGAAATAAACTATGGCGACGAGCCGATTTAAAACATGTATTCATCATTTTCAGTTCACAGCTTACCATGAGTTTTTACTCTAAAAATGTTATAAAAAGGTAATGACTTTTTCTGCAATTTTAATACAAAACAATGTGCAACATTGATCAATTGTAAAATTAAAATTTTTTGATTTTCGTAAGAAAGGAACTTTTAAACATATTATACATGAAAAGTAACGATAAATAGGAAAATATAGTTTAGATTTGATTAAAATAAAAGGCACGTGATGTCATGGCCTTTTTGAACAGATATACACACTTTGACCAGGAGGTCGAAGAGAAGAGTAAAACCATAAAGAAAATTGGATTTTTCCAATCATAATAATGCCCCAAATATCAAAGGTAAGGGTATCATTTAAAAAAATACTTAATTTGCATGAAAACTGAATTTCCTGCATGTTTTCTTCTCAATCTTTTTCAGTCCTAATTTACATATTATTTTAAATCCTTTTAATCATATTATCAGTTATTTGATTATATCTAATTCTCAGTCAAGTGTATGAAGAAAAAAGTTTATTCATATACATATTATAAAAATAAGTGAAATCAAATTGAAGAAATGGGTGTACTTCCGAAAAGGGTCCATAAAAAATCATGGTTTTTTGCGTTTATGTCAGATAATATGCAAAGTTTAAAAAAATGTTTGCAACAAAAGATGTAGATCTCATCGAAATACACATTTTTTGATCTGAACATTTTTTTTCTGCGAGTAATAGTTTCTGAATAAATCAGTGGTACATCAATTTTTATTTTAAGAAAACCATAAAGGTACATCCATTATTTTTGGCTTCTCTTTACCATTTCCTTTTACCTTGCCCTTGCCATTTCCCTTTATCATTTCCCTTTACCATTACAAAAAATATGTACTTCCATGATATCTACAACTTTTGTTTGAAACATTTAAAAAAATTTTGCATAATAGCTGACATTAACACAAGAAACCATGAGTTTTTAAGATTTTTTCATGGTTTCACCATGATAATCGACTAGTCGCTAACTTTCACTGTTATCGGAAGTGCACCCTTTTCGAAAGTTTATCCGAAGAAATAACAGATGTACTTTTCTAATATCATTTTCAAGTTTAATTTGCATTTATGGTATTCTTATATCAATAAAAGCAATGAATTTTTTATATATTCTTAAGGTTCAGGTATGTAATATTAAAATTTAATTTAACAGTCGTAAATTATAACCGTTTCGAACTTTAAATGCGAACAAAAAAAAGAAATGTGTTTAGAAACTCAAACTTCGACCTATTTTTTTCTGTTGTATTAAATTAAAAATAGCTCCCAAAAGTCACTCTATAGAACAACAGTAAATGTTCTCGACAGACGCATAACATCACACGAGAATTCACTAAAAATATATATAACATGTAACTCGAAACAGCGCAAACAATTCGCATACATGAAGTTTGCCTCTCATGAAAGTTTACTGCGCAAAAAACTTTATAAATATTATACGAAGTATATAATATACAACATATACAAAGTACAGCATGGTTCTAAAATATCATCAAGTCTACAATAAATTCAATGTGATGAACAACAATTATTTTTAAGCATTCACGTTACCCCGCTTTTTTATTCTCCCAGAAGTTATTGTTCAATGTTTTAAATTTAAGTACATTTTTCTGTGGCGTTTTCCTTATTATATAAATGGATATCTCGAAATTTATTATGTTAGAGTCTCTTTATTTTAAATGTTATTAGTATTTATATACTGTGTTTTCCTTGTAAAACTGTAGCACTCTCATAATATAAGTATATATTAATTTAGTGTCTTAATTTACAGTGTATTACGCTCTCTAATGGAATTTGTAATGTACAATTTACAAAAGTATTTTGTCAGTAACATTTTTGTACAGTAATATGACAAAATATTCTGGTTCTAAATCCTAGTCATTAAAACCTTAAATAACTTAAACTGTCAATTTTCAAGCCCTCACTGTTGATTTGAAAAATTATTATTCAATAAAATTAATTGTTTGTTTTTATTCACAGCCAAGTTTATGCCGGATACACCGCCAGTTCCACAACCGCCTATGTATCAATATCCACCTCCACCACCACCAGCTGGTCCAGCTCCTGCAGGCAATCCAGCTGGTCCACAAGCACCACAACCTTTTGTTGGCTCTATGAATTTTGAACATGGACTTCGCAGTCTCATCTAAAATTTCAATCAGTGAAACTGACAAAATAATAATCGTCAATCGACGCCAAAATCTTCATTGAGAAAGAAAAACTATAACTTTTCCTCATTTTTGACTCCACATTATTTAATTTTTTTCCAAAAAGATATTTCAGCTTCGGGGTATCCAAAATTTGGTTTATTTCTTTACAATAAAAAATCAAATTCAAATGTCTAAGATTTAGTTACAAATAGAAATGCAATTTTAATTTATTGATTCATTTATAGGATCCCTTCTAAGAACAAACTACTCTGAATGAAAAACAAAATTTAGATATTTTAACTTGCTGGGAAGTTTTATTCTAATTTTTTGTCTGTGTTCCATCAAATACAACCAAAGTTTGTTTAAATTACATATTATGTATAAACTTTATCAATTTAAAAAAAATTTCTTAAAATATAAAGAAAATAACGTAGCGTTTAAAACATAAATATTAATTTTTATTGATCAAAGAACAATTTGTTTAAATAAAAATAGTTTTAAATTAAATATGTTACCTCAAATGCAAGAAATCTGAATATGAAAGTTATTCTTGATTTGCGTCCACCTTGGGGAGCTAGCATGCAATTAATAAAGCTACTGTTCATCTGCAGAGGTACATAAATATACGTACTCAGTCGTATATTATTGTACGTGTATATAATAAATTACGAATCGTCAATGTAATATAATTCAGTACGTATTCCGCTATTTCAAACCAAAAGCAAATTATAAAAATAATAATTTTAACTAAAATATATATTATTTATAATATATATTATATATACAATTTGAAAAAAGGAACAAGGAGAAATAAAAAAAATACGATTAGTAGGGTTGAGTCTAAAAAAATTAATTTTGGTAATTAAATTTTTTTAATTTATTAGCTTTTCGTCAAATAGCAATATTAAATGAAATACAGTTTTGCTACTGGTCGAAATGACGAAGAATTAAACATTTTATTGGAATCAAGATTTTTAGAACTACCAGATTCTGCTGGATCGACCTTTTAACATAAGGTACGGATCAATAGGGTTTAGGATCTAAGAGCTACGTTATTGTAATTAAAGACAATTAGGAATAAAGAATAAAGATTGTGAAATGGCGTAGCTAAACACACTTAATTACGATTATTAAGATTTCTTATTCAATATTTATTTTTCTTCTTAATGTTTTCCTTTTCTTATTGCCATTCTGTGTACTTTCAAATTATTGAAAGGAAGACTTCTCAAGTTTTTCCTATAGGAGTAGGCGTTTAATTATATATAAATATATATAGTTTTATGTAAAGTGCTAGAGAAAAGTTGTTATACTTCAAATTATAATGTATAATAAAAAAATTATTTCGCTCTAGGTCTATGCAATTCAAAAGTGCTTCTGTATACAACATATTATTAATTGCTAACAGTAATAATGTAATGTTATTATGCCATAATTATAAATATACACATGACTGGGAATCTGAAGTTATTTTTACCCTTTAAGGGCATGTAGTATATATTATGACGTTAGAAATTTTATCGACCGATCAAATAATTATATTCCACAAATTTATTTTTATTGTATATGACAGTATGTGGCCCTAAAATTTTGGGAATTAACGAAGAATATACTAGAAGATACCAGGGCATCATAGTCTGGTGCTCTTTCATTTTTATAGAAATTTTTTTAACATGTCGTTATTTATTTTGTGACACCAGACAGAGTGATAACCCAGTCAGAGATGCATAACGGTAATGGTAGTACTCATCACTGATTAATTCCCAAAATTTTGGAAAATTTTTAAATACTAGATATACGTACTAGGGTGGGCGGAAAAAAAATTTGTTTATCCTATTTTTAATTCATTTTTTCAAATATTTAACGCGTAAATACAATTTTTTCCATTTTCAACACACTTGAGGAGGTAAAAGATATTAATCGATTTGAAAAAAAAATTAATAGTATATTCAGCTCATCAAGAACAAATAAGTTTATGCTATTAGAAATCGATCGCATGCAATTGCCTTTTTTCGGCCGACCCTAATACGTATGTTTTGAATTTGGCGCGCTTTTGTATCTGACAAAACTTCCCAAACACTTCCAAACAGGTCCTGCTATACCGTTTCACATGATATTTCCATCAATTCAATAAAAACATATTTAATGATGGTATGTTTAACTTCCATAGTTGCGCAATAAGTAAATTCAATTTAAAATATATAATTCTCCTCAATTTTTAGGCTTCAAAATTGACTTACTTTGCAATTAAATGTCGTACAACGTCTCGAGGGAACGAAGAAGCGTCAAATTCATATTCATATCCCTAGGTTGGCAGGACTTTCTCGTGAGCATACGCTCTAAGTTCGTGAACTTTTATCACTGACATTTGTGAAGAGGTTATGTTTATAGAAAATAAAAGTGCGCTTGTTTATGCCTTTTTGACAATATAAATGACGTACGGTAAAAAAACGACCGTAAAACTAATAAATTTTACAATATTATTTATCTTCGGTAACTACGATTGTCTTAATAAATAGATAAATAAAAATAAATGGATGTATAGTAAAATAATAATATATATAAATATATTGATACCGCTTCTCGTTATAGGTTATGTTATAATATTAAAATAATACTTCTTCACTGGAAATTATGTAAACACTAGAGCTTAATAGTAACAATTTGATAGTAATTTTAATTTTTTACGATCTGGAAATACTCACAACGGATAAAATGGAAGATATCGAGAAGCCAGATTCTGCAGAAAAAGTGGAAAGTACTCCGAAACAAAGTGCACCAGTGAATTCTGAAAAACGCATTTCAAACGAAAAAATGTCATCTGTTCCTGAAGATTCTAGATTTACTATAAGTCAAAGTTGTTCTTCAAACGAAAATTCAAATTCCGAATCCGAAATGTCTGAAAAGAGTGAAATTGAATCCACTGGGTCAAAAGAAGATGCTTTTTCTGAGCAATCAGTTGGTTCTCCAGATGCGGACCATTTTCCTCAACATACTTTTAAGGTACCAGATTCACTTATGGGCCATCGAAAAGGAAGATCTTCAAAACACACCGCAGATTCTCCAACAATCGATCCTTGTCACAGTATAGTTCCAGCCGAATGGTTTTTGGAAAAAGCTGACGAAGCTCCTCTAAGCCCTGAAAACTCGGAAGAAACTGATAATATGGAACGTGAGATAAGGCAAGAAAAAGATAAAAAGTTACGGGAGGAAAAGGATAAAGAAACTCAGATAGAAAAGGTTAAACAGGCAGAAAGAGAAAAAGATAAGATGATACAGATAGAAAAGGATAAACAGATCGAGATAGAAAAGGAGAAGCAATTAAAAATTGAAAAAGAGAAGCAATTAAAAATTGAAAAGGAGAAGCAATTAAAAATTGAAAAGCAAAAACAGATAAGGACAGAAATTCCTTTATGCTACAAAGAACCACCATGGAGTGGCAAGCCGGATCAAGAATATAAAGCGGAGGTTTTAAAATCTGGTTTGATTTTAGAAGTGATAGATTTAAGCAAGAAAAATTTCTATGTTGTTGGGAGATTACCAGTTTGTGATATTTCTCTTGCTCATCCCACGATTTCTAGATATCATGCAGTCTTTCAATATCGAAGTGAATCAGACGAGAAGAATGAAAAAGGTTTGTACGTGTATGATTTAGGGAGCACTCATGGTACTTTTTGGAATGGGAATCGCATAAGGCCAAATATGTATGTGAGAATCAGAGGTGGGCATATGATCAAATTTGGAAACAGTCAGAGGAAGTTTATTATGCAAACTCCGCCTGAAGAAGAGGAAGAACAGTCTGACCTAACTGTTACTGAGTTGAAGGTATTTATTTAATAATAAATACATATATTCTCTCTCTCGATTAAAATCTATTAAGAAGTGTATCTACAGTACAATGTTCCTGAAATATTTTCTTTGATAATTTTCAGGAAAAACGAAGATTAGAACTAGAGGAACGGACTAAATTGGACTTGGAGCGTCGCAGAGATGAAGAAATGGCAGAAAAATTGCGACTTGAAAAAGAGGAGAACGAAGGAATCGATTGGGGAATGGGAGAAGATGCAGATGAAGAAACAGATTTAACAGAAAATCCGTATGCTCAAACTAATAATGAAGAACTCTTTCTGGATGATCCAAAGAAAACTTTACGTGGTTGGTTTGAGCGAGAAGGGCAAGAACTGCAGTATCAATCTGATGAAAAGGGAATTGGGCGATTTGCATGTTGGGTTGAGTAAGTAGAAGCATTATAAATAATAATAGTTCTATAATAAACTGTAGTATTTACAATATTTACATAGATTTAATAATTTCTCATGACACTACTCTTTTAATTTGTCCATTTTTAGTTTGCCAATTGAGGATTATGTGGGAAGAACAATACGAGCAGAGGTGACTGTTAAAGGAAAGAAGAAAGATGCAGTTGTTCAGTGCGCTTTAGAAGCTTGTAGAATTCTAGATAGACATGGACTTTTGAGACAGGCTGTTCATGGTTAGTATAACACTCAATTGACTTTCATGCAATAATAAAAACTTAATTTATTGAAAAATATATTTTTTTGCAGAAGGTAGAAAGCGGAAAACTCGAAACTGGGAGGAAGAAGATTTTTACGATTCTGACGAAGATAATTTCCTAGATAGAACAGGCTCAGTGGAGAAAAAACGAGAACAAAGGATGAGAATGGCTGGAAAACTTAACTCGAAAGCAGAAACATATAATTCGCTCGTAAGTTTTTCTTATTATACTTAAAGTAGGTTTTCTTTTTATTATTGCAAAAAAAATAAATAAAAACAAAAAATAATCTTTCGAATAATATCACATACCATTTTTTATTGTATTGCAGACTGAAAAGCATACGGAAATTTTGAAGCAAATCGCAGATATTGAAAATCGTCTAAAGAAATCTCAAAATGCACTAGACTTGGAATCATCTGGCTCTAGTGTAGATGCATTGGATGCTTTTATGTCGAAGTTAAAGAGTACGATAATCTTAAACAAGAGCGAAACTACTAAACTCAAAATGGATTTAGTAAAACTCCGCAAAGAAGAGGAAGAATTATTAAAATTAATCGAGATTTCTAAACCGGCGAATTTGCCGGCTTTGAATCCTCAAGTTTCAAGTTCCGAATCGGCTGGAAGTAAAGAAAAATCAACAATTAAGTCGCTTAAAGTTGAAGTAAGTATTGATAACATTTTAAAGAATACCTAACAAAATGATTTAACATATATTTCAGAATCTTATTTAATTTAACTTATGTTTATTTTCCAGAAGGTACTTAAACAATCCAAAACTTCAGAAAATTATCAAAAACCAGAATCAAACTTGGAGGTCGAAAACGATGCTCAAAGGGGCAGTTCTTCAAAAATTGAACCTAAAAAGCCGAAAGAATCAAATAAAAGATCAAGCGACGTGGGCACTGATAAATCATTAGAACCCAAGTCCAAAATTATGAAAGAGAGTGAGGAAAGTAGTGAGATTAATACGAAAGTCGTTAGTGGACAAAGTTCTGGAAGCGATGCATATGAGCCAATGGAAGAAAACGATAAAGGGAGTAAGGAAGAGGAATCGGAAGAGAAAAATACTGAAGACGAGGAGGAAACTCTGAAGCGAAAGAAACGCAACTTAAAAAGAATTCAACAACGAGCTTCAAAGGCAGAAAAGGAGAAAATAAAAAGCTACGAGGACGAAGTTCGTAAGGATGATTATTGCACTTGGGTACCACCGGAAGGACAAAGCGGAGACGGGAAAACCTCACTGAACGAAAAGTTTGGATATTAAACAAGATATATTTTTAGATTTTCTTCTAACGAATAGTAAAATGTACTACAATCATTCGCGATTCTAAAATATCTTTTTATAGCACATGCATGAGTATATCCAGTTTTCATGCCTATGTAAAAAAAAATATCGTAGTAGTCATGGGGATAGATTTGTTCAACTTGTGTGATATTTCCAGTTACCCCTTGACTCATAATATACTATTTTATGATTTGTACATAGATATAAGTAAGTCTTAAATAAATATTGTATAGCCTAAACCTACCGGAAAAAAACGACTAACGGGAACCCATTCGGACTAGACGTCGCGCTCGAATGTGCTTGGTTTTCTTTTAATTTTTTTAATTATTATTTTTCATTAAATACAGTAATTCACAGTTTCTAGGATGATATAAATGGTTCATTCAATTGTTTCTGTTAAAGATAATTAATTTTAGGTCATACTTGCTTAAATGCCAAAAATAAGTGATCATACTTATATCAAATATTATTATTTATTCAGAGAGATGTAAGAGAAATCTTTTAAGGATAATTACAGTTTGAGAACTCCTTCAATTTGCAAAACTGCATCCACACTTGACATTTAAGAAAAAGTTGAATCCTTGGTGTGCAAACATAACATGTTAAGCAGCAACAGGCTTTAAGACATCGAGCAGAAACGTTTCTTCCTCGACCAAGCTTCAACTCTCTCTTTCTCTGTTTCATTCTCTCTCGTTTAACTCAGACTGGCAATGAACTTGCTTCTAAAGTGCTAGTGTGTCCGCGGCTTCGATACTGCCCAGTTCTTTCAAACAAGCCAGCGCTTGCCACTCACAGGTGCGCATAAACGCAAAAGAACCGGAACAAACACAGAAAAATGTTGTTAAGATTTGCAATTTTCGTTGGTCTCAGCTCTGTTGTGGCCACTATAATATACTTCACCCCGGTGCCAGGTAAGTTCAAAATAGAAACTCAGAAAATTCACTTAAAAGTCGAAATAACATAGCTGATTGAACTTTCGAAATGACATAACGAAAAACATTTCCGCAACAGCATTTCCGGTTTCAACGATATTCAAAGAAAATATAAAAGCAGATTTTAAATGATCTTGTATGGCTTTAAGAAAGCTATAATATTCGTTAAAATGAAAATATTGCACGAAATATAAATTTAGAAAATAGATATACCATTCCCCCATTTGAACCATAAGATCTATTTTTATAATATTTTTTATATATTATAATTTTATTTTTGTTTTTGGAATTTCAATTAAATTTTATATACGTAAGTGGTCAATACTCTTATAAGTTTTAAGGTATACGTGAATGGTGAAAGTTACTTTGGATATGTTTTTGTATCGTGCTAATGAAAGAAACCGGATGGTTAACAACTTATCACAAATAACTTCGTTACCAAAAAGTTACTTTGCGTTCTGCAAGGTGCAATCTCAAAACAAAAATTAATAATAATATAATAAAATATTTTATTTTTTTGTATCAAAATTGAACAATTTTTTTTAAGAAGTTCTGTGGAGGGGATAACTGGAAATTGGGGGAATGTTTATTCTTTCTCTACTTCTTTCAAAGTATAGGTGGGGGAGGGGGCATTTAAGTCTAAACTTTTTTTTGAAAAGACAAGCAGCCATATGTCCCTATTGGATCCGCGCCTCAGTACTGATGATAATATAACATAAATTAAAAATTAGTCGATTATTTAAAACATTTTATTATTTAAAAGTAAAGTTGTTACACAAAATTACATAAACTTTTTGAACTGTAAACTTCAAAGATCAGTTATTGAGAGTGAAAGTTCCTTCGTATTATAAATGATGGTACCGATCTTTTACTTTTCCTTGCTCAGAAAAATACAATACAGAATGTAATGGTTACGATATTTCACTTTTGATTTCATATTATAATAATAAGCAATTAAAAATTAGATTAAAATTGAACGATTACACAATAACGGTATTCTTGCATTTTTAGAAGCAAATTTGTTTTTATTTTGTAAATATAACTTTATATAAAGAAACTAATATAACAGAAACAAATTACTTCTAAAAATACGAGATAATTTTAAATACAAATTCGTATTAAGCAACGATTGTGTATAACTTCTCAATCCAAAATTTATACTGCACTGTACAGAAACAAGAACGCATTTATAAATACTTTGAAATTTGCTTTTTTCCAATATCATTTGACACACCGATTTCTAAAATCTGTATTCGTGACTTTTAGAATACACGATTATTCTGATAAGAGTAAACCACGATCCAGCAAGCTTAAATTGTGTGAATCACTGATGATCGGGTCACGAATTCCGTGATCAGATTGCCCTGGACTATCTTTCACTCCGGAATTTTAACAAATAGAAGATTGCTTAAATAAAAAGAAAATTAATTATAAAGAAACTCCTAATAAGTTATGACTTGAAATTAATGCCTCGAAAAATATTTCTAATTAGGGTATTTTTTTCGACCATCCCAAAATAGATATTGTACATATATATATTACAATTATATCTCTTTTTTCACAACTGTTTAAAAATATACGTTTTGTACTAAATACATCTTCAATTAAAGAGATTTGATCTGGCTAGCGTGCTAGCAAAATCAGCAAGGTTGATGACCTTCGTTCTTGATTGCATATACTGCTTTACAAGTCAGTCAGGTGTCTATTAGTTTTAATAAAGGCGACATAAATTACATTACATTGCCAAGGTTCTCTTACAATCAAGAACTTAAATTAACTCTAGTGATTTAAATCTTAAATTTGCATGCAGATTTGGGTCCTCGTCAGTTTTGGGTAAGTTAATTTTTTTTGAGTAAATAGTTCAAATTACCTTACTTAACGAAAAAAAGTAACTATGTTACAGTTACAGTTAAGATAACTTTAGCTACCTAAAAAGTTACTTTCCTCTCTTCCTTAATTTTTTTATTTAAAATAAAAATAATTAATATAAGGTTAATAAAATTATTTATTATTATATTATTATAATAAAATATTAATGATTCATCAGAATAATATTTTTAAAAACCTTTAAAACCATTTTTTATTAGAAGAAAAATGTAAATTGACCATACAAAAAACGTATACAAAAAAAACCAAAGTAATTGTAAAGAAACTAAAATTAAGTTACAAGTTACTTTTTTTAAAAGTAACTAAGTTACCCTAAAAATTACTAAAAATGGGGGTGTGAAATTTCACACAACTCTAATACATTCTCTGATGAGTATTAACTCTCTCAATAAAATTAAAAAATTGCCCTACCAGGGCTGCAGAAGGGACAGCTTCTGTAGGGACCTGGTGTGTCTTACATGGGTCGTATATGGGCTCTATAGAGGCTCTAGCTGAGCCCTACAGAGGCCCTTCATAGTTTGCCATCGTGGGGCCAACATAGTAAAAGAGGCAAATTACGTAGGGCCCCGATGGACGCCAAATCAAAATTGCACTTAAAAGATACGTTTTTGTTTTAGCACTTGTAAAATTAAATCAACCATTGAGCGGATTTCATATTCAGAAAATGAAAATAAATCTATCGCAATTGAAATAAATATTGGAAAAACGAATCAGGAGTAGAAAAAACAACGTAATTTTATAATAATTAGAGAGGTAGTTTTCACATTTTATCCATCAATTAAAAGATTCCATGTTCATTTCTTACACGAAATACATACGTTATTCCGCCATAGTATGTGCACTTTCTCTTTGATTGTATGGTTAAGGATTATATATTAATGCGTATGTTCATATTGATTTCGCG
Source organism: Synergus laeviventris (assembly GCA_032275145.1). NCBI lineage: Eukaryota > Metazoa > Arthropoda > Insecta > Hymenoptera > Cynipidae > Synergus > Synergus laeviventris. The sequence continues at coordinate 774,904 of JAUESI010000035.1, forward strand.
AATTATCAATTACACATATAACTCATAAATAATATGGATCGTAATAGAATATATTATATGCAGTGCATTATACATTTATACGTTATATGCATCGCTTTAATTATCAATACGGTCGCAGTTAAAATAATGCATTTGCTGTAAGAATTATAAAACAATAAGTCTCTTATGTAATTAGAGTTTCTTGCATAGAGTAAACAACAGTAGGGCCAAAAAATGTTTCATGAGCAAATTGATATTCAAAAGTCATTTCTGAACAGATTTGCACGTTTTTTTTAAATTAAAGATAATAAAACTGCGCAACAAACTGTCGATCCATATTTTTAAAGAAATGTTTATATTGTTTATTGAATAACAAATATTTTTTAACTCATTGTTTTGAAGAGTACCGGGTTTCGAGAAATATTTTTATTCAATCTCAAATACCTAGAATCAAGGAAGCAACTATCCAGGAAAGTTATCCAATAGATTAGGAATTGTTTAAAGCTGGATTGAATTTGTTATAAACAAATAAGTGAGTGAAAATGGATTCATGGGGATTGACAGTGATTCCTTAATTGATTCGCACTAAATATGAATAATTTAAAGACAAAAATCGTTTTTTAACTAAATTCATGAAATACAATAAATAATTTGTCATTTTATAAACAAATTTATAAACAATTGGCCATATCAGGTATTTATGATGGAATAAATAAAGTTTTTGTCTACTGAATCCACCAAAAATTATACAGTAATGTCACTTAATTGTCAGATTTAGTCATTCAATAATAATTGATGATTATTTAAATACATTTAATTAATAAATGCACTGTTTGGCTATTTTTAGAAGTAGAAACTTGAGGTTTACAACGTACGATGAAGCGTAAATGACTAATTTTTAAACCTTTAGCGAGTCTATATGACAATCAACAATTTTAATTATTAACAACAATTGTATAAAAACATTTTTATTAACCTAGGCCTTTTTTGAAAAAAAAAAATTGCGTTTCTATAATGTATTAGCAGCTTGGTATTTATCAATGACTTTTAGCTGTCAATGCCTATGAATCCATTTTCACTGATTTATTTGTTGCTAACAAATTTAATCGATTTTAAAAGAATTTCTAAGCTATTGGAAAACTTTCCTGGATAGTTGCTTCATTGATTCTAGATATCTGGGATTATTTCTCGAAACCCTGTACTCTTAAAAAAAAATGGATTTTTTCATTTTTCTTATTAAATAAAAAAAATACAAGTTTATTTAAAAATATGGATCGACAGTATTGTGAGGAACTTTATTAGCTTTAATTTTTTAAAAAAATGTTCAAATTGGTTCAGAAATAAATCTACTTTTATGACTACGAACTCCCTAACAGAGTTGTACTAAAATGTTGTGCAATGGTTAATGAGATAATTTATACCTAAAATTTGGATATGGTCTTAATAGATTATGTTCTCAAGAATTAGTATAATTGCTGATATGTTTCTCAGAGAAAGCCAATCGAACAAAGCTTCATAAACGTAATTGCATCTTAAAAATACTCGCTTTCTCGATGATGATCATATAGACGTTAGCACTATTATATTACCTTCCTCTATACTTTGTTTCTGTCACTACTTTCATTAAAAATGATAATCGATTACAGTAAAGCAGCAGCCATAAATTATTGATGTTCCAAGATATTCCGTGCCAGAACTTTCATTTAGAAAAGCTGACAAACATATTTGTTATTTTTTATTTTGTTCTATCTTATTTATATTTTGAAAGCTGTCAATAATAATAAGTATGCAAATTTCATATTTATCTGTAATGCTGTTTAATTAAGAAACGCAGAAATCGATTTAATTTATTCCATATTAGAAAGAGAATTTAGCACTACTCTTTTTTTAATATTGCTTTTTAAAATTTATATTTCCTCTAAAGCACAGCAACTTTCCAATCTAGAACGTCCTGTTTTTTTTTTCGTAATTGGCTGATCAAAACTGTCATATCTACTGATAAATATCTTTAAAACAGGATGAAATGCATTTACTATAAGGTCATAAGGTAAATTTGTAGATTCATATCATGATTTCATCTGAAATTTATTGACCATGCAAATAACATAAGAGCATGAGAAATTAGACATCCTGATATCATTTTTTCTAATGAAGTCATAAATAATACTAAACTAAAACCGCCGATTTAAATAATGCTAATCTTTATACATGTGCTTTTGTTTCCATTATAAATATTTAATGATTTTATACGTAATACATCAGTAATTATTTATTTTTCATCCAATTGTTTTTCAACTATTATTTAATAAAACAATTCGTTACACTTTTACTATTTTTTCATCTTTAATCAAAAAAATGAAGCAAGTCAAATGCATAAAACATTACTGAGCTAGTTGCTTAGTGCCCTTTCACTACTTTCTTTTCATGGTCCTCTATAGATTTGGCAATAATAGAAAGTAGAAGTAAATTCTGTAATAAGGCACCAATATTTTTGAATCGAAGGGGACCCGATGAGAGGCAAATCTCTATTTCGATGGAGTAGCACGTTTCATTTATGGTAAACGTTTTCGTCTGTGACTATAGATATTGACATCCTCTTACAAAATTCTGCCATTCGAGACTTTTGGAAAGTGTTTATTTTATGGAAATCATAAGGAACTAGTATATTTCAAGCGATAGGAATATTCGAGGAAGCATCAAATATAACGTCTTATGTAACGCTTGTGAAACCTAAAACGCACTTTTCATTTTCATTGCCAATTAAGTGCCTAACAACTCTCGGAATTAATTTAAATTAACCAATGCTAATTACTGATTCTAAGTTAGTTACAATAAATTATGGAATAGGAATTTCTTTCGTAATTTTGAAATGTGCATTTTAAGATTAATCAATCACTTATCGTTTAATTGATAATGGAATGGTGTGTGCACTTTAAAACTAGATTAGCAATTTTCATTATTAAATTCTTTATTATATTTGGTATTGCTTTGTGTTCAGTTTGAACTGAAAGGAATTGTTTTGAATTAAGATAT
>JAUESI010000035.1:791424-808979 GCA_032275145.1 Synergus laeviventris
ACTGCTGCGCTGGAAGCGGCATTAGCTGAAGCTTTTACATTAGTTGATTCACTGCTAGATCCTTTGCGTGATCCGCTGGACTTTTCGCTAAGGTCGACTGCTGCGCTGGAAGCGGCATTAGCTGAAGCTTTTACATTAGTTGATTCACTGCTAGATCCTTTGCGTGATCCGCTGGACTTTTCGCTAAGGTCGACTGCTGCGCTGGAAGCGGCATTAGCTGAAGCTTTTACATTAGTTGATTCACTGCTAGATCCTTTGCGTGATCCGCTGGTCTTTTCGCTAAGGGCGACTTCTGCGTTGGAAGCGGCGTTTGAAGAAAGTTCGACATCAGATTCTCTACTGTTGGATTCTTTTCCTCTTCTGCCAACCTTACCACCTCTTTTGCTTCCAAGTCTTCTAAGGTCTAAGTCAACATCGAGGTCAACTCCCAGACCAATTCTACTACCTTTTCCTTCACCTTTTCTGCCACCCTTTCCTTTTCCTCCGAGCTCAAGATCGAGATCAATATCGGCGTCTACTGCAAGTCCAAGATCAAGTTCACTTAGTCTGGATGCTATTTTTTTGCCGATACCTCCAACGGTGTTTATAATTCTTCCTCCACCAATGCTGGATCTTCTTCCATTGCCTAAATTTGAAAGACGGTTTTTAATTACATGTACTCGATCAATGCTGTTTTTTTTTATTTACCTATATTTCCAATAATTTCGCCATCTTCTCGCTTTTCAGATCCATAACTATTCGCAGATCTTCGGAACACGTTATGACCGCTTACGGCACAGCTGCATAGAAGCAAAAATGCAGGTAGGAAGGTGTTCCAATTCATGTTGAAACTTGACTGTTGAATTCACTTTCGAAGCGTTGCAATTTATACCTCTAGAGTAACCACTTGCAATAACATTGAAGACGTATTAATTTGTCGGTAGAGAGGAAAAAATTTCTTTGTTATTTCAAAAACACTTGTCTTACGCACGCGTTCCCTGTTTTTTTTTGGTTGTATGCGAAATATAATAGTTACATGCTATAAGTATAACAAGTAACTTTCGCAACTGCGATTATAATTATTAGTATTATCCAAAAACACCAAATTTTTGCTTTTCATTTAAAAATTTTAAAAACGACTTTTTTGAACTTTTAAAAATATGATAATCAATTTCTTTTATAAAATCCTAATTAATAGTTGGTATGGCTTCTAATAACTATTATACCTTTGGAATAGTATTGTTGATTTTATCACATCATTCGCGATTCTTGGAATAAAGATTTTTCAAAAAACGAGATTTTTTAGGATTTTTTTTGTGTCAAATATGGCACACTTAAAAAAATGTTTAAGAACATTGAAATTAATTAATTAACCTGTATTAAAATGTTTAATAATGTATGAAAATAATTCAATAAAACTTGCATAAATGTTATTTGCAATAGGCTCACACCAAAAAGACAAACAAGGCCCTATTTAAGCTCATGCATTATAGATAATACCTACAGTAAATCAGACAAGCTCTTCGAAAAAGATTTATAGATCATCGCAAAACAATCACAGTTTCTTAATTGCTGGTTTTCTAATTGACTGTGTTTTTTTTAGTTCAAAATCAAAATATAATCTTGTTTCAATAAAGTGGTTCATATTCGTGGCACTACCTACAAAATTTGAATGCGTAAATAATATTATTCAAAAAGAAGCTATTCCACATCTCTCGTGCATTTCTTTTACATTAACTCTACTACACTGCTACGTGTAACATTCATTAGCAAAGCTTTATTTAAATAAATAAACATTAAAGACGTTCCTAAGATAATCTCAAGGGATAGTCACTTTTGTATTTTCGTAGCTCACGCCTCAACAAACACATATAAAAAAATGAAACTAAAACTATTTTCTACTTCTATCAAGAGCATTCAGAATCTACTATTACTAATAAAGTATACGTTTTAGTTAGTAATGAACTACTGGTGTGCCGTATTCGAGCTCTATGCTATATTCGAGCCATCTTCTGTACTCCCTGTCCAAAATTTAAAAAAACGGACAAAAATAAAGATTTTCAGCCAAACAACGCACGATATGAAAAAAGTCAATGGAATAAAAACGTTACCTTTTGAAAGCCCTACAAGATTGGCATAACAAGTTTTTGAATTTCTTGAGAAATCGAAAATTTAAATTATCATCACGCAATTCGCTCGCAAGTATGAATGCGCCTATGCGATCGATTCGGTCGAGGGCTTCGCGTTTCGAAATAGTTAGTCATCGCGCTTCGCGCTCGATATTACATATTCTGCATATATGTGCAAATTACAAAATTTGTTTTTAATTCATTCTCATCAGGACACTCACGTTTTTTACTCGATATTTTATATGGACCTCTCGCTTCGCGCTCGGTTCTGTTGACCCCGTAATTAATTTAAATAAATAACTAGTTTTAGTGCGCATACGACGCGTAATTGGTTCGTAGCGCTTCGCGCTCTGAAATATTTGGTCGTTGAGATTCAATACTTCATATTATTTTTGTAACATTTTCTCATATCTCACGTTTTTTGACGGAAAAATTTTATTTTTTATTTTTTAACAAGACTTTCACATTTAAAGCGAAAACTACTTACTCTATTTGTAGATCCGTTTAAGATCAATAATTACGTTTCTTATCATTTTTTCTATATCTCGCGTATCTTTCTATACCTATTCTCGATAATATTTGAATTATCGGTGTTCTTCATTTGTTTTAGATTTAACGGTTTCTATAAATAATAAGACGATCTAGCATTGTTGGTTTGATATAGAAAATTTATTTATTTCTTAGCAAATTAAATTACATGTACAGAAAATTATTGGCGTAAATTTTATTCATGCATTTCATTTTGAACAATGATAATTTTCATTGTGCCTTCATTTGTGTATTCTTGATGAATATTTTATTTACAAATGTTTTATTTACGAGTTCATACTAAAATACTATAAAAGAAAAAACTATGTTGAGTTTAAGGTACAATTAAATATAATCACTCAAAAGCGCCAAATTTAACATGACATTTCGAGGATAATTTTAAGTAGCTTGTCCGTACTTATTTCTAACATTTCATCAGCCACGACAACTGAATAAATATTTTTACGTCATTTAAAAATAAACTTTATTTTTTGTAGTCTTTCTTCTGAATTTGTACATTTGAAAATATTATGGGAAGACGCAACTGCAAAAACATCTGTAAAAAAATTACAAAACGCTACTTTTGTTTTTATTCATTATAGTTGTGTTAATATCGACTCAAAAATATAATAGATGCCCGTAGCGAAAGCTTATAGGGTTGAAGTTCATTCTGAACTAATCCAAAATTTTCTGAATCATTCCGTAATCTGTTTCCGAATCAAAAATTTTCATTCCGATCTAATCCAAAGGAAATTTTCAATACGAATTAAACCGAGGCCAATTCGAATTTTTCAAAATAGTTTAGATTGCGTCGAATAGACCGGATTCATTAGGATTGAAGGTTCTTGTTGACCGGATTCACTTGGATTATAAGATCGAATTGAAAACTCCCTTCGTATTAGATCGGAATAAAACTTTTTTTTTCGCATACAAATTCCAGAATGATTCGAAAAATATCGAATTGGTTCAGAATGAATTTCAATCCGAGGCTTTCGCTGGGGTCATGAATTGCGTAACTTGCATTTCGAATAGCGCAATTCAATTCTTTGCAAATTTAATCATTTGTCTTTTTTTATCATAAACTACATATATTAAATGTTGTTCGATTTTATTCTATTACATCGTTCTATCATCAATTTTTCCCCCATTTCCGGATTCTGCATAGCCTGAATTTCTTCCAGTGTTTTTCCATTAGTTTCCGAAGTTATTAAAAATGAAAGTACGGATCCAAAAATTGCAACAAAAGAAAAAAACCAAAAAGCTGTATAAACGCCAGCAGCATTGCTTATCGCATAATATCCTAATGTAGTCACAAATGAGCAAAGTGAACCAAACATCATTCCACCAGCAACTGCAACACCTTTCACATTAATTGGGAAAATTTCTCCTTGAATGACATATGGCACAACATCAACGCCTAAATAGTATACTACTTGAAATAAAATAAGTCCTGCCAGAGGTAGCCACGTTATTGATGAAATATTTGCATGAATGTAAATTTTTAAATAAAAAAATAATCCTACTATTGATAAAAAGAATCCAGCTAATATTCCAGAAATTAAAAAAATAAGTCTTTTGCTAACTCGGTCCATGATTCCACAAGATATACAAGAAAAAGTAAATCGAACTGCTGCAAGAATTAATACTGATACTTTGGGTTGAATAGAAGATCCGCTGACTGTAAAAATTTCTTCTGTATAACTAACAATCGCAGCTTTTCCTGACATCAACTGTGTCAGCTTGAAGCATATAACAATTAAAATACATTTACGATTAAATCTTTTCATAAAAAGTTCTTTTAAAGAATTTTTCTTTAAATTTTGATTTACTTCTATGTCCAATTTCATTTCTCTGATATCTTGAAAGAGAAATTGGGGATTCCTTATACCCCGCAACTTCATTAAACTTTTCATTGCATTTTCATTGCTCCCTTTCATCAAGAAAAAGTATGGACTTTCTGGCATAAATGAAAATGTCATGAGCGAAAGAATTGGTATTATTACACATGACAAAGTCAGCACTTGGTATGATAACGAAGACCCCACTGCCGTTAACAAAAACATTACAATAGCAGATAATATTCGCATTATACTGACTAAAGTACCTCTCACACTTTTTTCCGATATTTCGGATAAATATATTACTAGTGGAGCGTATGCCCAACCTTGACCCACTCCAGCAATTAATCTCGCAATTAATAGGTATATATAGTTGTCTGCGAAAAAAATTAAAATCCAAGCAATCAAAGATAGCAGAGCAGAAAGTAGCAAACTGTATTTACGACCAATTCGATCAACGAGGAAAATAATTAATAGCGAACCAAATAGATCGCCCAGATTGAATATCGAAATTATCCAGGCTCCTTGTTCATCGGTGACGGGAAATTTTGACTCGTTACTTTTTAAGTAGGGCAGTGCTGGTGATACCCATGCATAATTTGTTACACTTGCTGCTGCCACGAGAGAACCTAACATTCATAAAAAATCGCTAATTAATTAATGATCTTAAATCTTAAATCTCGTAGCATATTAATGTGAAAGTATATTTTTTTATGGGAAATTATTAATTCAACACACTTTAAAAAAAATGTCCATTAAGACCTTGGCCACGCGAGGTACTAGTTACTTATTACTTATTATTAAATAATGAAAATCGCTTTTCAAATGATAAATTAATTATTTGAGCATTTCATCGAAACCAAAACTCACCACTGATTCCAGCGATAAATTGCATCCTGTGATTTTCTTTTTCTGCGCAAATATCTTCATCGTTAAACGTCCCTTCTAATTTTGCCTCACTTTGACAAGATTCATAAATTCTTTTTTGCATCAGGAAATTTTTTATCCCCACAACTTCAGAATATTTTCACTAAAAATGTTATCAATAATATCAATGAAAATATCATGTAAAAAATGAGAAGCTGTGTAATAAATATATCCGATTTATTTATAATATTACTTTTTATAATATTTTGAGCATAGAGATAGCAAAGCGAAAGAATATTCAATTTAATTTTCTGTAGGAATCTTTATATGTTCACTTGCAAGTGAATCAAATATTGCGAGAGACGATTTACACTTACCGTTTTCTCTAATTGAATTAACTTTAATATCTGATGATGGTGAATGATACGTCTATCATAATACATTAGTAAATAAAGTAGAGTTCGCTTTATTCCGAAGCACACAATCTGAGTTGAAGAGCTCTTATCTTTAAGGTCGTATACCTGTAGTGTTATAATTTCGCTAAAATTGTTATCTATATTACAATAGTAGTAGTCACAGTAGTTAATGAATTAGTATTTATAAATTAGTAGGTCGGCGATTCTTACAATTTTTATGAAAAAGATATAAAATAATAAATAATAATATTTTAAATCGAATATTATGATTTTGAATAGTTATATATTTTTAACTTCCTTTGGAATTACTGAGAGCGTGATTAAATATTAGATGCGCATCTAAGTTTCCACTGTTTGTCAATAGATGGCTCCAGCATATTGAAAACGTCATGAACCAAGCTTAGACAGATGGTAAACAACGCGTTTTGGCACATTAGTGATTTTGTTTTGACGTCATATAAGTACTTCTGGTTGTCTTATTTAGTGCCATATAATCGTCATTTGCGTATCAGAGCTCTAAAAAGTGAAACAACGTGCCGTGATTGGTTCCGTCGCTTCAAAGACGATTTTGATGTTGACGATCGTCCGCATGAAGGAAGGCCCAAAACCTTCGAAGACGCTGAATTAGAGGCATTGGTCGATGAGGATCCGTGCCAAATGGAAGCCAAGACATTTCTAATGGATTGCATGCGTTGGGAATGATCGAAAAACAAGGAACTTTGGTTCCTTATGTGGCACATGGTCTAGCTGATCAGCAGTTTCACTCATATGAAGGCATCAAAGAATGGCTTGATTCGTGGATAGCAAAAGATGAACACTTTTACCGTAACAGTATTCGAGCTGCGTACATAATATTAGATAAAAAATTTTAATGATTCGGCAAACCCTTTCTAATCGACAATTTTAAGTTCGCGTTCTTTTTCTAGCTTCTCTTTCATTTCCGGATTCTGCATTGCCTGGATTTCCTCCAATGTCATTCCTTTAGTTTCTGGCATAATCCAAAACGTGATCAAAGATCCAAATAACACCGCAATTGCAAAAAACCAAAAGGTTGTATAAACACCAACAGTATCGCGTAAAGCACTGTAGCCTGCCGAAGTTCCAAAGGCAAAAGCTGATCCTAGAACCATCCCACAAGCAACTGCATTTCCCTTGACATTTACTGAGAAAAGTTCTCCTTGAACAATATAGGGAATAGTACCAATTCCTAATAGATACACTACATGAAACACAACTAATGCCACAAGAGGTAGCCAATTAATAAAAGAGACGTCTGTCTTAAGGTGAAGATCCATAAAGAAAAAGAGACCAACACTTCCTAAACAAATCGAGGCTATTAATCCAGTAGACAAAAAGAGTGCTCTTCTATCAAATCGATCTATCACTAAATTAGTCGCTAATGCAGCTAGAATCGCTATTCCATTAAGGATCATAACTTGAAATTCAGGTTTTATGGAAGGACTACTATAACTAAAAATATTCTGAGCATATGCAGAAATAGCAACTATCCCTGAGAGAAATTGAGTCATCTTCATGCAGAGCACAATCAACAACCCTTTCCGATTATAGTTTTTACTAATTAGCTCTCGGAAAGCAGATTTTTTTAACCTTCGATCCTCTTCTATCGCCAATTTCATCTCTCTGATCTCTGAATCCAATTGATCTGGTTCACTAATTCCTCTCAACTTCATCAAACACTTTAATGCTTTATCATTTTGTCCTCTCATTAGGTAAAAGTAAGGTGTCTCTGGTAGAAATGGGAATGTCAGCAGAAAAATAATTGGTAGTGTGGCAGATGTCAGGTTCAAGGTCTCATATGATGTGTAAGCTGCAATTGAAGTAAAGATGAAAACGCTCACTGTTAGAGATATATGTATCATGTTAACTAGAATACCTCTGATGTTCTTTTCCGAAATTTCTGTTAGGTATATCACCAGAGAGTTAAAGACGCTACCTTCACCTACGCCGGCGATAAATCTTGCTATATAGAGGTATATGTAGTTTTTTGCGAAAATTATAAGGATCCATCCTATCAATCCTGGTAGGGTGAAAAGTAGTAGCGTGTACTTACGACCTATGCGATCGATGAATAGTGGATTTATTAGGCCACCAATCAGGTCTCCGAGAATAAAAAGGGACGCGATCCAACTACCCTGTGCTTCCGTTACAAGAAAAGTGGAATTTTTCCTGGTTAAATGGGGTATAGCTGGTGATGGCCACGCTGTGTACGCTCCCCAAACTGACATTGAGATGCAAGCTGACAATTTAAAATTATAAGATATTATACAGTTTGGTTTATTATATATTAAACTTTTTATATCAAGTTTTATTATAATAAAAACATAATTATAAGTAAAAAACATAAGTTTCTTGACACACAACTTACCACAAAAGGCAGCAAGATATTGCATCCATGAACTTCCTTCATCTTTTCGCTTTTTTTTTACCTCCTTTTCCTCATTCCTCTCCTCTTCTTCATTAAAATTGTAGCACATTTTATTAGTCTCTTATGATACTCAGTTAGTCAATAATTATTTTTGGTTTTTGGAAGGGACCTGAGGTAAACAATTACCAAGTTAAATTATCGTGTAATTTTTTTCACAGCACGTTTATTGCTTTTCGACATTCTTGCTTAGTTGTCTCACTAACAATGATAATAAATTAATCTCGATATGTACTGAATATGATAATATCGGATGATCATATCTGTAAGCACTAGACAGGAATTCTAATCAATTAGCAGTTAATTCAAAGGTAGAATCGAAAAAATTGTTATTTGAATCATTAGCCGAAAAAATAGATATTTTAGAAACTATAAAAGTTTTGGGATATAGAAGTATATCTTTATTAATTATGAATGAATCTATATACAAAAATTTCAAAACTTAAAAAGATTTAAAGAAATTTTGTCGTCAAAAAAATGCTTGCAAATCCCTGCAAGTCCAAAAACTGTTAATTGATAGGATCTTTGATCAAATAAATCAAAAACAATTGCAAAAACATGAACTATATTTTTCAATCCTTTAATCTATAATGTATACAGCCATTAAATCATTAAGCACATATAATGATAAATATAATCCATATAAATATAATATAAATATAAACTGTTTATCCATATATAATCCCTACAACTTTAAGATTCAAGATATTAAATTTAGAATTTATTTGTTTCAATGATTGTTAATAAACAGTATGGATAACAAAGTCATAAAATTTATAATCGCAGCCACGCTCAAGATATTTAAACAACTAATTAATATGCGTACATCGTCTTTTTATTAATAAAGGTTATTTTAATAATCTAAAATAACAGACAATTATTTTTATTCTACGAATTTTCCCATTAAAAATGTTTATACTTTAATAATTTTTAATGACATTAACTTTCCTTATATAAATATATGCTTCCAAGAATGAATAAATTCCAAAACGGAGTTTTAAATATTTTAATTTATTCAATATATATAGTCTCTATGAAAGACTTAACGTCGTATATTTCATAGAATTTTTTTTTAATTTGCGTATTCCAAAAAAATGTCGTGACTGGAATGAATTGCAAATGATAGCCTATTTATAACTACGGACATTTTTCTTGCATGGTTCCAGCGTCTTTAAATCGACTTTAAACATAGATTTTGAACATATTGACCTAAAAAATGTAATTATTATTATTATTTTAGATGTATTATTTCCGCTGGTGGCACCAACGTTGGCCAAGGCAAATAAATACTATATAGTAGTATTTCAGATCGGGAAAGTACATCAGGTGAAAAATGTGCGTGAAGGCAACGTCGCGGCGTTTCAATACCTTTTTTATTTGTATTTTCAAGGCACTGCAGTTCTTTGAATATTAGGACGAATGTATACAGGTATCAAAAATTAAGGCATCAATCAACCTTTACAAAATCATATTTTTTAGATCAAGCTTCGGAAAAGAAGTTTGAGACAAGGTTTTTAAAAGTGTTATTCTTTCGCCCAATTTCACTGTGTGCTTTACTTTAACTTTAATTTTATAATTTGAATTTTATATTATTTAAATATATTTGCTTAAAGTAAATTTCAGTTTCTCTATAAATCTTTTCTTTGATAAATAGCAAATGTTGGCATTTGTAAATAACTAATTTTTGTACAAAGGTGGAAATCAGATTATTCCTTAGATGCGAGAGGCACTCTGATTGTATATTATAAAACTTTAAAACAGCTTTTAAAGATAAAATTCTTACATCAGTAATCCAGTCTTTTAGCACACAAATAACTTCATCGTTACTACACACGATATCTACTTTGGAAATTACCTATCACCACTTTTCAACACCTCTTATGAAAGTCGCTTAATCATACGTTTATTTAATTTTTCCATTGCTTGCATTCTGTTATTTTTTTGCCTCGTGTATAATGCAATAAAATACATTACTTATATCCTCATAGCATGTTAAAATAGAGTGGAAGAATACAAACAAACGTGTACTTTATTTCAAAAGCGCGGTCAACCAATATTTATGTTACAATCACACTTTATTTTTGGATAAATATATATTATTGCGCGTAAACACTAAATCACAAAATCTTGCTTATCTGTCTGCAGGGTCAGATTTTTTTACTGGAAATTTTATTAAAGGGATTTTAAAGTTTTCTCAATGTGTCGCAATGTAGTTTCGGGTACAGATTCGACGAGCGCTTTCCGAAATCCTTCGCAGCGCGAAAGTCGTCGAAAAATTTCTTTTGCGTGGTTTCTGAAACGTAAAAGATTTAGATGTGTAGAAATTCTTCAACATATTCCAAAATAAATAAAAAGCTCCCTTTTAATATTCACAAAATACAACTTGTAAATTATTTTTAAAAATACTAAAATCTTCTATATTAATTAATTAATTTCGAGAGACTTACCTCGCGTTTAAATTTCCATCAATAAGAAACTTAGCACCAGTACTAAGTAATTTGTCTCTAACATCTCGAGGTAGCATCATGACATGATCAGGACCAATGCGATCAACAATTACAGACAAAAGTCTTGCTGTGGTAGCTCTAACAATTGCATTTTGATGCCTGTAAACAAGTATATAATTAAAAAAATATACAATCTTACCATTTCACTATTTGTTAGGATATTAATTATATTATGAACACTTTGCTTCCTCATAGAGAAAGAATTAAGTAATTATTATTGTATATATCTACCATAACTTTACTTCTTACTTTTCAATTAAATTCAAGAAGAAAAAATAACTTACGATGCGCCGCGATTTACTATAATCACAATAGTTCGATGCGGTGGAAGATATTCTATCATGCGATCTAATGCAGCGTTACTATCAGCACGAAGGAATCTGTTTGTATCCGCTGTTCGGATAAGTAAAGGTTCAGCCAAATCATCGAGATCCTGCAGAGTAAAAAAATTACAAAATTTAAGTCTTTGTAAGTTAATTAATTCCACGTGGAAATCCTACGTAGATTTCCTCGATCAATTCGAGGTTTTTGAGGATGCATCGATATACTCAAACTGGTTTTCAAGTTACTTGATCTGTTCCTCGTATATGTAAGCCAAAGACATCTCCAGCTGCCAAGCATGCCGCCCTCGAGACTTGCGACCTCAAATTTCTGACGTGTCTTCCTAACAGTCGCACTATCATTCCCGGTGTGCAAGAATCTAATTTTTCTGGTGTCTGTTTTGCAATTTGAGATAAAGTGTGAAGCCCTTTCGTTATAACTTCCCTGAAAAGAAATAATTATTAATATTACTAGCAAACCAACACGCGCACGATTTTCTTCTATGCAAATCAGAGAAAGGATTGAGTTGATTCAACAAAACAATTTGTTCAACCTAGTTTGTTTAGACTTGGTCATGTACTTCAAGAGAGATAGAAAAAGATTGAAATTATTACACAAAGGATAGATATGGATAGGAAAGTAGATATTAAAAAATATAGGCAAGGCAGTTGATAGGAAATAATTGGTGAAGATAGACGAAGAAACAGAAAGATAGAAAAACGGAGATTCGAAAGGAAACAGGTTATTGTAGATTAAAAAAGATATAGAAGTAGATTGGTATGGACTGTAAAGTGATAATACATGAAATGACTCTTACCAGTCTTTGCTTTCAAGTTGAGCAAAACATTGTTGTACATTTGATTTTGTGCTGTCCTTCTCAGGGTTTCGATTCACTGACATTGGAGTGACTCTTGCAATATTTCCACGTGGTTTCAATTTATTTTTTGTAGTTTTCCTTAATGAATCCAGTGCATTCCTCGATGGTGCAGCCTTAAAAAATATTAATTCAGAAATTAGAAGACAGAATAGAAAGAATATGAGATTACATGAAATTACATGGATTTACATACCTTAAAAGCGAGATCTACATGGACATTGTTTTCAGTTCCACTGCTTTCTAAAGGTTCTTCAGATCCTGTTGATGGGGATGAAGAATTTTCATGTTTTTCAGGTGATGTGTGAGATATAAAACGATGAGGAATGGATGACTTTGGAGACTGAAGATTGAAAATAAATTAATTAAATGATATATAAATCAGATACAATAACTTGATGAATCATTTTTATATAATAATATTCCTTACTAAGTCCTTATTTTCTGCGCTGTATAAAGTGACATTCGAATCAACGATTCTTGTTGCATTATCGCATTCCGAGGTTTCTGGAGTACGAGATCGAGAAGTTGCGAGGATAGCGATTGAGTTAGAATTTTCAATACGGGAATTTCGGAAGTCTAAACTTTCAAAGGATCCAATTTTAAAGGGATAATTGGAAGCAACTTCTTTTCCATTATCGCTGTTGTCAGCTCTTGAACCCCACTGAAATGAAATAACCACGAAACCATAAATATCGTAAAATCCGTTAAATTTACGATTTTAGAAAATGCGTAATGAGAATGCAGAATATTAAAAATAAGTGTCTAAAATATTTATAGAAAGACGCAAAGACTTAACGTACCTTTTTCTTTGGGCTGCGAATTCGTTCTAACGATGGCGCAGAATTCCTGCTTAGAAACGAGTTGTTTGTCAATGGTGGGTTTGAGAAAATCGAGTCTGCATTCTGGGAACTAGATTTTTTGCTCAAAGAAGGAATAGAATGAGCTTCGTTTAATTCTCTTAATGATTGACAAGCTGGAAGAGAGATGTTGGTCAATGTCGATGGCCGTACACTTAAGGCACTTTCTACAGACAGAATCGAAGAAGCTGATTTTATGCGCACTCTATTTCTACTTATGATTTCTTCTTCAGATGTATTTTCACTTTCGTTAACAATTCTGCTTCCAGTATCAAACTCAACTATCGACTTCTCTCCTCTTTCTAATTTAGTTGCATCGTCTTCTATACTTAATTCTTTATCAGTGTCATCATCAATATTAATGTCAACTACTTTCATGTGCAAAGATGATTGCTTATTCGGAACCTAAAGGATTTATAAATGGTATTTTGTTATTAATAAAAGACAAATTGATTCAACTTAAAACATATTTTCAATCACTTACGATGAAAGAATCAAAAGAATTTCTTCTACTTGGATTCGTTTGTTCCGTAATAACATCAAACGCTTTATTTTCGGCTTGAATCTGCGGTGAAGATGCAGGACTGTTTCTGTTGCTGCTACTAGTTGTTGTATCGCTTTGATCGTGATGAACATTTTGCACATTTTCATGGTGTATTCGTCTAACTGAGAAATTCGATACTGAACTGCTTGCGCTGTTCGCTCGTGTACGATTTCGAACTTTGAAAAGAAAAAGAGAAACGTAATTTAAGTGAGCAGAATATTTATGAAGTATAAAAAAATTGTATGTTATTGATTTTCCATAAAAGCACGCCACATCAGAGTTTAATTCTTCATTGTCACTCTAGGTCAATTTGACCAGGAGAAGCCTTTCAAATGATATTCATACAAACATTAGGCATTGTGGATTAGATTATGCGGATCCATGTAGTACTATATTTCACACTTCCGATATTAAAAACACAATTTTTCACATATGGTTTTCATGGATTTTTGTTGAAAAAATAATTTATAAAAATATTCCTAATTAATAAACACGTGCTATTATATAATAAATATACTTTTTGAATGACCTCGTTCCTAGCTATTCTAAATTTTTGAATTATTTTTTTATACAATTTTGATCAATACTTAGAACTAAAAATTTCATGGATCTTCAAACAATGCTTTTGAATTTTTCTCATCTCTGATAGGGCATTTTTAAAAATTATAAAATGTAACATTGTGACTAGTATTATATCATAAAGCATCTTTAATCGCAAAAAACATTCGTTAAAAAAGTATTCTTTTAATTGTTCATAACAATTCAATCTTCTCTTTTAAAAGTAATTTTTTGGTTTATTTTTGTGGCAAATAATAAAGGGGAAAAATAGGTAGTGGACTTAGAAATTTAAAAAAGGGGGAGGTAATCATTGTAGGTCCCAGCAAGGCCCCAACGGGGCATACTATAAATGCGGGATTTTATGGGGTTTTTAAAGGTCCAACCTTTAAAAATGTCTAAGGTTGGAAATTTCCACATAAAATGTGACCATTACGAGTTAAAAAAAATAGAAAATGATAGAAAGGGATTGGCGTGGGATATAGGGATAAAGTTGGATTCATTGTTTCTTCCCATTTATATATTATGAAAATTTAAAATGACTCAATTGAACAGTGACTAACAATTTACTTCAAGCTGACTATAACTTCAATTCAATCTACCAACAAATCGAAAGCTTGTGAATATACATACGCTATACTTTACCAGCTTGAAATATTGATTGTTTCAGGCACGTAAGCTCAACTTTGATCATCTCTCTCCCTCTCGCTCTCGCTCTTTCTCTTTCTATGTATATTGTACTCCAACCCTAAGGTTAAGAACCTCATGTTCTACTTCGTACACTCTTTCGATTTTTAAATACCTTCACAAATATCCTACGGCTACTTACCTAATTTTAGTCACTTGAAATTAATTTCTTTATAAAAAATTGTACGAAACAAAGTATTAAAAAAAGTATAGAAAGAGTTACTATTATTAAGAAACATATTTTGTTTCCATGGTACCTTGATTTTGAATTTGAGTCTCTTCCTCTTGATTCTCTTCTGGATAGATGATAGTTTGTGATGAAAATCTTCGTCTATTTATGTCATGATAGTCCTCTTCATCCACCACCGTCTTATCTCTGCAAAAATGAAACAGTGTTTATATATTAATATTAAATGTTATATGTGTAAAAATAAGTCAATTGGTAATTTTTTTGACATTTTCCGAAAGGTTCAATGGTTTAAAAGAAAGCTCCAGACTATAAAACATACATGGAGTCAGAACTGCGATTTAAGCTTAACGCAATAACTGGCGTGACAGTTTCCACTGGGTTGGTAATTCCTATAGAGGAAATATGTTCATCATTGTCACTCCCAATCCCAATAGATTTTCTGCATCGGAAGGCACACGAACAGCACTGCAGGACACTTTCAGCAAACTTCCCTCCACTTAAATTTATTCGACTTTTTTTCTCATTTGAAAGGACTTTTGTGTCCTCTTTGGTCTCGGAAGGCCACGCGCAATATTTAAAAATCATTTTCCACCAACTAGTTGCTTAAGAGTCTCATGCTATTGATTTAATATACATATCCATGTAATATTAATAATATATACGTAGATTAAAAATATTACGTCATCAAACGTATAATAAATGAATAGGTTAATCGCAGAATTAGTTATTGATGTCAATTAATATTTCGTTGATCAACAATTTTCAATTATTAATATCAAATACTGTGTATTATTATTCATCACAACATTGATATTCACATTACATTCAAATATAAAAAAGCGTGCAAATTCATTTTACAGTAGAGACATTCCTTAATGGCCAGACATCTTGCAAGTAGAAAAGCCTGCGCGTTACGAATGATTACAGAAACTGGACAGAAAAGTTTTATATCCATGAACTTCACACTGCATATAGTTTGAAAGTTGTTAAACAAACTATCAATGCATCTCAATCACAGATATTTTCACTATTTTGCCTCTTTATGGAAATTTATTATAAACATTTTTTTGGGGGCTTTTATTGATATTAATTTCAGGAAATTGATGATGCATATTAATGGGCTGATTATAGATCAACCTATCTTTAGTTCAATTATTTAAAGAGTTAAGTTCTCTCTTCAACATTTGCCAAAAGCTTTTTTATCAAAATAATTTTATTTTAATTCTATGAAACCTTGCATAGTTTTATTACTATAATGGTTGGCGTAGCATTAGTTTATATGAAAATCAACCGACATGGTCACGACACAACCGCACGCACAACTGCCCGCATGGAACGACGGGCGTCGCGACGCTGACCGCTCCATCCCTCCCCAATCTGAAATCTATATGTACACCTGTATACGTATTGTATATATATATATATATATATATATATATACATATATGTAAATATATGCTTCGTTCAGTTTAGTACCCTCGTCGTTTGAAGAAGATATTTATCAAACATATGCCTACGACTACTGAAAAAAGTGATGATAAGAATATTAGAATACTGTTCTCTTTTTAAAACAGTCACTCTATCTCTATCCCTGAAGT
Organism: Synergus laeviventris; assembly: GCA_032275145.1. Lineage (NCBI taxonomy): Eukaryota > Metazoa > Arthropoda > Insecta > Hymenoptera > Cynipidae > Synergus > Synergus laeviventris. The sequence goes on from JAUESI010000035.1 coordinate 807,761, forward strand.
GCTATTTGCTATATACCTGCTCGTAAAAATTCGGTATACAGGCTCCTGTATATAATAAAAGAACATTTATCATACGCGTTCAAATGTTGATCATTAGGGTGGCTCAAAAATGCAAGGCAAAAATTTTTTGATGCTAGAGAGTCTCGATCCACCCAATTTGATTCTAAATCCGATAAAAGAAATGTCCTATTTTTCTTTTTTTTTTAATTTTGATTTTAACACGTGCCTATTTTGACTTGAAGTTTCCCATGTAAATTCCACGGGAAAAATCACTTTTTGAAGTTTTTGGAATAATTTTTTTATAGTTTAGGAAAATCTTACGAGAGAATGTCTTTAAAAATACCCTTAAAAACAAAAATTTCAATTTTTAACAAAATTGGCCTTTTGAGTATTTTATTCGCATTTTTTAAAAATATTAATTCATTTTTCAAACTTATTTTTTTATCAAAAATGATTACACTGCCCTACATCAGTTTTGCGAATAAGATGGCACCTAGTGTTTCAGAATGGATTTTTCGTGCTGAACACGAATCTGGGTTCAAAAACTTCTCATATAAGAAATTAAAGATTGAAACAAGCCCTTTCAAATGAGTCGTGTGCAAAATTAATGCGACTTAGTTTTAAGGGTTGCTGATTACGAATATGCATTTACATTTAAAAAATTCAAAATGGCGAATCCAATATGGCGGAAGATTATATATTTTTTTCCTTCACCCTTAGACAAAATTACACCCCTGCTCTAAGGGCGCATGCAATTAATTTGGCGGGCTCATTTGAAAGGGCTTGTTTCAGCCTTTCATTTCTCACGTTAGCGAAGGTAGGTGCCATCCTATTCGCATCAAAACAATTTTATTTTGCAGGGCAGTGTTAATGTTGGTCTAGTGAAATATTTATAAACGTTAGTTAATTAATCTTAAATTATTTAAACAAACTCCATTTGCTTAAAACATGTTTTTTTATTAAAAAATTCGAAGACATTGCAGTTTTCGAAAAAACAAATTCAATTTGTTTAAATAATTAACAATTAGTTAACCAATATTGATAAATATTCCACTAGACTAATAGAAATCATTTTTATTAAAAGCAAACGCGAATAAAACGCTCAGAAGGTCAATTTTGTGAAAAATTGACACTTTCGTGCTGTAAATTTTCTACGCATTGCTTTTAATTTCTACTTATGTGTTTCAAAGTAATAGCGTATATAAGAAAGGATTATTTA
>JAUESI010000035.1:819793-844568 GCA_032275145.1 Synergus laeviventris
CTCTTTTTCTCTCTTTTTCTCTCACTCTCCCCATCGCCCACATTCATCCCTCCCTTTCCATACATCTACCCACTCACACATAGTGAGCCAGTTCCTCCGGGGTAAAGCGGCTGTCACAGTAAAGCACCATCTGTTGATACCCTCCTCGTTGCGACCTCTGTCCACTGCAATCGGAGATTGATATTTGCGCCGATTTGCATATATCTGCTGACACATCACATTTTTTTCATACTTTATTTCCACAATCCGAATTTCGACGCATCCTGCACGAGTTGGTGTACACAGACACCAGAAGCAAAAATTCTAGAGTCCCCGAACGAAACGAAATCTAAGCGTTACCAAAAATATAAATTTGTTGAATCCTAAATTAAAAATTCAAATATACGTATATTGAATGCTTCGGAAATAGCTTTTATATTATTGTGAGAATATTACAGGCCTCAATATGCATATTTGAACGAGCATTAGATTTAGAAAGCGGTGGCAACATAGGGGCTTCATATTAATCGACATCAACTGAAATTGAAAAGCTCAAGCTTGAAAGTGACATTCACTGTATCACCGCACTAACGGTTTGATGTGGAAGCGCTGGGAATGAAATTGATTCAAAAGAGAAGATACTTTTGTAGAAAAATCGTTGGACACACCGGCCGACATTTCCAATCAAGAGTTATAAAGCTCATTCATGCAAGCTCGAACGTGTTTATATCGGCCCATCAGTGCAGCACGCTGTGATATTCATTATCAAATATTTTAGCTCAAATAGAGGTACATATAGCTATATATATAGTTACACATTCACCTCCCATCAACCGACACCTTCAAAATCTTTTCGATTAAACGCTTCTAATGATTCATTCCAAACCAAGTGGAAAAATGTATACTCGTATATTCCTTTCTATCTTGCTTGGATTTGTTGTTTCCAAACTTTATTCCGTTTCTAACTGCTCTAAATTGATACAAGTTGCTATACATGCATTAACCTCCAAATTTAACTTAATACAACTGCAACATCTAATTCGCAAACATGATTAAAATGAGTAATCAAAGGAATTCTTAAGCAGACTCCGTTGAAAATCTACTGACTTTCTTTTGATCTTTATTTTCTAAAAGTAATGGCTGAAAGCGGGAATTTAAAAATGTTTGTTTCGCATAGGTTAGACTTCACGAATTTTTATTTGAGTAGGTAGTCGACGAAAAGTCGAAAGTTTTGTTGATCGAAGCTGTGAGGAATAGGAACTAAATTTCCTTTTAGTCTCAGAGAGAATTGCGTGTTTAGTTGGATGCTCGTGCCGAAAGTTAAGTCTTTACATTTCAAATTTGTATCTACTCTCTGGTTCTAGCTCAAGATCAAATATTAACACGAGACTGGTATCAGAAACTTTTTTCGTGGATTGAAAGAGTTTCAACAGAACGAATGTTGGAGTCGTGAAACGGGATCAAATAGTAAAGATTGTTTGACGTGACTATTGCAGATTTTACGATTGTAGGTTTTACGGACTGACAGGTAAAGTCTACAGTAGTAACATCCGAGTTGAGTGCGCCAGGAAAAGTCGCTCGACAGGAAGACATAAATATGTTTGCTCAAAACTTTTTGTATCACGCTATTTTTCACTCCTATAAGAGAAACAAAACAAAAAGATGTTATCCTGTAAATTCTTCATACACTTTCCGAAAATTAGTCAAATATTTTTAATATCTTTGTAGCATCTGAAGAAGTTTTTTTTGTAACTACTTTGTAATAATTTTTTTCACAACAAAAAATCGAAAAGTTTCGTGCAAATGTTCACTTATACCGTGGCTATAAATTTCTTCCCGGAGTCTATGCACTTTTACTCGTTCGCTGTTTTTTGAAGTTTTGAACTCTTAGAACTTTGTTATTTATACCTGAAATGCGCAAGACTGTTATCCTGGTAAAATCTTTCACAAAATGCTTTCTGCTAAGTTCCAAAACAAACTTCAAAAATTGTTCACCTAAGGTGTAAATTGTAGTTTCATTTAGTTTCGTAAAGGAGTAAAATATATCCATTTGTATTATATTTTATCATTTATGTATGTTTATGTAATGATTTTGAAGTATATTAATTTCTTATGTTTTTTTCGTTTCTAATATGATTTTCTCGAATCTGGCACTGGCCCATGAATTCCTTTGGGTATACTTGTTATTCGGTATGATCTATCAAAACGATAATGCATGTCGCCCGTAGGCGTTGGCATATATATAAATATAGAGTAAGCTAGAATAATCTTGCATATTTCGAATCGCTCTCTCCGATAAGAGAAAAAAGTGTGAATTGTTCGGAGAATCTTGAAAAGAGGGATAGGAAATGATTCTCATACTATTTTGACATTCTCAAGCTGTGAAACGCATTTAAATTATGAAAGTTGATGGAATTGGATGTACTAATATGAAGTGAGTGCTATTAGATCGTTAAGTAGAATTACGAAGGCGTCGTTCCAATATTGTGACGATGAAGTATCGATATTTGATTGGTAAATTAGTGTCTAGTGACGAAGTTTGTTCCTGACCTAGTCTCTCTATACATAAAAGCGGAAGATGTATTCGAAGCACATTCGTTTCGATAATTGACGATATCGGGAGCTTAAAGGGGGCTTGAAACAGTGAAGCGAACTCTTGAGCTTTCCATAGAGCCTCTCATAGACGAAAAATGAACTGGAGGATTTTCACGATATTGGTTCGCTCGTCATCTGTAAAAAATTATCAGCCTCTGACTATAAAGCGCTGTTTGATAGGCGATACTTCAGAGTCTAAAAATATTCGTTTTAAAAAGTGAAAAACCGTGTTTTATATTGAAGTTTGAATTTTTAGTAGATAATTTTTTTTTTTTTTTCATCGACTCAGTCTATTTTAATATTTCCAGTCTTTAAAAATGTTTATTTTGTTTCTTTTAGTGTTTTTTCGTTTAAGAAATTCTGGATTTTTATTTAGTGTGCTTTAGTTCGCGACACATTTAGAGTATTCGCGATTCGCTCACCGGAAGAAGTTGACGAGCTGAGTTTATGCAAGCGGTGCCAAGATATCTTGGGGCGACAGAAAGATGTTCAAATTTTAAAATGCAGATGTAGAAACTTGAGCGCACATGCAAAACGTAGAGAATAACAAATTTTTTACTGACCCTCTTCGATGCAGTTCAATCTGCAATCTTCAATGTCTATAAGACTTGAAGACTCTAAAACTCATGTATCTGGCTGAGTGCACCGCAGTCCTTTTTAAATTGAAACATCGATAGTAGCGAATCAAGCCAAATTCTTGTATAGAGAAATCGTATTCCACGAGTCGCTTGGGGCAAACTCTTTTTCCAATACAGCATCGAATGGAAACACCTGGATCCATACGAGGAATAGGAGTGATTCGTCGGTGTGTCAGCCGCGATGGCTTGGCCAGGGTGTTGCGGAACAAATGTTACGGGTTTCAGTTTCGACGAGGTCGGAATTCCTACGGATAAGAATTTGCTGCTCGCTCATAAAATGCAAACGGGGAGCAAGTTTAAGTTTAGACGCCCTCTCCGTCCTCTCCTCTATTCACTAACACAAAAACTTCTCTTATCCGCATGCACACAAACGAGCATAACTACATACAGTAACACATCTTCATATATTTACGCACATTTCCGTACACTTGTGCTCACAATTAACCCAGAACCAACTGAAATATTTTTAAAAAAGCACACACTGGACGCATGAGCAGTTGACCTCACGCACATTTAACAAAATACATATTCAATCGACTGTATACATAGGCGTGTACAATGTACATTGTACATATACAATTACGCATATGCAGACTTTCCAACTTGTCTCTCCTTCTCCTCCAACCCCCAACGTAGCTAGCTACGGCCGACAATAATGAAATCCATAAATCCGTAAGAGCGTAGAGCTTGCTTGGTGGCTACGGCTGAGACCACCTTCTCCATTCTTCTACTTTACCTATATGCATTCTACTCTTTCCAGACCTCACCTTCTGTTTCCGTCTCTTGCCAAAATCTTATTACCACGAAAACATCTTTACGACTGTGTACAGTGTACACATGTACATGGCGAGTGTCAGACACAGGTAATAGGTATCGGGAGACCACCCTCCCTCAACTGACAGTTACGAGCCTCTCTTCAAGTTGGTGGTTTCGAAGGAGGAGTTGCTAAAATTAGAAATCAACTGTTTCGCAATCTTTTACGTGAGGTTCAACTTTGGACCCTGTAAACAGAACCCTAAATCAGCATTTTATCGCAATTTACACGCCCTTCCTACAGAGATAATGGTTCATTTTCTCTCGTATTATCGGAGATTCAATCAATGATTTGCAGAATTTCTTTACAGTATCTTCGCACACTGATATCAAATTAGGGACTGAGAAATTGGTTTTGTAAATTATGTGGGTTATTAATATTTGTTTAAAAATATTTATTATGCCTCGGTTATAGGAGGGAATGAAAAACTCATCTTAAGTTTTAATTCGTGCAGGCGAATGATGCCGAAAGTGGCATCAGTTTGCTCTTGAATTAAGGTTCTCCAGAAAGGAACCGCATAAATATCCTCTCCTTCGGAAGCGGCAAATGGACCTCGTAACTCTGGAAATTTCGTGAAAGTTCCTTCGCGCTCCAAGGCTCCTAAGTCCCGAAGTACGAGGCAATTTGTAAAAGGGTGGTATGTGGTCCAAAGATATCCGTGTGATTCCCATACACATGTGTGCCCATGCTAAGGACGGAAGGTCTGCAGAAGATAATGAAATGTATATTCGGGAACAAATACAATTTGAATGAATTAGCAGTAAACTGAAAATGGTCGATTGGGGCTTACCTGCAAAATCTTCTTTCTCCTCCTTATTTTTATCTTCCGACTCTCTCTTCTCATCTTCTTTTTCGTTTATACTCAAATCTCTTCTCTTCCCTTCCCTTACCAGTCCTTTGCCCTCCGTTTTTTTCTTTTCGTCCCTTCGTCCGGTCTGAACGATATTTCCCAAGTAATGGAGAACCGCCCGTGAATTCAGGACAGGCGAATGAGAAACTACACTTACGTGCTTAATGTTCTCAGATTAGAGTGAACATGTGTATGTGGAGCACCTGCGCTAGAAAAATTTGCATCACATAATCTTCAAGTCTCTGCGGTTTCGCATATCTGCGGTGTTACGCTGCATTTCAGGGATTTGCACCTCCTCCTTTTACTAATTAACATGCAAATTGTATAGTATAAACGCTATATATCTAAGCAAATACGAGACATTATTTTCATTGCATAATTTATCCAAATGAAATGTTAATTTACCATCTCTAACTGTATGTTTCTTTTTGTTGTTATTTGTGATTACTTCGTGTAAGCATTCAAGTGCAAGCTTAGAATGAAATCTTAAGAAAAGTATGTAAACACATGCATTAGTTCAACAGTAGCATTATAAACTTCAACATCTTTATAATTACTCGATAATTTTCCTTTCACAACGCAGCATGTGATCAGCGAAGTTGCAAATTCAACATTGTGCTTTGCAATCTATAACAATTCAACACTTTTTTAGAAACCGCAGCTAGAAAATTAGAAACAAGTAAAAAAATGGATCAGGAATTTATACACTCTTACTTATCTTTAAACTTTATTTGTATTTTCGTTCTTTGTAATGTCAGCTCCAATATGACGAAGAAAATCCTCATTGTTATTTTCCTACACCATCAACAGTCCTTCTTCACGTCGCTCATTGGATTTTATTTCACTTGCATTCCAGCGTTGAGTTTCTACCGTACCCTGTCCAATCTTTCAAAGGTGGAAATTGTAAGCTCACTCTGCAGCAAAACTCAACTTATGCCTATATAGGCGGATTCATACGCACCTGCACCGATATTTAATAAAAGGGTAACAAGAAAATTAGATTCACAAAGGGCTTTCGCAACATTCGTGAAATGCAATTTTGTCAAAAAAGTGAGCAGTGGATGTTTTTTTAAAACTCGATAGCTAAATAACGGAGAGATCAAGGAAAATTGTAGTGTAGAATTTCATTAATTTAAAGCGAATGCGATGAACTTGTGATGCCTTTTAAAATACGAGATGTTTCACTGACAATATCTACTGTAATTACAGATGGAAAAACAAAAGTCTGGTCCTTATATTTTCCTCATATGAAAAATTATTGATATTGGAATTACTTTTCTGGATAATTAAAATAACTAGAAAGGGGAAAGGATTTAAAAAAACATTTAGATGCTTAAAGGGTATTATCTAGACATTTCAGTTTAGCATCTCGAATGTTTGGTGGTTTTATCTTACTTTTAACATCTAGATTTAAACATACATTTTCCTCAATGTATTGTTTGACGTTATTTTGAACGAGAATGTGTGTGACTTAAAATTAGTGGAAATATATGTTCTGCATCAGGGTCCACAACACATGGTCCAATCAACTGAAACGATCTCTTTCATAGCCCAGTACATATAATGTGAGTATGTACCTGTATTCAGGAAAGTTAATTAGTTGCTTCAGTAAAACATCGTGAATTTCGCATGAGATTCATCCTTTACGTGAACTTTATTTGTGGTGAACGTACGCTAACATCAGACTATGCAAACAGAGCGAGAAATTTAAAATACGCGAGTCTCGGTGGTAATTAGCAGTGTGATTATAACCCAGAGTAGCACAAGAGAATTGCATCTCCAGCAATAAGGAGTATGCAGATATAACAGCTATAATTCTTTCTTAAGATTTAATTTTTTAAATAACATTGAAAGTTATCCTTTGATCTTTTGCAAAAAAGTTCTCTTTTCCTCATAATGTAACAAAAATTGCGCATTAAACTCTGTATGTTTTGAAATAAACATATAATTATACGATTCTTTTTAACTCCGTATTTACATTGAAATAATTATTATCTTTTGCATCCGTAAAAAACGTGAATTTATCCCCTTCTGTATTTAATTTGCATAGAAATTTTTATCTATTTATTAACAAATTTTAATTTATTAAAGCGCTTTTTATTATTACTTTGCTCGTGAGATTTTTTTCTCGTTTATTAAAATGTAAAAAATACCCTCAAGCTATAATGAATGTCGCTCGCGCGAACTCCATCTTTTTACGTGATTTTTTTGCTTCACTGACATTTCTTGCTATTCGCTTTTCCTGACCTTTTAGTTTCTTATTTCCTGATCATCATCAACTTATACTACAGTTGACAAACGACTGCATAATTCGTGAAAAATTATTTATAGAATAATTTTAGGTGGATGCACCACACTGCGTTCTGATCGTTCTGTTTTCTCATTTGGATTTACGAGCTACGTGACAGCTGTTCTCTTTCATGTTCCTCTTTGCTTTATAGGATCATACACATGTGCCCGTATTCCGAAATTCGAAGGGCCGTGCACATAAAGTGGAAGCTAAGAAATAGTAAATCAGAGTCAGTAAAATTGAAATCAGAGTTATTACATCTTTTTATTTCTTTCTGAAATTCAATTTTTTTCTCACTTTCATTTCTTATAACATATTCTGTCTTTTTAGTTGAATCCACGCTGAAAGGAAGCTCTTCTATTCCTTTAATGTTATTCCCACATACTTCGGATTTATAGGATATTGAATAAAATAAATACATATTAAATTGAATGTCTTTCCTTGTGCACATTTTTGTGGACATGAGTGATTGAGTAGCAGTTGCATGAATTTAAACAAGATATTATCAAAGGTAACGTTAATTATACGTTTGGCTTAATATTCTCGGTTTAACATGTGTATAATGGACGTATTTTATTAGGATAGCTGTATCATCACACGTACGCGTGCCGCAGCAATGCATCAAGGAATGACGGGCGTTAGCGTTACGTTTTAGCGCTCTCCTGTATTCAGTATTCACCCTCACACAAATCTCGATTTTCTCTCCCACATTCTCTTTCACACTCCCTCTTTACCACCCCTACACAATATCTCTATTTTTCTCTCCCTTTTTTTTTACGCGTTTTTCTCTCGTTTCCGTGCCATCCACATCCAGTGCCTGCGGGTATACCATTTTGTTAAAAATGCCTCGACTCTACCACCGCCTTATAAATTACACCAGAAAATAATGTTTTATTCGCTTCCGCAATGCCTCTTCTACCCCTAGCGATTCTAAAATCTATGCCGAATTCGTGCTTTTAACGAGCTGTAATTACTAGGGTTGTGTATAATGTATTAATGTATTCACTATTGTAAAAATAGTTTTTTTCCTGGATCGATTATTAGCTTAAATTAAAATCTACCAGAAGTTTTGAACGTTCAATTGAACGACATATTTTTTCCCAATTTCATGCGGAAAAGAAAATTATTTTGTGAAAGAAATGTGAAAGAATAGTTTTGATTATAATAAGCATTAAAAACAGGTAGTTGAACAATAAATTAATGAATTACAAGCTAGAAAAACGTCTGATCAATAAATGTGTGTTTTAAAACCATAAAATCAAGAAGCCATAACAGTGCGTGTCCAATAAATCTCGTTCATTTTTGAAGGCTCTTAAAATTGGAAATAACCGCAACGAATTTGCTGTTGAGCGATTGGAAGCTTAACGAAATAAAACAGCGAGTCATTTGCGAAATATGATTCGCCCGTTTCTCTGCGGGTGATCAAAATTCGAGTTTGGGATGCGTGCGAATTACGTGATTCAGGGGGGAGTGGAAGGGTTTGAGTTTAGCTGTAGAGAATTCACTGTTCGGGACCTGCAGGAACATTAATCATGAGATTCTGACACATCGCGTGACATCAAACGCGAATTTACAACGATAGGGATGGCTCGATTTCACGGCGAGTCAAGCGCGAAATTTGCAGCGAACGCGATTCTTTCGATTATTCAAGAAGCTCCAAACAAATTCCCATCAGCCTACTGAAAGCATCTTAAGAAATTGATTGATATCTTATTCATAAAGAAGTGATGGCTCTTCGGAATCTCGTCATTATTTTCGTGTCGGTTTCTTTAACTATCATACATGTATTATATATAAACAGAAGATAAAAGAAATGCTTCTTAATTTATGTATCTGTTTTTTCAATTTCACTTGCAGATAAATTTCAAAATAATTAAAAATCACCGTATATTTTTATTTCCGAAGAAATGAGGGCACGGCCTCTATAACTTACACATATTTTATGATCTCTCATCGTTGATGCGAACATCCGTATGATTTGCATCCTTTACTTCACGCAATTCTTTACGAGGCGAGCTTTAAAAAGCAAAAGTGCATAAGAAGTCACCATTCCATTCAATTTTATTTCAGTTTCAGTTGAAAAGACCAGATATATTTAATTTTGAACAAGTCACCTATTCTAGTTGTGTTTTGACTTATTCTGAATTCCCGGTCAAGTTCCCACCCTGAATTCTTATAAAAGTTGTTTTCGCATTTAGCCAAATTTTTTAGATCTTCGTTCCCAAGTTTTTCTTTAGAGAAATGAACAATGGAAATTAAAAACCCCTTTTGCAGTGAATCCATTGTTAATCGGGGAATAAAAGATATTTTTTTAGTGAAAGAGTTGAATAACTTTTTGGGTATGCGATATGAAAAAAACTGCGTGAGAATTGATCGCTCGTACAATGATAAGAGACTCAATTATCGAACTATCACAGAACGGCCCCTTCCGTTTGCATTTCCAATTATTTGTTGGAAAGCGATCTGCCAATATTGGGCACTCTCGATAACGTAGACCTCTTCGATCTGCATGCAGCTCCCCTTCTGTTTCGTTATCCCCCTTTCTCTCATCCGTTCGCTCTCTCTCTCTCTCTCTCGCTCTCTCACTCTCTCATTTTTACATGTGGATGCAGTCACATATGCACATAAATCTATCCTAACTTCGAAATTATTTTACTTTTTTCCTTCCTTTTGTTAAGATAACTAATGAAAAGTTTTCTCGTATTAAAAATGAGATATTTTCATTCAGATAAAAAGTTTGCTTCAAGATAACATATAACAATATATGTATGGATCGAAGATGTGTGAATGTAGGGTAAGAATAGAATGACAGAATGATAAAAGGTCGTTTGTAAGCCATATGTTTCTCGGTAGTCCTGTTTATGTCCTGTTTTGTTTCACCTCTGGCTTTCCGTCGGCCTTGATCATAAATTTACGTAGTTCTGCATAAAAAATCACGGACACTCGGTTAATTAAATAGACCGGAGGGCATTTGCGTGTAAAGTGTGTTGAAGCCACCGCCATTCGTCACTTGCCCGAAACTGCTCCCACTCTCAACGACCCTGCGCAAAACCTGCATATATGCATGCAAGCATGCATGTGCACATGAAATGTGCAAATATTGTGCACTATACAGGCTACATTAATGTTTTAAGCCTATTTGCCTATAGCTTACTGCACAAGAACATCATGCACAATGTTCTGGAAAACACTATCAACAATATCTGGCTACTTTCAAGCTTACAAATGTACACCTTATCGTCCTATTTCATGTAGAAATCAGTCATCACAGTACTTATTGTCATTAAATTTGAACAAACTTATACCAATAGAACGGAGGTAATTTCGATTTAAAAAGCTTGATTTTAGCACACGTGTTTTGCATGGAAAAATACGATGAGCTGGCAATCAAAAAACTTTGGTATCTACTCACAATGACAATGATTTATCTTCTTTTTTGTGCTTTCTTTTGGCAAATCCGATTCGCATTTGCGGGAAGGGATTGTTTTCAATCGCAGATCCGATTTATTAGGATTCTGTTAATCGTATCTTCGCGTCCTATGTAGCGTTACTGCGTAATTCTCATTGCATTTGTGCAAAGCGCGTAAAACCGTTTACGTGTTATACTCGACTGTCGCTCTTATATTTACATCCAGGAGTGACACACTCGAATTCACAATCCAACTGGCAATATAATGCAAGCCCCTCTCACTCTTTCTCTCTCTCTATATATATATACCATATATATATAATATATATCTGTATTCGAAAAAGTGTATGTTCCGAATCTAATGGTCTAAAAAATTCGCATAGATATGAATCTGGATTCAAAAACAGTTGCAGTAAAACACTTTTGTATCGCAAAAAATGGTATTTTTTACTTTTATATTTCTATTTCGGTTAATTAAATCATTCACTTTGGCCAAGTATCAAAGCAAATTTAAAACTGGATATGAATAATATACCATTTCAAAATTAAAGTATCAATGAACGAATTTAATTTTCATAAGTACTGCTGTCGCACCCTTTACAAACTCAATTCAACGTCCCTTGTATAATACATCAATTACATTATGTAATATTCAAATTCTGTGACTCAATTTACAAGAGCTGCAGATTTATATATTTTTTGAGCGCCCCCAGAGAAACTGTGTAGTCTTTCTTGTAGGTGGGAACTGTGCTCAGATTCTTATCAGCTTGAATTCCATTTTCAGAAACTTCGTTATTATTCCCCTAACCTTTGACGCTATCTTTTTATTTCTAGAAAGTATGTCAATGATGTGTGAAAATGATAAAAATGGGATGAATGATTTATACGATATAAGTTTCTTCACTTAAAACAATATATTTCACTTAAATGAATATTATTTATATATATATATATATATATTTTATTAACAATATTCTCTTTTTTTTTGTTTCAGGTGAGTCTTTTAGAAATTCTTTTTCCTAAAAAAAGGTTGGTGAGTTTAACAAATATATAGCATTATACTATCCGTTGAATAAGTACTTAAACTCGCTTGGAAATTCTTTAAGATCCTTTAAAGTTATTTTTAAACCCTTAAAATCTCTTTACATATCTTGGAAGCACTTCAAATGTATGTAAATCCGTTAGAATCATTCTAAATGTCTTAAAACTCGTTACAATCACTTAAAATTAATTTAAGTCTCTCGAACTCATTCAAAATCTCTTGAAATTCCATGAAATTTACTGGAATTTAAATATGACAAATTCCGTTCGCAATAAGAAATATTTTCACTGATACTAAGCTATAATACTGATCTAGTATTAACGAAAAATATTTATTATTGTGAACATAAAGCTGGCGACATATATTATTTCTAAAATTTAGTATTTTCAATAGTAAAAATTCTCAATGTGACAATTTGTACCTAAATCGCAAGGCATGTGAGGAAACATTGATATTATAGGTTTCTCCTAGGAATGAAATGAAACTCCAGTCGGTGAATTATCTCTCAATTATTTCCTTTAAATTTGTCCATTTTTCTGGCTTCGTTTCAAGCATGCATTAAAACAATAAGAAAATGAAAGCGAAGAAAAGCGTGGAAGAATATGAATAAGAAGAGTGTGCAAACAGGATGAAATTTCCCCTTTTCTTAATTACAACGACCCTCTTTCGGCCCCATTAATAAGCGACCTTAAACTGCCTTGATATAAATACGGGAATTTTGGCCTCGGCTAGTTCTGTATTTTCTCACCACACCCATACTCCTTTTCACTCTGTTACCTCCCTCTTATTCCTTAACTCTCACTCTCTCTCTCACTCTATAATTAAATTTGCATCGTGTTTCTAGAGCTTGACTCCTCTGTTCATTTAAATCGGACACCAACGTTTCTGTAATTAAAAGCACATCTCTTTCACCAAGCCGGAAGGAGCTTTTATCTCTCACTCATTTTCCTTCGCTTCAGTTCAAAAATACGAATTAATTAATATGGGAAAAATATTTTGTCACGTCCCCCTGCAAAGAATCATTAAATCTTAATAAAAAATATTAATAACTTTCATAATAACGAACGTTTTATTAAATTTAACTTAAATATATTATATTTACTGCAGGGAAAGAAATTGGATGTAACGCAAAACCCGAATGTTTTATGTGGCGCAGTGGCCTGCAATTTTGGATAGAACAGAGATTTATTTATTTACAGAAAGGTCAGAAGATCCTTAACCTGGCCCGCGTAACGCGTCGGAGAATCGCGATGCCAGGCATTGCTTTATATTTTATTCATCTCCCATTGAATTCGAACTCAATCTCGAGAGAGTGTCTCTCCACCCGGTCCGGGTATCATTCTCACTCTTCGCTCTGTCTTGTGACATTTTCCTTTTCTTCCTATTTTCCTCTCCCGCCTCGTTTCCCCTCCCTCACTCATTCTCTCTCTCTTTCTTTCTTTCTAGCCTCTCGAGTCGCCTTCATTTCGCCAACCCTCTCACACTCTGTATCTTCTGCAGTAGTCCAATCACACCTTGTTCCAAACCGTAAGTTCCCGGGACAGTTCTTACTTTTTGCATCTTTTATATTTTCAGATCTTAGTCTTCTGACTATAAAGCGTTTATCCGTCGTTATTAATTCAGACGGGAATATAATTATGAACTCCTCCGTTTGCAAAGAAGAAGAAGTTATTAAAAATGTATAACGAAGGTGTGTCGATAATTTTATGCACCGCTTTTTATTAAGTTTGTCGAGTTAATTTGATTTCTTAAACATTAAAGTAAAATTTTAATTCTTAATCTTAAATGCTTTGTTAAAATATTTTCTTAAATGAAATTTACAAAGTAAAATATTTGTAGGCAATTATAGCTAATATTCTAGGAATATAAGAGATTTCATGTGATTTCAAGTATATTCCGAAGTTTAAAACATTTTATGTCCTCATTGGGAATTTTTTATGTTGATCAACTGCAATGAAATTGCTAATTTCAATGAAAAAGCATTGCTAGTTTAGAAAAGCTTTATCTTTACTTCAACGCGACGATTCGAAATACCATCAAATGGAGCAGTGTCTCTTCTCGGGTTAATGTGGACCACTGTTTGCCTCTCAAAGCAATTGCAGTCGTAATTAAGAGCTCTACCAACTAGCGTGAATAATCACAGTGTTTCATTTTCTAGCCACTTATCTCACGTTTCTCGTTGGCACTCGGTATAGTTTTCACGTGCCCTCAACCAAAGAGCTACGTGACTTGAGAACACTTTTTTATATTTCTATTTTTTTCATCATTTCGTGGCTACTATAGTGTCGTCCAAAAGTGAATAACACGATGTTCTTATAAAATGCACCAACTTTCCGTTTTTAATAATAAATATTTTTAAAATAATAAATTTTAATTGTAGATAAATAATCGCTCTTCTTTAAATAGAACATTTTCCGTGATCTTCTATCCCAAGTATATTGAGCATTTTAAGCCCTAAAGGTTTTAGTACTGATATGTGGAACAGCCGGCCTACACGATCATCTGGCCCCACGCCAGTCTTTTCCGAGATTCGCTTCGACGGTCAAACTAGGACTGCCATTAATTCAGAATTAATTTAAGGCTCTGAACAAATCATCGATCCCACGTGGAAAAGTTCTACGTGGAAATTCAAGTAGAAATTCTATATGGATATTAAAACTAGAATTTTCACACTCTCTTGAACTCTGAACGTCAAATTCAAATTTAAATGAGCTTTTCGTAGAATATTTCAAAGTCATCAGTTCAATAAAAAGTCTAATGAAACAGAACAATGCCCCAATATTACTGACGGTTTTTGGCAAGTTTCCTTTCAATATTCGGTTTCCATCAAACTTAAATCTGCAGAGATTTCGCGCACGTGACTGTACTCTTCTTCGATACGAACAAGGCTTGGGTTCAAAAAGGTGGCGTTTCTCAATATTTAATAGAGTCTGCAAGCCGGAGTGCTGTCTCGACACTTCTGAAATTGCAAGACGCGACTCTCCTCTTCGCTTCCCTTGTCATCCCTTTCTCATGGAGTCAGAGTTAGCTGGAGGTGTAGGATGAGGGTTGGAGCAAGAGCAGTAGGAAAAGGAAGAGAGGATTGAGGGAGGATGAGAAGGTAGCGAGACGCTGTATCTTTGTCTAGCTTAAACTCAGGGATCTGTGAGTTAAGCAGCTTCAGGAATACAGACCTTGTACGAGTATTTTACATGTACCATGAAATTCTTCAGCTTTTCAGGACCGCTTTCAAACGTCGTCTGCTGTTCAAAAGAGATCCTCTACATCCAGTCATCGCTTTTCCCTCGACTTACACACTACCTATTGGCTCATTTATCAATAATCCTGCTCGATAATACTCAGCACTAAGGGATAAAAGTAAATCCATTGGAATCCAGAAAAAAACAATTCGATTAAACTTCCGCTGAAGCGGAAAACATTGGATTTCAAAGAAAGTGGATCTACCATAAACATGAGGAAATACGATTAAATATTTATTTAATATTCCGTGCACAAATGTCCAAAGCTGGCTCAGTTTATATGTCTGGCGTTAATCATTTGATATCATTGTCGAAATGGCTATAAACCATTTTTCGTTGATTTTAATCCTCTCCCTTAATTCATTTATTCCGGAACTAAAAAGAATCCCATAACTGCAGAACGCAATTCAAAATACTGCATCATTTAAAGTGAACAGATACCTCGAAAATTGAAGCTACTTATCTTACGTCACTTGCTTCCCTCCTTCCCAATGAATTAATTCCAACTCAGGAAGTGAATTCCATGAGTCTCATAATACACTAGCAGTAAAAAAATGGCAATCCAAGTCGCATGAATAACCCAGTCGAGGCAGGAAATGGTCGTGGATAAGGGTGGAAGAAATGCGAAGGAAAAAGTAATCTCACTCTCTCAGAACATTTAATATTTCTTTGGCCGGACTCCTCGGTGAGAGTTGGAGTTAATGGTGCAATAAGTAGCGGTAATCGAGTACACTTCGTGTCAGCGAGGTGGGCTATAATGTTCAGGGATAGTGACATTACCGTGATTGGTCTAACCCCTCCACCCCAACGCGACGTGAAGGTGAGGCATCAGAAAAGTAGGAAGTTGGAAGTTCTGGTTGGGGGTAAGAGGGAAAAAGCTTTGTAGGTCTGAAGAGAGGAGAATAGAGGAGACCAGAAGAGGACTCAACCAAGCATTGGAAGGCCGACGAGAACTACAGCAGGGTAGGCTGGATTCAATTACTCGGGGAACAATACTGGTAGCCATCATTGTCTGCTCGACCGCTCGGTTGAGTTTTCCTGGGTGAGGATCTCCCGGTGTCTCGTTCCAGTGCCCTGTTATGCTATGATATTTTGTTTGCTGTCACAATACCGACGACTGTTTTTTTCTCCTTGTTAAGCTGACAGCGACCACGACCCTGGCCAAAAGTTATGCTCGAATAGCCGTCCAACTTCCTCATTCTTTTTTTTCCAGCAGAGGATGTCAATGGTGCTGATGAAATATTTCATTATGGCGAGGAATTTTTTTGTTCTTTATATCGATAGGGGTCGTCGATATATTACGTAAGCTTTTTAGGAGAGAGGGAAGTGTTAAAGAGGAGCTGTTAACTCTTTTGAAGCATCTACCTTGAAATCCTTACAATGTTTTGAAAAAAGTTTTTGGAAAAGTTTTGAAATCTCTCGACACTTTTTAAACCAATTGAAATTGTAATAATTAAGGGATCCTGTTAAATTCTTTGAAATTTGGATGAAAATCAAAATTCGAATTTAAAGTAATATTATAAATTCTTACACGTTATGTTAGTAAACATATTATATTGCGAAAAAATCAAAACTAATGAAAGTTTCGTAACAGTCTGGGGGTGGGGAGATATCATTATAGTTTATGGTTAAACGGTAGCGTTACAAGAAGGAAGGGCGGTCAAAAATATTGAAAAAAAGCGTTACATAATCAATGAATGTCCTTAATGGAACCAATAGTTGGAAAAAGAGTCAATCTAATAGAGAGGATAAATGGTTCAATTTAGGTAACACAATCATTAGCTTCAGCCAACTATGTTATGTTTCAAAAAGTCTCTCGTAATTGAACACAGTGTTGGGACCGTTATTGGAAGAGAAGGAAGTAGTTAAATAATTACTTGAGGTGGAAAAGTATGAAGGACAATTCGGTTATTCGGTGGATTATTTGAACCATTGAGAAAAATAATCATTAAATTGTGTAACATTGTGAGCCAAGCCCTTGTTTACGCATGCGTATTAAAGTTCACGTGTAATATATGGCGAGGTATGGCTTACCAATATACTTAACCGAGCGTAACGCAGGACATTAATAGCAGAGTATCTCATCAACTACATCATTAATTTTGTGAAAATATAGACAGTGTCCAAATGCAAACATCCTGTAGGGAAGCGCTATTGGACAGAAAGAAGTTAAAACAGCTTTATTTCAATGACATGAAATTCCGGCTTTGAAACTGAACAAGAGAATCTAAACCCACAATTGTAGATCATTTGGAAGGTGAAATCAGTTGGAATCTTAGACTTGAAATTTAAAAAATATTGTCAACTTGAAAAGTATGTTCAAATGTGGCTGAAATTGTGATGCTTTCATATGAAATATCAATATCAAATCCGCTATAAATCAAAATAGGTAAAGCGCTTTCTATGGAGTTCGAAGTTTAGCCTCTCAAATATATAAGAGGATTTCGCGATTCTCGCAATATCCCATTTAGATCATCTGGCTCTGAGTTATCAAAGGTTCTCAAGAGCATGATCGACATCGTTCCTCTTCTTGTATGTTCTTATGTGTAGTTTTCTTGTGAGGTTTACTATAGGTATCCCATGTTGCACGCGAATATTATCAGAAGGTAATACGATGAAGCGATGGACGATGAAACAAGAATAATCAAAGTAGGAAGATGTGAAATGGGAAGGGTTTGAGGAAAATAGGGGGTCGAAGAGAGAGGATGGATTAGAGAGTAGAGAAGATAGTGAATAGAGAAGTTGGAGAATAAACGTAACTTCCTAATGAGGTGGTTAGTTATGGCTGAATATTATAGCTACTGATGCGAAATCCGTTGATGCAGATCGAAACAATGTTAGAATCATGTGCACACTTACCAGCAACATTAAAGCTTCAAAATATTTAAATTTTCAAGTTTTGAAATTGTCAATAATTGAACCATTCTCCAGAAAGAGCACCTGGTGGTTTTTCCACAGGCTGTGGAAAACCAGACACGCTCATTTTCATTATGTACGAAATTCTAAGAATTAATGACGCGTAACAAGGTGATAATTTCTCGTTGTTGCTCGATTATTGCTCAAAAAATTTCCGTTCAATGATGAAACACCCTGCAACTAATTTTGAAGATCGTTATTTTAATAATTAAAGCGAACGCACAGAAGTTTAAGTGTTTTGTTAAATGAAAGTAATAATAAAGGTATGAATATTTTTTTGCGGCTACGTCTTCCTCCCTTAACAGTCTTGTGCAATGGTTGGGTTTCGAAGATACCACAGCGGGAAAGTATGCTGTTTTAAGCGGAATCGTCTACGGAATTATTCATTATTACCCACCCTCCACTTCCCTGTATGTCTTTCTTTCTCAGTTTCTCTTATTCGGTTGGCTCGCAAAACTCGACGACGGACCTCACTTTTTTTTCCTCTGTGCTTACTTCTACACCACCCAAGACTCTTACAGTATATATATATATATATGTTGTTAAATATAATATGTATATATATGTATATAACGAAACAGAGTCGTGTTCTTGCAAAAGTTTAAAGATTAAATATTCATGCGACCACAGCGCCATTTCACATAGCTGTTCTGTTGAAAATGAGCAGAGGGATTTTTCGTGGTTCAGAGGAATGAGAAGAACTGAAACTGACCAACCATCCGCGTTTACGGATTAGTTCGTGCAAATTATTCAGATTTTCTTTTGTTCTGTTAACCCGATATTGAACGACAAAGCACTTTTTAAGATAAACCCTTTTAAACCGTTTGGTCAAGTTTTATGAAGTGCTGTGGTAGGCAAATAGGATTTAAAAGAGTAAAAAATATACTAGGATAAATCAGTGGTATTTAAAGGTAGTCAAGTGGAAAGATTTTTCGGTATTTGATTAAGCTAATAGACACCTACATTTTTTTAAATGTTAATGAATTAGAAAAAAAAAATGATTTCTTAAAGTTGTAAAATTTGTTAGTGACTATAAAATGATTATATTGTAACTAACAATATTAATATGCATGGACAATTAATAATATTCAAATACAAAAAAGATACACAATTAGTGAAGCATTGGAGAATTTCCAATTTGATGTTGAAAACTTTTAATGAAGATTGTGACATCTTCTCTATCTATGAATATGAAATTTGTAGTCAACTTCCTATGCATATTTTCAGTCAGGGAAGAAATTTGAATCTTTATTAAGCTTTGTATGGTAAATTCCCCCTCATTACTTTACAGAGAAAAATTGATTAAAGAACTTGAATGAATTACGGCGCAGGAAATATTCTAGAACATTGTTGCCAATACATATTAAGTTGTCGTTTTACTGAATCTAATTTCAATTTAAAATTTGGGAAACTCAATTTCAAAGTGTGCACTCTTAATAAGAATGAACCGATTTTAATTGATACCGACCATTTTTAGGATATGTGTCGACTCTGATTGGATTTTTTTTGTCTGGGTCCCCCTTACACTTGATGAAAATCCTTTTTTATTAAACGTAGTGTCGAAGAAGGAAAATATCAAGGGTGGAGAGTTTCTGGACAGAGCATTAGAAGAGTGTATTTAAGCTTAGAGAAAGCACTTTCCACTTGGATTATTGGTCCCTCGCATGAAAAGAAGACAAGAAGAGCTAGGCGGCGGTCAGAAGAGGGTGGAAGCAGTTAATCTTCCCGGTCCACTAGCCGATGGAGAATCTGCCAATTAGTTCGTGTCCACTGCATTGTCTTTCGATTCCGTTCAACTTTCACACTTTTTTTCGTTCACAGATTAAGATTTCTCTAGGTTCGTGAAAATAGTACTCATGCTTTCATTTTCTTCCCCAACAGCTTTGTAGGATCTTTTGGGGCACTTTTGGGGAAGTAACGAGAGTTAAATTTTTAAAAGTGTCATAAGCCTATACAATTTTTTTATCGAAAAAAGGCATTAGAATAAATTATTCATTTTTCTGATTACTACGAATATCCGCTCCTACTTTTTGAGTTTTTATCCAAAATGGCTGGCTAACGAACTTGACCTTCATTTTAGGATACTAAAAGATTATACCAAAGGTCAATCCAATATATCAATTCTTTCTAAAGGTATCGTGCTAACAATCTAAGATCTACGTAGAGACATACATACACCCACAAAAAGGGTGGGGTCAAATTTTACACAAATCTAATACATTCTTTTTGATGAGAATGTAAAAAAGAGTTAATCCCATTTACCAACGCAATTTTCTACTTTGTATTATCCGTGTTTTATGGTAGAATGTAGCTTTGCAGCTTAGCCTTGGTCTCTTTTTTCATCCGGGCTGGTCGCAGGACATAAAAGTAACGTCGATCGTTCGTAGTTAACGGAACACCTTTATAGATACCGTGATTGGAACTTTAAGACCTCGTAAAGTTGAGTATATAGTCGCAACCACTGACCCCCAGCTTTGCCAAAAGAAAATGGATAATCGAAAGGGCACGGTTAACTTTTCTCCGAGGGCAAACGATTCCCTTCTTCTTTATAAAAATCCAAACCTTGAGATATCATTTCCTTGTGTTAAAAATCTTGATTTAAGGAAAGGTCCCCAAACTTATAATAATTAATATGAAGGTGTTTCATTATTGCTGAGAGAAGCAGAATTCATATTAAATTTTGTAATCTTTCAATTTACTAATTACATCTTTTTTTCTCGGTTACAGGTGAGTTACAGATATTTTAGCCACAGGTCATGAACGGAGTCATGAGTGAGTAAATAAACATAAACATAAACATAAATTATCGAGTAAATATTGATCAGAACGGAAAAAGAGATATCGTCCTTGAATTGAAAGGGTAATTTCATGTCTGAATTTATACGTGAAGTTAAAGAAGACTCAAGGGGCAAATTTAACGGATCAGAGTACTATCTGTAGTGCCCTTAAGTGTCATTTGAGTGCTAAGTAACATCCCTGAATTACTCTCTTATGACTAGAACTTCGGTTTCATGTTTTTGTTTATACATGCGTATATTTTTTTTAATTCCCTTTTTCCACTATTTGTTTGCCTGATGTAAACTGTTCTTAAAAAAAAAAATGAATTAATTTGATAATGTAAAAAATTCAGCATCGGGTGCAAAAGCTCGACAATATATTTTCAAAGAGTGCATAAAGCACAGTCAGCGCCGAAGAAATACGAAGCTTTAGGTTGTGTGGAATGGCTCAGAGATGAAAATTAATGTCGCAAGCTGTACGGGGTTAGCACCTATATATGTATAGTGTGACACCGAGTGAAAACGACTTAAGCCCATCTAATTTCGAGGGCGCATTCTGCGGTATCTCACAAGGGGTTGTAATTCAGCGTCTCCTCCCCCCACCCCACTCACCCACCCTGCAGGGTATAAAGGATGAAATGAAGCTGGAATACCGCGCTCTGGCCACCTTGCAACGTACTATCCTCTCTAGCTTCATGGCTCCGCGAGTTCCGCCACCCTTAAATCTCCTCTTTTCATCCTCATTTCACCCTCATTTCAACTTCCATCCCTTGCCCGCAAAAGGGCAAAGAATCTCAACATTATTGAATCAATATTGTGCAAAGCTATCAGCCGTCTTGACAGCGATGTTCTTCCGTAGGGCGAATAATGAAGCGAGGGTCAAGCCAATAAAAAAAGAAGCTCTGTACCTCTATAATCGATCGACTAAATCCGATAACTGGAGCACTGAAAAAAAGAGGCGCAAAAACAGTAATAGAAGTCCCGTGCAGAAATTGCACATTTAAAATGTGATTCTGGCGAGATCCGAGTCACGTTTTCCATTTTTAATAATAATATAATTAGTCATCTTTTTTTTTATTTGAATATTATTAATTGTCTATACAATGTTTGTCTCTCGCTGTAGCACGCGTATAATATTGTTAGTCGAGAATATAATAAGGTTTGAATTAAGTAGTTGGAAACAGGATTTAGAAATGAGGTTTGGGAAAGATCTGAAAACATAACATAAATGAACTAACTTTCTTACAGAGGACAATTAAGTAAAGTTTAATTGTTGAAATTTGCAAGCCGCTTGTATGCAATCTAAGCGGATTTCGAAAGAGTACTATTTTTTATGAAAAAAAGTGTTTTACTGATTAAAGTTGCGTAGCGTGTAACGAAGAATATAATTCTTTCGCAAAAAAAAAACTTGGATCACTTTACGGAGGTCTTTAATCGCATTTTGCCCTCTCCCTGCTTCGCTCTCATTCGCTTGTTGTCTCCGACCCTCTCTAGGGAGTGAAGAGTAAACCCTTCAAGCATCCTTTCTCTTGCACAGACCACGATCCCTTTCCAATTTCCTTTCCGTAAATCAGCCTGGAAAACACCTTTAATTATAATTAATTGACTGAAGGAACAAAGCGATGCTTTTCACCGACCTTCTTAGTCAGTACCAAACAATCCTCAAACCACTTTCGGCAGTCTTTGAAGGTCCGTGTAGTTACAAGATATGGTTTAGGTCAATGTTTGATCTTTGTCATCATTCCTCTCTTTCAAAAAACAAAAACTGATAAAACAGCGGTCAAACACTTGCGGGGATAAAGCTAATTAATTAAGTCACTTTCTTTGCTAAGCGACTCTTTTTGACTGACATTTCAGGAAAGAATCTTCTTAATGTGAACGACTTTCGTCGATCTGAACTGAGCAAAGAATGAAGGGTTTCATTTACGTGAACGACACCTTCCATTAATTATTCGAAACCCTTAATTCAAGATCTAAAAAATACTACACTTTTTTTTTAAATCCACGCTTTAAGTTGAATACTTGTGCGATTTGGTTTGAATACGCAGAAAATCGATAAAGCATATTTCTGCTCCAAATTCTAAATTTTGTACTCAGTAATTTTTCGAAAAAAATGCATGGTAATGCCAGCTTCAGATTACGCCAGATCTCCGGTATCAGAAACCTGAAAACTATTGTTCAAATAAAATTCTGGATTACACAGGAATTAAATGCTTATTAACTGCTCTCAAATTATAGCCTATGCTGGAAATTCTAGGACTTTTATTTTTTTTTAAACGAGCCGCATTCAATCCCCATACATTTTCCACTTTTAAACTATAAAAAAAAATAGTCTTTGCACCAGAATTGAGTTCTCATTTAGTGCTCTCGATCGGATCGGCTCGTGATTGTATGTCTTGGGTTGACTGATTGAATAAGAGAAGTGACAAGTTGTAGAAGAGTTGGACTGCGTGTCGAAAACGTCCCGAAGACTGGAAGAATTGGGAAGTTAAATGGGAAAATGAAGTTGGAGATGATTGGTTAAAAGTTAAAGGTTGGAGCAACGATTTGCTCCTTGTTAGAATTTGTAAAGAAAGAGAGCAATTACAATTACGAAAGGGCCCGCTGAATGGGTCCCAGTGTGGGTCAACTTTTGTCAAAGATCCGTTGAATATAAAAAACAGAAAATGAGAAAGTCCAATGTATAGAAAATCTGCAGAATAGCTGTTTAAAGTACATCTGTTTCAGAGATTCGAAAGATGCTAGTTTACAAAAATCTCTAATTCAATATATGTAAATTTGCAAGCAATTGCGTTCGATAGACCGACTCTTAACCTACCCCCAGAGAGCGTGAAAATGACTGAATTCTCTTGTGATCCTCTTACTTTTTCCTTGGTAACATTTGATTTCTCGTTTAATGTAAATAACGATAAATAAGTAATTTTCCTATAATTTAAATTAGAATGAAATATTATTAGAATTGAATTTCATTTCAAAAAAGTTCACCATAGCTGATCGATCTTTAGTTCAGTAAACTAGTTGGCTTCCGTAAACCTTTTATAATAAAACCAATTGTTCAATCGAGAAACAATATTTTTCTGTAAATTTTGAGACAAATGTTTCTGAGCCCTTGGGCAACTCTGTAAGTGAATTCCTTCATTTTTCAATCGCAAATGTTATGAGTGAACGATACATCCAAGAAACAAAAGTTTCAAGCTCAAAGCGAAGGAGAACCAAAGAAAAGTTTCAAGACTGCGACAGGTTTGCGAATCGCGGGAAACTTTTTTTCTTTCACCCCACTGCATTGATCCGAATCCCTCTTCTTTCATTCTATTCCGTTAGATACAAAAACGCTCTCGATGAAACAGATTCACTACAAGGTCTTGACTGTCAAGGGATGGGTTCTATGTTGAAACGAAGTCAAGATATTCTATCTTTGGATTTTACGATATTTCTTCATTGTTCTTTAAAGTGGGTTGAATTTTTTAAGTGAAAATTGTAATTTAATGACGGAAAAGTTCTGAACGTTCAAATGAACGAATTTAAGAAAGAAACTTGTAATATCTATTGTTATTTTTAGTTGGAGCAATATTTCTGAATAAAATAAAACTAGGAAAAAATATTTCGTTCATTTGAACGTTCAAAACATCTGGTACATGTAATTTATTAGAACACTCAACTCTTAAGTTAAGTCACTTTTCGGGCATTTCGTAATATGCTTCTTAGAATTTTTATGACGTAAACAAGCTGTGCGGCGTCTGAGGGGAAGGGAGAAGCGCTTCTCCTCGAGTTCTCCTCATCCTAGATTGCGGGCAGGCAAGCGCCGGCTAAAATTCTAACACAAGAAAGTCAACACGCGAGAGAGACATACCCCTAGACTTCAGTGGAAAATTTCAGATGGGAGTTGAGTGCATTAGATTATTAGAAAATGAAAGAGGATTGTTTTAGAGATACAAAGACGACAGTGGGGTCAAATAATGAGCGACCATGATTATATCAATAACACCGGGAACTGTTTTTTAAACGTGTATATCAATAATTTAATTTGAAGAATGAATAAATTAAACCATTTTTGTTAACTCACTGCATTAAATCAAACATTCTTCCCAAGTATTGGACGAGTGCCACTAGTTAAATTACACCATCAACGTCCCCATTCCGTATTTCGAGTTTCAACTACATCAATTTGTCTGAGTAACGCTTTCTGGGTAAAATAAGCCCCAGCGATAAAAAAAAATTCGTGAAAA
>JAUESI010000035.1:844668-861292 GCA_032275145.1 Synergus laeviventris
TGTATATAGGCGTCCAAGTCTAACTAGATCTATAGCGAAACTGTAGTTATACGATCTATAATCAGCGAGTAGACATTGTGCACCAGGTGCTGGGCTTAAGAATTGCAGCGAAAGAGACTTAATTCTTATTTATAATCATACCTCATGATACCACGCACTTTATATAGAACCCCTCTCCCCCACCTAAATTGAACAAGTCCGGTTTACGTTCTTGTGAAGGTTAATTAACCTTAACCGATGCTAATGGCCTGCTTAATTTCATAATTCTTGGTAGAAAAAGTTACTCAGGCATTAGTGAAATTTAACTATTATTTTAATGCAATTCGACTTTAAAATTTGGTTTCAACAACTGCAACTGAACTTTGCACTTATCATTTTAACTTTGCACTTTCCTTAAAATTTGTAGTAACACACTCTAAAGTTTCACAAATATGTAAATGTGGAAGAAGAATGTTACTTATTTCTGACCTTGTTTGTGTGATAAAAATACGTTTCTATTATTCTTGCTCTAGCACACTAACCTGAAACAAAAAAGGGAGATTTTTTATTAGAACAGTTAATCATTTCAGAAAAAGCTTATCGAAAACAGGAAGAAAAAGTAACTACATAAGAACGTTTTTATGACTAAAATGAAAATCATATGAACTTCTAGGGCATCGTATTTCTCTGCACGTATATATGTGGCTCACAGATCAAACCTGCTTTAATATATTTCTTATATTCTAATTAATATTTACTTTTTGAATAGCTCTATTTAACAAAGAATATACATATATTTATTCTATGCATAAATAAAAATAAAAATTGAGTAAAATTATCGCTAGTCTAGTTTCTCCTTTTATCTTCTCTCACTTCTGCTATTTCGCGCATTTTTATTCGCCGATTGGGGAAAACTCGCGCTAACACTTTTTCCGAGTCTTTTGTCGCAAGGACCATGATGAAAAAAAAGAACAAAATTCACGTTTTGCAAAGTTCCAGTTACTTTTTATCTCTTCGCATTTGGTGGCATATTAAAACGAGAAAATAAAGAGTGATGTTAAAAAAAAAACCAGGAACAATAAAGTAGTGAATCAGAATTTTCGAGAAAGTTTCTTTCTGCAAATCCAAAAAAGCTGTAAACTCTCATTCATAAAGCTTGAATTGGATGTGATGAAAATGTTAGTGTCATGAAAATTTTAAAATGTGAAAGGTGCAGAGGATGTACTCGTATTTTAAAATTGAGCTCAATTTAAATTTTCGCACCAGGTGAATCGATTGCAGAGAGTGTTAGCCGGCGGGAGGAAAATTTGTCGCTGCAAGTGATACATATTTTATGTGCATTATACATAGTTCGTGCATCCGGTCCACGCCAGAGAGATAGTATGCAAAAGAGAGGCTTAAAAGGTAATAATTACCGCTGAAGAGCTCGTGCTGGTAAAAATTGGCGTACATAAAAAGTTTTCTAATTTCAGGACCCAAGGACGAGAGGGAAAGGGCAGAGTCAGTTAAGCGGCATAGTTATGTACTCGAACTTGTAGCTGCTACCTTGGAACACAATGTGCACTGACACACGCACAGTGTAATAATGCTTTAGCAACTTTTCTTTCTATGTGGCTTACTCCAGCTTTTTACATTGTAATACTTTCTCCCTTTTTTCATTTTAAAACGAATATCGCGAATTTGTGGCGTGATTCACGAAACTTGGAAATTCTCAACACAAGAGGAAGATTTAATTAGACGGATCTTCAGGCTTGATGTCATATTGATGTTTCAAAAATAATTTTAAATTGATGCACCTGATTACTTTTAACAATCCAGATGTAAATTAAGTTGGTCTGACTCAGAAGTAGTTTTCACACAAGAAACTATAACATTAACTTTATAATAAAATGTTACTCCGTCGACAATGTTTTGGCGCTGTAATGAAATTTTCGAATTGTGTTTAAATCTTCGAAATACAAATCCATTCTCTGGAATTTCTTGAATGTAGATGCAATCTTTTTAAATCTTTTAAAATTACCCGAAATCCTTTAAATCTTCTTCAATTCCATTATCTCTATTTCTCTCTTCCCTTTTTTCACGTTTTACTGTCGTTTCCTTACCATCTACATTCCTTGCTCAGGGATATAACATTTCGTTAAAAATGCTTGACTCTAGCACCGTCTTATAAATTACACCAGAAAATAATATTTTATTCGATTCCGCAATGCCTCTTCTATATTAATGTATTCACTATTATAAAAATATATTGCTAGCACTTTTAAAATTTTTTTGGAGAGAAATTGCGATATTTTTTAATCACAAAGAATGTTCATTAAGAGGGAGAATCCTGAAAAAATCTTATTCAAAGCATTCTTTGAATTTGTATATCGAGAACGGCAGCGATCGTGATTCTTAGATAGAGTATTTATTCCAGTGACTCATGGGGTCAATCTAGCTTTATTACCTTCTAGTTTCTATAGTATAACATAGCCAATTTGCAATATAGAATACCGAGAAAGTGGAGTTTATAATTTACACCTATTGCTACAGATTTATTATTAATTAGTGGTATTAGTAATTTGTGAAAGAAACAAGATCCAAGATGATAATTTAACTAGAGAAAGTTAACCGACATACAGCAGGAAAAAGTCTTATAACTTCGCAACCAGAAATTTACACTACTTTTATGATGTTCCAATAAAAATTATAAATGCAATCACATTATGATTTTGGAAACAAACGATTTTGAAATCAAAGGAACTAAACAGAACTTAAATTTACAAGCAATGTTTCAGCTTTTCATTTTGTACCTATTGTCTTTAAAGTTCCGATAAATTTCACGTAGCACGGTAGTTAAAACCGGGATAGATGTGCAGTGTTGATGCATCACAGCATCATGTGAACACACAAATAAAGCAGACGCAGACACGTAGAAGCAGCGGGCATTCCTCATTCCTCAATCGAGCTCAGACCTGTAATTCAACTACCTACACAAGCCCCACGCCCTAAAACACTTGGCAGCACTTGTTTGGAGCACTCTATAGAAATATAAAAGGGTGTTGGGGAGCACAAGCGAGCATCACGGCGTAAGGCAGGGTGGGCCACAGATATGTATACGTATATTCATCGCGCGTTTTGAATTATGAAACAACGTGTTTAATGACGCGCCGGATTCAGCCTGCCGTAAATTTAGCGCGAGGGTTTTTGAGTTTAAACCAGCTCTCTCCCTCTGGTCTCTTCATTGTCGTAGGTATTCATTCTCTTTTCAAACCTTTTCTTCCTCGGAAATGCACACACACAATTTATCTCGCGCCTTCTAGATTCCCATACCGTACGCTAGATTCTCTCGAATTATTGTGACAAATCCAAAGTCTTTCCTTTATTAGTTTCTCTACGTCGATTACAGGTTTCATTCATACTTACAGAAACAAGAACTTCATATTTTAAGATAGTGTAATCTAATAAAAGCAATACAAATCCATTTGATAGTTACGATAAACGCCAGACATCCGTAATATCTTTTCTCCTCATAACCAAAAATCTTTTCATCGTATTTGATCCAGGATAAGCTTTTACAGTCAATTTCATGGCAGAAGGACTGAGGAACTGAGATCCTCGTCAAATATTCATTAGGGCGGAATTTTTATTCGCTTGGTGTTTTTACGACTGAGTAATCTGGTGAAAAGGTGGCTCTCAGGTGGATGTTAGTCGCGATAAAGGATGGTCGCGCTTGTCCTTGAACACGGGGATTGGTAAGGGTTGAAAGTGCACTAACCAGGGTGCGGACTAGGCTAACGACTTTCTGATGAGGCAATGCGAACCGCAACTTCTTTGTAATGGACTCTCTCTTCCCAGTTCCCTATTCCTCTGGCCCATATTGATCTCAAAGTGGATATAGGTACGTGAAACCCTCGTAAACCGTAACCGTCGCCGTCAGCAATATCGCTCTACTCGGTTTCCAGAGTCTGGCGTCATGATTCCCTTGGGTTTCAGGTGAAATGCGCATTTACATCAGCCATTTGCCCTAGTGATGAAGTGCAACTCGACAAATTAAAGCCTATTAACTCGAAAACGTTCACGGCGCGTACAATTTAATTGAGCGTGTATATTATATAAAGTACGCTTTCGGTGAAAGCATTCGTTACACACGTTTCAAAATATTCCAAGTGACATTGCGATGCTAATGTACGCAATTGTGGCCTGTCATTGGCGCTTCTGCGGTTGACGAAGTTATGATGATCACTTGGGAATTTTCGATATTTCCCCGCCCGTAGTAAAGGTCTAAATAAACTAGCGTGATAGCATGCTTTACTCTAATTAACATGAATTAGCAACTCATTAATGGTAATTATTTGTACCGGATATTATTACCGTCAAAGGAGGCAACTTTGGGCATGTGGAGTAAATTCGGAAACCACTAAATTGACAGTTTAAGTTAACTTAAGGTTGATCTCAAACCAATATTCGTAACTAACTGATTCTACATCACGATATAAAAATAGCACAAGCACTAATTGGTTTGAAGGGTGTGGATATGGTATATGTGCCTTAAATTTAAGGGTAATTCAATCAAGCTTATTTTTCACAATATTTTTCTTTCCAGTGACTTACAGCTTATCTTTTCCAATATCCTGAAGTGGAGCATAATCCTAATATGATACTGGCCAAATCTAATGAGATAAAGTGAATCATCTGGTAGAATTTTATAGCAGCACAACTGCAGCTGCAAGTTTACTGACTTTCCCTCTTTGCTTTCTAGTTTTCCAAGTTCAACCCCCATTTGGTTAACCGAGACAATCAATTCTCTGATAAGGGAGATCGCCATGCGGGTTCATCTTTTTTCTCATGGGAATCCACACTCCTCTTACATGTTTCAATCAACAAATTGACCAAGATTTTTTTTAGTATTAAATTCTTTTCCCACCCTAAAATCCATCTCAAACAGATCAAGATTTACTGACTTTTTTCACAATTTATCGAAAGCTAAAACATTTCATGGACAAAAATTAAAATTATAAAACAAACGAACAAAAGAACGAATGGAATTAGTAAGATTTTTACTAGGTTTTGTATTTTCGCTGTTCTAAAATGTTATTTGAAGATGAGAATTGTATTATCTCTGAAACAATTCAATTACCCACGCATGACATTGG
The DNA here is from genome assembly GCA_032275145.1 of Synergus laeviventris. Classification (NCBI taxonomy): domain Eukaryota; kingdom Metazoa; phylum Arthropoda; class Insecta; order Hymenoptera; family Cynipidae; genus Synergus; species Synergus laeviventris. Next base: position 849,783 of record JAUESI010000035.1, read on the forward strand.
AATGTACGCAGTCATACGTTTGTTTTTGCCACGATTGAAATTGACGTAGGAGAATTTCATCGCTGAAATGTCACTACTCTGTGAGTACATATCACACCTTTAGATACTCTGTACTCACTTTGAATATATATCTCCCTGCACTTATAGTGTATCTTTCTCTTCCTGTTCCTATTTCTCGTTTTTCGATTGTGTGGGCCTTTTACCATTCTCTCTAGCTGAGACACACATGCACACATAGATAAGCTTACGCGCAGTATAAAATATGTATATACTTAATCTGTATTCGGGGCACGAACCCTGCCTGGTCGGCTGCCTAGCCAACGGAATACAAAATTTTCGTATTCAGATGCTCCGCCACAGAAATTGACTTTATTGAGGTTTATTGATCCACAATATTGTGTTCTCTCGCATGCAGTCCGACCTTCGTGTCGATATACATGCATTTCCGGTTCAGTTTGCACCAAAAATGACGAGTTGTGTAATTGACTTTGAATTTTCATTCTAACGGTTAATCTAAACAACAATTCGAATTTAATTGACGAAAATAGCTTTTTGGAAAATTATATCGCATTCGAATTGGTTACATTTCACTTGAAACCTTAGAATCTTAATAACGAAAAAAAATGTTTGTTCTCCAAACTCTTCTTTAAATTATTTACCTGATCTCGTAAACACTGGAATATTTATCGTGCGAGACAAGACACTCGGTATATTTTCGTGCAAGCATAATACGTGCACGAGATAAGGGATGATTTCAAAAAGGGCTAAGAAAAGTGGTAATAGGATTCACGGATGGGGACAGAAAGAATGGCTTCTACTGTCTGCGAAAAGCGAGGATATTGCTGTGCACCTTGAATATTGCAACAGTTTTCGTTGTGTGCATTCTTACTCCCCCTTGTTCTCTTTTTATAAGGGAAAAACAGACCCAGATAAAATATACATTTAGTTTTTACGATTCTTTTACCCCAAGTCTAAAGGGGTCAACGTTCCAAAAATTAAATCCTCTTATCTCATCCACTTCCAAGTCCTATTTCAGTTTTATGTACATCAAAACCTGATATTTCGGGAGATTTTTCAAGTATAAATTAGTATACCGATTACTCCTGGGAAATATATTTATATATTATTAGGTAGTAATTTCCTGCAATCTTACTTTAGATCCTTTAACTTCCCGTGCTAATTATAGGAACGTCAATGGCAAATCTGCAAGATAAAGTAGGGGACGAATTAGAAAGGAGTATCCTTAATTCATGAAATTCATCTCCTGAGGAGCATGAGAGTTTGGTATTTTACTGGTGGAATCTTTTCTCCTTTTAGCAACGAATTACGTTTCTACTTGGGAAAGCATCTTCCACTAGATCGCGAAGATGAAAATTCTGAAAGCGAAAACTTTGCGAAGTGCTTTAATACCGCAGGTTAGGCACGTACCTCCTTCCTACCTTACTTCCCAGGGCAGCTTCAACTAGCAAGAAACTCTGCCGGAAGAAATCTTGTCCGCTAGAAGCACCATGGAGCATTTTCATCGATAAATCAGACTAATTGCTGGAAACGTTTTGCTTCGTACGGGCGAACTGAATTTTAATTAAATAAATACAACCCTTGGGGGGCCAAAATTAGTCATTAAAACATGTGAATAAGTGAATTTTTTAAATAAAAATATAAATACTATATTCTGTATCATTTTGTAAAAAGTTTGATAAAATCGTGGATATTTGTAAAGGTAGAAAGAAAAAATGAAGAGGTGTTTGTGCGTCGTTCTTTTTATCTTGTATTTGGTCCATGACAAATATAAACGATTAATAAGAGGAATTTAGTGGAGTTTATGTGAGGACGATTCGTTTATAAATGGTTGGTATAAAAGATTAGGGTGCTTTGTAGCACAGTGAACGATTTGGACTGAACCACGACGCGGGCGGTGCAGTCAGCAAACACGTGACTCGCATTATCTATACATATACGGTGCCCACTACAAACGGTGCGGGCTCAGAACAGAGACAGCTAATTATTTAGACACGGTCGGACGCCACCCCATCGATCACTCCCACGACGTCCTTCTCTTCTCGTTTCCCCTTACTCCCTCACACTCTCACTTTTTTCCACATTTCTCCTTTCCCTACCCGCAGTTCCGATTGCCTTCAAAAAATTAATATCTTTTTTTAATATTTTTTGTTTGTTTTAAATATTCGTAGTATTCCTACACTCACCGGAAATATGTCCACTTTAGTGGATTCTGAAAATAAAAAATCTCAAATCTGTTACTTTTGCTAAACTTGTAATTATACGAATTATGTCGAATTTAATTTCAATTTAGGCTTTAGTAGTTCAAAATAGTTTCAAAGCAGTGAATTTCCTTACATGATGTGAATGATTTTTTTCTTCAGAAAAACTACGAAAACATTTTGCAGAATAGAAATTGCAACGGGGGTGGTTGATTTTAATTTCACGGCGCACGATCTTTCAGTTACGCTCCGAACACAGTTCACTAAAGCACTCCGTATTCGCTATCATATCTTCGCTTATACCGGGTGCCTTAGTATATTTTAATGAAAGAGAGCGCAAAGAGTCTACTCAGCCAATTTAAGTACAGAAATGAGCAAAAAAGATGAAGATATTCTTTTTTTAGTAGTATGCACTTTGTAACAATTGACTTACTCATGGCCAAGAGATCGATAATTGGAATTGAAGAACTTGATCGGCCGTAAATATTTTGACGTCAATATTGAACTGCTATATAAATTTTACGTTGTCGCGGCTGAGTGCGACTTCGTGTATTACTCGAGGACTTTCCAGGAAAGAGGAAACAGTTTTGCCCTTTTTAAATCGAACGATGTTTGCTCCATAAGCTCGCGTAAAATTGAGCTTAAGGCTTATTGTACGTGAGATTCCTAGGCTGCCAGGGATTGCAATTTAATTGCATGTCTGATAGAAATATACGTTTAAGTGTGCGATCGTGTACTTAAATACATGATTACGACGGTCGTATACCAATGGTAAATACATAACTTGCCTCAAATATGTCAAACAAACACTTGAGGAGTGGCTTCAATCTGTAATTTCGAAAAATCACCACTTGACTGCTCTTTGAATCTGAATTAGTAAAAACCACTAATTCACAGTAAAGAGCAACCAAATTCATTTAGTAAGGCTTACTAATTGATAGTAAAACTACTTATTAAAGTTAATTAGTAAACAAATCGGCACTATGTATTTCATTAGTGACTTCCTACTAAGTGAAAAATAAATTATAAGTCATGATACCGAATGGTGTTTCAATATTATTTACTATTTCCCTTGAACATTCTGCATACATATTTATTTAAGTTTTCTATAAACTCTGCATGTTGTTTATGAATCTGATACGACTCCCATGTGTTCTTTGTGCAATGCTTGAAAAGAAAAGTTGCAAAATATTTCAAAGAATATTTTCTATCTAGATGGAATTCTTGACTTTATGTTACACATTGCTCAAGTTTTCAAAGTAAAAGGTTCTTAAAGGGTGTAAAAGTAAATAAAGGGAGGTTTCAGCACATGTGTAATCCGGGTTGAGAGCCTTCTCACACGTTTAATTCAGAGAACACTGGACGTGAAGGCAATTTCGCGAACATAAAACCAAGCATAAGCATAAGAAGCAAGGATTTAACACGTCGATAGGAAAGTATAGCGAGAATTAACAATTTTCTAGAGCCAACATAATAAAGTAGACTCGTCAAATGTTTATTCAATTGCAAATTATACTGGAAAGGCACGAAAACTTCATATGAAACGTTTTGCTGAAAATTAACAAAATGTGTTTGCATTTCATTAATTTGCATCAACACTTTATGAGCATAATAAATTATATAGTAACCACAATCAATCAACCCGTTAAGTCTATTTCCATCTATTATTCTATTTTTTTAACCTTTTTAAACACATTTTGTTATTATTCAATTGAATGAAAAAATATGTTAGATAACTCACCAAAATTTTAGAATTAGGAGGATCAGAGGATAGAATCAACACTCACCTGAAACAAACGAAAGAAGAAAACATAAAAAATTTTGAATAAATAAAAGGAATAGTAAATAAGTGCAGACAGTGTAATTTGAAGTGCAAAAAAATTGAAATTGACTATTGGTAAGGTGTAGTCGAGACATCGTCTCAAAAGGTAAAGATCGAAATCGATAGTTCCTTTTGTGGTAAACCTCGACTATTTGAATAGAGTCACTCTATCGAGAGATGCTGGTTGAACGATAAGCGCCCATTTCTAAAGCCGAAGGCAGAATTCATCCGGGCCATTTGGCTATCGCCGACATTAGGTGGGAGATAACCGCCATAATCTGAGCCTATAGACGAGAAGACATACAAATAGATAGATAGGCAAAAGCGAAGATTCCAAATGACGCTCAAAATCGTCAATTCGGCTTCAATTCGCAAGCATAAATGTTCAAAGCACTATATAGAGAAATGTGTAAAGTAAAGAAATAATTACTGAAAACTAATTACTATTAAGATTAAATCCCTCGGATTCAACTTTATCTTTTTTTCTTCATTTAACTTGAAGTTTTAGCTTTTAACACGCGAATCACGTGACACTCTAAGAAGAGTTGGCCAATTATTTCTTGAAAAGAGGAAACGAAGAAATCATTCGGAATGGAGGGGAAAAAGGATGGATGTATAAAGCAGTTGGAGATGGAAGATAGTGACATCTCGATAAATACGAATGGTTCCCATTGGACAACTAACTGATGCTGCTGAGGCTCCTCGGAATTGAATCTCAAGGGCACCGAAGATGAAAGACGAGAAACGATGGAGTTCGAATCGAGGAAAAATAAAACGAACAATGCAATTTCACGGCCTAAACAATTTTATATTCTATTTCCAGACCCAAAATCGACTCCAATCAATTTCATGAAATTAAATTTCTTGTGCAATTTTTTGTGACTAAGTGATCTTGAATGTATTTTATTGAAAATAAACAATCCATTTTTCGAAAGATTTCAATTATTGCTACAATTTCCCATATGGGTAGCGTATATATTAAAAGTCTCCTTTTGAATAAATAAAATTTCATTCCACCTCTTGTTTTCCATCCTACCAAGGGATATCACTCCGACATTCCTGGTAAACGCACTAAATTTCTTGTAATCTTCGCAAATTTTTCGAAATACTTTAAAATCTATTGAAATCACTCAAATTCTTTAAAATACTTGGTACGTGAATATTTAGGAATATTTCCGAATATTCTTTTGGGAATATATTCCTAGTCGAAAAAAAAAACGCAAAATAGTTTGACCCCTCGCATTCTACCTTCCAGTTTCACTCAGTTTCTATCTCACAGTTTTCCCGAGCTTCTCCGCCTCAATCTTTTGCTCGTTTCGGACCAAGTCGGACTCTTCCACCATATTCGCTCTCTATCAATTTATTTTTCTCTCTTCGGAGCAGTGGACCGCGTAACGAGCAACGTAAATCAATTCGGTTGGCATTGTGGCTTCGCTTCTGCCTCTTCTGACGAACGAAGGCGAAGGGGGTTGTTCTTCCTACATTTCCTACGAGACCCTTTCCTTTCCTACTAAAAGCACCTCGCGATACGTCCACTTTACTGTGCGTGGAATGTCTGCCCGAGATGCAATAATAAAGAAAATACGACGCCCGTAAATAACAACGCGGCCTCCGACTCGTGGAACTAGATCGATAAGGAAGTATCAAGCACTTTTGAGTATTTTATGATAAGTGATATACGCGTGCAAACAGCTGTGTTATTAGAGAAAAAGTAACGTGATAAATTCTGAGATAAGAATTTTATTGCCCGAGTCGATCCAAGATGTGCGAAGAGATATCAACGATTGTGACTAATTGCTCTTTTTTTCCTGAAAACACATTATTAAAGTAGAACAAATTATTTCAGTTGCTTCAATGCAGCTCTCATATAGATCCATTGTTTGCTAAACTTGCTATCATAATTTACTTTTTTCTGTGAACTTGGGATATAACGACATTTCTTGATCAACTACTGCATTTTAAATTAAAAAAAAAAAAAAAAAATTTAACACCGCAGTACTTTAAATATTTACCAAGCTAAATAGGAATAAACTGTCTTACAAATTGGTACGCTCAATGTTCGACTTAGTTGTCAAGACGAGGCTAAAAAAGGAAGTGAGAGGGTGGCAGGCAATGAGTCGACAAAGAAAAGAGCAAAAGGAAGGGGAATCAAAGCGATTTCACTAAGGTTCACGAGACCAGTTCTCATTTGCCTGGTTGTGTGTTACTTTTTCTACTTATTTTCGTACCTTTCCTTCTCCCTCCCACACATTCTACTACACGAACCTGTCTGTTTCATTCTTCTATCAGGGTGCCCCAACCAAAGAAACGAACCTAATCGCGGAACAAATCCAACTGAAATCAACCAATCAGAATCCTTTTTTTTATGGACAAAATCAATTTCACTTTGGAACTCAATCGAAAAGTTATTATTATTACATATAATAATCTTACTAATTTCGTTCGTTCGTTCGCTGAAGTGATGCTTTTTTTTCACTCATTTCCTTTGGAAATTGGGTTTCTATGACTAAGTGACAGTTGGAGTCACATTGGCCTTTTAATTAACTTGGTCTGACATTATTAATATTTTTTTTATTTTTTAAAAATAATTCTGTAAATTTAGATAGTAACTATACACATTTTATGTGAATATTATTAATTATCTATCGATGTCCATACAAGGAAACAAAACAAGGTGTGCACCAATATTGCGCCAATGCGACGCTGGGCACGTTTCGAGTTAATAACTTTTTTTACAAAGTGTAGATATTAGAATTATTTGAATATATTTCATAACTATGTCATCTCGTTTCACAGACTCAAATTCAATTTTATTAAACTACCACTTGAACTTTCAAATACCCTCCGACTATATTTTAGTCTACTTTCTACAATTATTCTGACACAGCTGAATATTTCGATGCCAGTTTTCCACAACCAATTGCAAAAAATTCGTCCCCGTCCAATTAAAAGTTTGAACGAGATTGAAACAAGCTACGAACTCGATTAAAATGAAATATTTTTGAAACTTTTAATTTTCTCAGAATTCACAATTGATTTCTGAAGGTGCCATTTTAATACTCTCCTCTGAATGTCGTCAATACTGAAGGGGAAAAATGTAACACTTCCATCTGCGAAATTATTATTTTTCGAAGGCGGATTCAAAAAGTCGTTGCTTAATTTCTATGTTTAGTTCAATTCACTTTGTGTATATTTATTATATAAACGCGCATCACTTACTGTGATTTCACGTATCTCTTTAAGTATGATCTTGTTACTACATTGATCTACCGAGCATATAGCAAGCGTGAATTCAGAGTGAAAATTCAATATATTATTGATGTATAATCAGTAAGAGTATGCTGCAGTTATGCACGTTACACACTTTGTCACTCTCGGTAATTAAAGGTAGGAGTCCGCATCAATTAATACGAACCGAGCTTCTAACGATCTGTAAGCAGAGTAAAACCGAATTTCCATCACAATAATGGACACAGCAATTTGATTTACCACGAAACATCAGCGAAGGTACGTTCAAAATGTGTCGAAAAGCATCATGCATCATTCATCAGGTTAAAATCTCGAGCACCACTTAAATTTACAATTTTTCCTCCGCTTTTAAAATAAAAATAATAATTTTTTAAATCATTGAAACCCATTCAAATCTTTTGAAATCTCGTTTGGTTTTCCCGAAACGAATAGGAAAGAAAACGCTAGTTAAGAAAGTAAAACGAAACGTATAGGGTAGTTTGTAGGCGGCTAATTGCAAGTAAAGTACCAATATTAGAATAAAATGTCTTAATTTCTGGCAGAAAGTTTCAGAAATAGGAATTAAGCTGTTTGACTTCAAATATGATCGTCAAATCGTTGGTTTCAAGTGAAATTAGTTGTTTAAGTTTTGCACAGAATTGAATCTCGTTTGCAGTGGTAAGAAATTAGAAGGGTCAAGTTTGAAATTACTTGGAGAAACTGGCAGAAACTCAAAAGTCTTTGCAGTGTGGCAGAAGCAGTTACGAACGGCTGGTATCAAATTAATTTTAAGGAATTCCTGAGGAGCATGTTCGCTGATTGGAGCCAAAACCTTTCCGACGAGGCGTTAATGAATAGCTGAAGTTTCTAGACCGCAATAAGGTTGAATCTCTCCTTTGTTTCTCTTAAATCAACATTCAAGTAAATTAGAGCTCCCCTGTACGAGAACTATAGTAATACAATCTATTAGTCCAATACCCTCAATAACTGGTATTGCATTAGTCAATATGAATAAAACAGATTTCAATTTCAATACGAATTCATCCACGCTTAATTTCATTTCAATAATAGCATTCAATTTTCCAAACGAGATCACTCAATTAAAGATAATAAATTTCCTAAACACATTAAAATATTCTGCTCAAATGAATATTAAAAAACATTTTTAATAGAATTCACCACGACCTGTTATACCTTTTATAAGATTCAATTCATTTTCGGTCTAAACACTTGTTCACTCGCTCGATTTTTAGAGCCAGAAAATTTGACGACGAAGAATAATAAATTTTCCACAAGACCTGCAGAGTCTCTATAAGTAGAGATTTACAAAATCCGTTGAAAATCCGCAAAACCCGACGCCTTTTTCTAATTTTCTAGGATTTTTCGCGACACCATAACTCACAGGATCGTGAAAAGACAAAAAAAAGGGAAAAAATGAAAGATGGAGTGTTACCCTCTCGATCTGGTATAAGATTATAATTTATTTGAAAGACCACAGAAAAAAGTAATTAATTCAAGACAGGAAGATTTTTTTTATGGAATTGCACTTTTATTTAAAAGCAATCTCTATCTCCATCCGGAAATTTTTGACACGATCGACTACCTGGTATCTCGATGGTCTTTTAAAAAGAAATAGAAACAGTTATCTAAAGGGACTTTATAGACTAGTATGAGGAACTTGAGAACATGTCAACGCAGCTCGAAAAGTGGTAAGGTGTGATAAGAAGGAGGAAGACGATGTTGGTTGGGAAGATGGAAGAAAGGTAGTGCGGAAAAGCTTCAATCAAAATTGTCTTTTATTCCGAATGTACTCTCTATGCCCTAGCCCACCGATTTCTCCGACGTCTTTCCCGATCGGGTTTTCCGATAAGCGTTGGAATAACGCTGTCACCAACGACTCTGCCGCAGACTAAGACTTTTCCTCAACTCTAGTGAAATACTTGACGCGTATAAGGACCACATTTTCAAGAGTATAAAGCTATCACCAAAGTCGATTTTCTCTCCTAAAATTCATCGTAATATGTAAAATTTGTTAACATTCTTTAAATTCTTTTAAATTCTATAAATTCACTTGGAATCTTGTAAAATCACAAAGAAAATGAAACCCATGTGAGTTTCAGGATTGCGCATCATTTACAAGCAAGTGATTACGCTTTTCCTTATAGTTGAAGAGTTAGGTGACGTTACGTTCAGGTATATAGTAGAATGAAATTGCCCGAGGCTGTGAGCATTACCGCAATTAGACCGATGAAGTCGACTGGAGACTTAGCAAACACCTTGCATATTTAACCCACTTTTCTCCTGCCTCACCCCTTTCCTCTTTCACCTAGCCCTTTCCTCCCCCTTTATTATCTCTCCGTGTTCGGGGGATGGCGTCGAGCTCAGATTCAAAAGAGACCGCCGATACTGGAGAGACCCTGAAAGGCACTGTGGGTCTTTGTTCGCTGTTTTTTTTTTTTTCGAGACATTTGCGAAATTCATCGTTCACGAAATCGCTTTTATTCGCTCTTGGTCGTGCAACTCGACCCGATGGCGGGATTTCTTTTGAGGCAAAATGAGATTTCGCTCAATATTCCTTTTTTCATTCATGCCGACTTACCAAAGTACACGTTGCACCGCGATAGCTCGCGAGACACGTTGGAGGGCGAGTATAAAAAAAAGAAAGAGCATATTGTAGATGGGCATGGAATTTTGATTCACCCTGGTTCAATTCCGAGGAAAGCGATTCCTTCACTGAACAAAGTGAACAGGCACACGTACACTTCCCGATGCATATATTCAATTGCGATCGATTCGGCAAACATGTCGACGTATAAAAGCAGAAGCAATAATATCTATCCTTGTATTTTTCCGTCAAAGATCGGATCTCTATCCCAAATTTCTTTTCATTAAGCATGTCTATTTTACGAGTAGTAAATTTATATTGTATAAATAAAATGGTGTTGCTAGTCTTCACGCTTCACAAATCATGCGCTCAACTTTGTGTCTCAGCAAGAATTTCATTCTTTATTTTAAAATATCATACATTTTCACCAAGCTGCAAAGTATACTAATGCAGCAATTTGTTTCTCACTCTCCACTTAATCGTCGTAGTTTATTGCAACAGTAAGAAGAATTATGAAGGTGATTAAGACAATGTATGATAATTCTCTTCTTGCAGTCTCCATATCTCTGGATTATCATACATTTTCCAGGTTATAATAATAGTAATGTGAAATTCATTAGACAGCCTTGATCAATTTTTACTTCCTTGTAAGTCATCATCTTTTAATTGACATATGCAAACCTGGAATCTGAGTATAAGATACAAGGATCTCTTGAATGCAAACTTGGAGATTATTTTAAAAGTGGAGACTCGTTTCTTTAGATTTTCAATTTTGTCCTACAACTCTTTTTCTTTTTCGTATTCCTCTTTAGCTGATTTCATGGACCACAATCTTGGCAGCGAGTTAGGTACCACTTTAAGGTTGGAACCCAACCTGAAACGAAGAGTACCTCGTACCTTACTGTCCGCTGTCTTCTTGTGTTTCTGTCAGGGTGGGAGTGAAACCGTCGACTACAGACCAACACTGTCGACTTCGACTTGAAGACAAGGGAAGAGGACCGAATGGTGCAGGACAGCCAGACAGGTTTCGAACTAAACGACCGTCAAAAGCAGGTTCGTGTCTCTCACTCCTGGTTAAAGCTCACTTTCCACTTATTACATCTCATTTTTGTAATATTTTAAGTTCCAACTATTGGTCTATAAATTGATTCAGAGCAGAGCATCAACTACAATTCCAACTTGAAGAACTAGTGGACAATTATTTCTGAACATTTTTGGTACCTTGTGTAAAACGAAATTTCAATAATTCGGGACCTGATAATAGGATATTTCAAGACTTAGACAAAAGCAAAATCTGTTTAGGACCATTCCTTTCATGTGGAATTTGAGAGGAATTATATAGTGGTAATAAGGGGATATTAAATGAAAGGGGTTTCGCATAAAAGGGATACCCACGACCCAGTTTATGAAGTATAAGTCTACTAATCTGAAGCTTATGGTAGGTCCGAATAATCTCCGTAGTATTAATATGTATTCACGCTATCGGTTCAATAAAATAAACTGTCTCTAATTATAATAATTTTAGATATATGAGAAAACTTACGATTTCTTGATAAAAGTCAGTTCGACCTTAAACGTATGGAAAATATTGGACACTTAATCTTTCCACAACACAGTCAACACCAGGGTGTTAAAT
>JAUESI010000035.1:861392-882151 GCA_032275145.1 Synergus laeviventris
TCAGTTCGACCTTAAACGTATGGAAAATATTGGACACTTAATCTTTCCACAACACAGTCAACACCAGGGTGTTAAATTGTTCCAGATACTTTGATTATCAAATAAATGAACTGAGTGGTTTACTCTGAAATGATAACATTTTTACTGCTTTATTGTGGGATGTGAAAGTTCTGTTACTATGAAGGCATTGTTTTCTAATGAAATTGAAATCCCAAATGCTGACAAAACCCTTCTATGGTCTCGAGAGCTTCCACTTCACAATGCACCTCCTTTTCAAACTAATATCTTCATCAGAGTTACTCAACTAAAATTGGTGACTCTTGGAGTAATCTCGAAAGTAATGCGTCATGCTTGCACAAACAACAAGACAACAAAAGTTTGTAACTTCCACAAAGCGTAATTGATGGTGCATACTCCATCAAGTGGAGATCACTCAGCATGCATTACCATAAGCCTATCTCTCTCATTCTGCGATTCCTATGGGATCCGTTAGACGTTAGAGAATTTACACGAATATACGTACAATGGCCTAGTTAAGACAGTCTCAAATATAGCACAGCATACAGTCCATAATCACTAACCCTGAAAGTGGAGCATCCGGAGAGTCCTGAGTGTTCAACAGTTCTGATTAAATCGAATTTGTATATCACAGGAGGACAATGTAGATGTAATGTACAAACACAACAAGAAGAAGAAACTGTTAAAAACAAAAAACCGTGTTGAGAAGTTTGTCGCAATAGAGCAATATTAGCCTGAACAAAGGCACTGGAACAGGTGGGACGGCATAACTTTCCGCAATCGCAGAAGTTTATATGAACTGGCATGACAATGCGAATTATCCTCTGATTTGGCAACCCCTTTTCGGTATCGCGGATCCGCGACCCCTGGTGCTCGTAAAGCAAAAGCGCTCGCAAGTTACAATTTGCCATTGTCCGCTAGTATAATAAATGTAATTTGGACAAATAGGAGAACGATACGGTGCCCGCCTGACCCTTAAGTCGGTATGAACAGAGAGAAAGGCACTGGTGCGCTAAACAGAGAGAAATTTAGATGTATGCACGATGCACGTGGAATATGAGGCGAGAGTGTAGGTGGCACAAGGGGGGCTTGACGAGAATCGGGTACCAGGGTGGCAGACGGAGGTAATGTAGCCGGGTGTTGCTCGTATAGCTCGAGACCTCTGCGGAACAATGCCTTATCCAGCAACATTGTCTACCTCGGCTTAGATCTCTTGCGCGCTGGTGAGAGAGAGATAGATAGAGAGAGAGACTATGAGAGAGTCCGCTGCCTCTTCGTGCATAGCGAGCACATTGTCCTGCTCCGCCTCCGCAAGGTCGAGCGAATAGACGCTGCGGTCTTCCGATCAAATTGGATCTACCGTGAGTTCCCGGCGTATCGGGAAACCGCAAATATGCGAATCCGCCGGCTTTCCGGAATATCTTGCTGGACCATATTCTCGATCTTTCTCTAAATTACCCGCTGCGCGAGGAAATAAGCGCCAGACCACAATCAGCCGCATGAAAAAGGCAGAGCACGTTCCCTAAAACCGAAACAGCACTCACACCTGGGACATCTCGAAATCAGAACGCATAGTTCTCTCATTCAGAAAACCTTTCTGGAATACGCCTTTCGCAAGGTTCTCTGATGCTGCTGCTGCTGCTGGCCACGGGAATTGGAATGGAACGAGCGTCTCGTCTTCCAAGCAGACTGGCTCGGATCGCTGCCGCCGATCGTATTACTGAACCAGAGGGAAGCGAATTTACGAGCTGAGCGCGTGACACAAAACAGCCTTGAGCAACAGAGGTAGAGGAAACTATACATGTAGAGGACAGAAAGGGAAGAGAAGGTTGGAAGGAGTCCGGGTCCAGGTCCCCAGTAATACCCCTCGCACTCAAAGTGCTAATGAGTGTCGGCTCGTAAGCCAATTAATACCCCCCCCAGCCCGCGACTTGGTCGGGAAGCTTGGCTCTCGGAGGCTACATGACCAGAATACTCCGCGGATTTCGTATGCTGGCCACGCCTGACCGCCGCCAACCCTGTCGCTACCACCACCGTCTACTTGTCAAGTTAACTCCAGCGTAAGGCGTTAGGTAGGTGCCACCTTTCCATCCCGGCTTCGTCTCCTCTCCTCAACTTCCTCTTTTTCTTAGATTCTTTTTCTTTTCGTTTTTTCCCTTACTTCCTGAGAGTTGCGTCTCAGCATAGCATAGGAGTACTTAGGGTGTACTCGAGCACCCCAAAGTACCTTCAGCAAGACGCCTTCTTATTTCTCACTTAAAGACACGAGAACTTATAACGCGCACGTGACGAGACTGCAGACCCTGGGCCGCGAAATTCAAACCGCATCACCCGTGGCATAAACTTACCTGGGGTCAATCATGTAACTTTCCCATTTTCTCACTTCTCTATTGTTCCTAAATTTATTCTCGCAGCATATACGACACGTTTCACGTTTTAAACATTAAAAATTTCAAAAGATTTTTCATTAATTTTAAAGAACTTCAGACTTCAAACTATTTTAAGAGATTGTAAATGATTCAAGCAGTTTTCTAGAATTCAAGTTGAATCAAAGCACAGGCAAAATATTAGTACTCTATATTTCTCAGTTTCTTCTTGTTTGTCTTCTATCCTCAAGAGTTGCTCCTCAGCATAGTACTTAGGATACTCCAGCACCTCAACCTACCTCTAGCAAGACGGCTTCTTACTTCTTACTTAAAGACACGAGAACTTATAACATGCACGTGACGAAACTGCAGACCTGAGACCACGAAACGCCAACCGCATCACCCACGGTATAAACTTACCTGCTGCAGTTTTGCAGAATTCAAGTTTCGCTCGCGACAATCTTAACTTACGTCGAGCGCGTGCCAGGGAGGTGGATGTTAACCTGGATCTACGACCGGCCTCTTTTCTACGGTGAAGATAAAAAGTTTCTGAGTTTGGTGTGGGAGAAATGAGATTGAAGTTTTGCGAGCGAGTGTGGAGTTACTCTAAGCGTACGTGGTAGCATGGCACCTGACCGAATAGCTAGTCTGCAGGCAGGCTTGACTTGAGCTGAAGTCTGGACATTATGAGTTGGACGATATTAAGTTACCTGGCCGGAGTTGTTGTGCAATTTTGTTCCAGCGCGGCTGCAGAAACATGATTTATCACAGACACGTGAGGGGTTATACGTAACCCTGGACGGCAAAAGACATTACCGTACGAGTACCGATGTCCATCAAACGTGGCGATAAAACTGTACGAGGTTTTCCTGAACAACCTAAATCGACTGGCGTAAGTCATAATTTACGTGTCGTTCAAAGGTTTGGAGGCTGCATGAATATCAACTTTGAGACCATAGAAGACTGTTAGCTTAATGTCAGTAAGTTTGAATTAATATAGGTACATATGTAGATCATTTGACTGAAGCACTATTAGTTTCATGGTAGATTCCCAGATAAAATTGTGTAAAGTTATCTAGACCAGTTGGTCCACTCGCTTTTTTATTTCCCACTGGATATTTTACATACTTTATTTCATTTTCAAGCTTATCTTTCCCGTTTTCACCTTTTCCTGTTTTTCATAATTAGATATTTCAGGCATTATTTCTCTACTTCCTCATTCTATAGTTTTTCCCATTTTAACTGTAATTTATGAGACTAATAACTTTATTCATTCATTAAAAAGCCCTGAAAGTAAAGTGTGGATTATATTTCTTTATTATATTATGTCATATTAAACATTTTGTTCTACTTCATTTTCAGGGTCTTCCATTTTCTTTTCCCATATCTATTCATATCTTTTTAAACTTTTCTTTTCTACATTATTTCTCTTTATTTCTTTACTATACAGTACATATTTGTCTCTCTTCAATATTCCATTGCATTTCTTATTTTCCTGTAAACTTTCTTCTTCTTTCTCGCATGTTCTTGCACTCTCCATGCATTTTTTTTTTCGGACTTTCCAATACCTATTTTTGCAATTTACATATCTTCCAAAAATCGTAACATAAAAATAGGATTGAGAAAAACTATAAATTGAGGGAGAACAATACCTTCTTATATGATGAGAATATAAAAAGTACTTTCTCATCTTCTACGTGATGAAAATCTACAAGGGCAGAGAAGTGAGTTGTCTAAAATTAAATCATCAGGATGCCTGCTAATTTCCACCCAACAAATTCCCGGCTAGTCCCAGGTTGTAAATTTTAAACCTTTCTTGTCAAAGATTTCAAGAAGTTCCAAAAACATATGAAGATATTGCGAAAGATTTTAAAAGTTTTAAGATATTAAAAGATTTTCATTTTTTAGCCAATTAATGTATATATAAGAAAGTGATTTTTTTATTTTGTGGACTATGACGCCTGTTATCTTATAAAGTACTACGTCAATTGTCTGAACATTAATTAACGACTGAATTCCAACTTTGCTTCACTGAAAAATAATTGAATTTTATTTGAGTGACGAGGGAATCGCAAAAATCCGAATTCTCCATTAGTATTTTTTTTTAGAACAATTGTCGAACTTGAAATACATTTTCCTCTGATTCGTGGTATTAGCCTTTCTGTTCGAAGAGACGAGGGGAAGAGTCGCAATAGGAATGCCGAATAATTTCCGTTTTCCGATAAAGGCAGGTATCTCGTTAACCGAGCGAAAGGAAATTAAACGTAGTAAAATGGATCGGCGGGTGGTAGGTAGCACAGAAAAACGAATGGGGATTGTTTTTTTATTATCTTCTCTTCGGGCGAAATGAAATTTAGTGGAAGTACGTAGCACGTACGACGTTAATAAATACCTAGAATTACATCTTGTCCGATTAAAGTGGAATCTAGTGGTTTTCACCTTCTCATTTTCTCATTATTGGTAGCAGTAAATTAACACTTTAAACAGCTGAATGAAAATAAGAGAATGTAAAAAGTGACATAAAACAAATTACTTGCATGTAATACGAATGATTTTATCATACTGAGAATTGAAACAGGCTTGAGACACTTGTCAATTTTATGAATTTAGTCATTTCACTATCGAGAATTTATTTTTAACCTTGTAGAAGAATACGAAAGACAGCGAGAGCGATAACTCATTCCTACAAGTTATTTTAAATAAATCAGCGTAAGGATTCAGTGAACAGCTGAAAGTTATCGTATCAAGTCGAAATTTATAACTTCAGCTCAAGTTTCCTTAAGTTCGTTAGAAACTTTCTTCTTACCTTGCAATGCAAAAGTTCTCGTTCTAAAATGATTTTGTATTTTCCACTACTGTTTGTGAACTCAGTTATGCAGAAGGTGATTTCATAAGGTCGTAACACCGTTTGGAAAATAATTTCGTCAGATTTATGTCGATGTGGTATGCATGCCAAATAAAAGTTGAAGTTATTCAAATTTCAAATGAAAAAAGTAAATTCTTTACTCTTGGGTCAAGTTTTTTCATCAGATGGCTCAATTTACATGGAGCATACAAAAAAAACGTACCCGAATAAAATTATTATTCACATTTCTGTATGAATAGCTCTAGGATGGATGTAACTCGAGACTATTCTCAATTTATTCACTATGTTAGTGAAATGCATGCGCATGAGAGATTGTCGTAAGGTAAGAAATTAAGGAAGGTATAATGATAGCAATCGTTCCTATAGTGAATATATCATTCTGATTAAAATTGAAACATTAGACCTTTACAAACCTTAGGTAATATTTCAGTAATGTTGGTACAAAAAAGCAGTGTTGGCTCAAGTGTAAATTGACACCTCTTGAATTTATCCTATATCTATCTATTATCATTTGATATATTATATTCATTTGTTCTTTCACGCGAGATTTATTGCCAAACTAACAGAAATTTAACCGACGTTGCCCAGGATTTTAAGAAATTTCAAAAGCTAGTTTTATATTTGGCTACATGAAGATTCGGTCAAATGAAACTAAGGTCAACTGGAATTTGAGGAATACTGATTAGGGTAATCCAAAAAAGCACAATTTAGAATTTTTTGTACTTTAGCATTATATTGTAGACCCTGTAAAAATAGAGGACACATATTTCTTTTATTTTTAAATAAGTTAAATAATAGAGCTAGGCTTTTATTACAAAGATTTTTATAATTAAATTATAGCTTCTATTGCAGAATTGCAGATTAAAAAAGTAGTGTAGATGAGAAAAGTGGTTTGCGAAGACCTACAATATGGCAAAGTACTATGAAAAAAATTCTAAAATGTTTTTTTGAACCACCCTAATACTCATGCGCCCTAACTTTGAAATCTGTTGAATTGTCACCTAGAACATTCTTCGATAATTGAAAGTCTTATTGAGTTTTATCAGGAAAGGGAAGTATCCGTTTCCAGATTCGATTAACGGCGAAAATTTTAAGGTCATTGGGAGGCAAACGAGTGGAAGTAATTAGCACTAATGGACTCTCGTCTCGATGAGGAATTCGAGTTGGATTTTAAGGTAGATAAAAAGCGATGGATTTTCAATCTGGACAGGGTCACGTGTCTCTGTCGAGGGAGAAACCGAAAAGCTCGTTACTTTATAAGGTTCAGTACAAGTGTGTGTGCGGCTGTGTGTACGTTCATGGTCATCCTCTCGAGAACGAAGACGAGACGAGAGAAACTTACGACCTCAGGGTAAGCATCGTTACGGACTCGTAACTTTAATCGCATCGAGACACGGGCACACGGGTAGCGCGCGAGCCAAGAAGCGGCCCTCGTACGTGACGGCGATACTGAAGAATGACGAGGCAGAGCGCGAGATGAGATTGTCAGATTGCCTTCCATCGCCATTGGAAAGGACATGGCAAACGAGGTTCGTGACGAAAAAGAGGAAAGGGCACCGAAGAAAGTACGAAACTGCCGCGGTTAGAAAAGTCGAGTTTTTCCCCTCCTTCTTCCTAATCTAGGAAATAAGTCGAATGCGCGAGATAACGCAAATCCACTTACGACTAAAATGTAACTAATTCACGAAAAATGCAAATTCTTGAAATTTCAAAGTCCCGAATAAAAGTAATACCATCGAAAATGTTTATGAACGAAAGTGCCGAAAGTTACCGAAAATTCAAATTTCCGAAATGGAGTTTTGTTTATTCAATCTGATAAAGTGAAAGCCTAGCAAAAAATAGAAGAGGAATTTTCTTGAAAACAGGGAAAAAAGAGGGGAATGGGGGAAATAGACTGTAATGTGGACTTTGTATACTTTATATATACTTTATGGACCAAATCTTGAAAATAGGAAATTCCACGTTCGGAGGATTTTATAGCAGTATCCTATTAGAATAATTAAAAAAAAGTTATACGTACATAAAAGTATTTTGGTAAATGTAGCATAGAATACCGATATTTTTCATAATGAGTTCATTCCACCAGGTATAAGGTGGTGAAATCGTCGAATCCGGACTGGTCTGAGGGACCAATGGGAAAGGGGTGGGAACAAAGGAAGAGTGGGCTAAATGGGCGGGCACAGAGCAGAAGAGAGAGGAGTCTCGAACATTACATATTGACGAGCCTGAAAGTCTTCGCTGTAACGAGACGCGATCGAGAAACCTAGGATGAAGAGGAAGAGGAAAGATGGCGAGGAAAGAAAAAAAGAAAGAGAGAGAGAGAGAGATATCAAGTAAGGAAAGAAGGAAGAAAAATTTTCCGTAGTGCAGCCACGTAGTCGCCGTTTGTCGATCGTACCGCAATAATTCCTTATTGCTCCTCGAACCCCTAACCGAACCCTAACCCTATCCCTATTTCTATCCCAGCTCCCTCGACTCCTCCCCTTGTCTTTTTCTAATCTTCTCGATCTACACTTCAATATTTGATCCTCTTCTACAATTTGATGTCTGATAGCCTTTAAGAAACTATAATCATAAATTCCTTTACCACGAATTTATTGCGAAAGTCAACATAACTTTTTTAAGCACCCTTAGCGTTCAATCATTTAATTATAACGGCGTACTTACAGTTCTAGCAGCCCAAGTTCCCTTAATTTAGTCAGTTTGACTTACCTGAAACAGAAACAAGGATTTTGATTAATTATTTGAGAAAGAGTTTTAATCAGGGATCAAAAATGAACATTTTTTAATAAATAATTCCTGAATGAAGGAAGTAAAATATTGCAATTATTTTTAAACCTAAAGAATGATTATCAAACGAGAAATGAGGTTTAATATCAGAAATGGTGAAACATGAAAATAAAGGAGGGAATCTTAGGCAGAAGAGTGAATTCGAGAGTGAACTGAAAACAGCAAAGGCGAAGGCGAAAGTACCGAGAACCATTGTAATTACGCGAGCTTTAATACATTCTCATAAATGTCACTTAAAAACCCGTACTAGCAGCCCGCGGCTAACGTCATCTTGAAGTATCCTCGACCTCTCCTTGCTACGAGAATAACGTCCTCTATAAATCTCTGAATTTCACCTTTCTTCTTTCAAACTTTACTACTTTCGAGCAA
Organism: Synergus laeviventris; assembly: GCA_032275145.1. Lineage (NCBI taxonomy): Eukaryota > Metazoa > Arthropoda > Insecta > Hymenoptera > Cynipidae > Synergus > Synergus laeviventris. Next base: position 869,802 of record JAUESI010000035.1, read on the forward strand.
CGTGCAAAAAGGGTTTCGAAATCTAGTCACCTACTTTCAGAACCTAACTGCAGATTTTCTAACATTGATTCTGTTATTTCTTGTCATTTTATATTTATAAAATTCATTTAAAGTGTCTTATAGTTTAAGAGATACCAGACTAGCCAAACTCTAACTGCACCAAATGTGGAATGCGTGAACTAATTTAGTTTAAGGATTTATTATCCATGACTAAATTAGTAGATGAGTGGATTTAATCTGTAATTAGTGATTAAGGCGGAGAAAGTGAATCTTTGAAATCTCGACTTTCCCGGAAATCAGCAGCGGAGCGAATCGTAAAACGAGAACAAGAGTCGTACAAATGACAGCATGCTAGTTTCAAGATAGGTGTCGAGTAGTTTTAAGTCTGAGAGTTAAACTGTGCATCGTTGCTCCAGTTGAGTCGACTCGACTTAACGGTGGCAGCTGATCAAATATAAATAACGTTGGACAACGCGTAGGAAGGGATAATGTATATTTGCCTTGGCTATGGCCTCACATATGAATTACCGCCCTGTTGTTTTATTACTATGTATACTCATTTCTGTATATCGGGTTATATCGAAAAAATTAATTTATTAGCTGATTCTGGAGATAAATACATAAAAAATATGTACAAAAAATAAATGATATTTCTAATTTTGGAAATTCACTTTTTCGATCTTCACAAATTCGATTTCTTTTTTGTACTTTTGATGTTATGATGTGTATTATATACAGGATACTGCATAAAATGTGTCTGAACGTACAGCACAATAGAATTTTTTGAAGATGTAATCTAGAAAGTGCATCGGAGGCGGATAAATTTAATCAGGGATCGATCCCTTAATCGAATTCGTAAACCATTAGATTGAAGTGTAGAGAACGGAAACTGGTGGCCCGATTGACCAGAGCCGACTAAAGTGTGTAGCAGGTTTCTCGACAAATCACCGTTTACGCGACCAATGGGGCGGTCGAGTATCCGGAAAAGTCGACAGCGTACGGATAGCTGGTCTTTCCGTTTCCTTATTCCGAGGAAAATCGGGTATCTGAGATAAAAAAATAAATAAAAACAGGAAAAGTGCACCACAAGTCGGATGTTTTGTCAGGAATGAAGAAGAACGAAGAAAAATGGAACTCGGAAAAGCGAGAGATCGAAAGGGACGATGTAAACCGGTAATGGAGACACTGCAATACGAACCCATTACAATTTCCAATTATTGCATTTACCAACAAATTGCTCGTAATCCTAGATCGATTCGAGATAGTTTCTATTAATTTTTAAAAAATTATCAGAATACGGCTCCGTTAGTGATTTGCACGTAAGAATTTGTATAATTGCGAAAAAATACTAGGCCACCGAAGAATAGAAAAATAATTGTATAAAAGAGTACATTGAAATGTAATAATAATTAAGAAGTTTTTGGAGAGTAAAGGGAATTGTTTGTGTTTGTGGGTTGTTTGTACTCATTGCTAGTTGGTTCGCGGCAAATTAGATTAACGTGAATTAGCGTGCCGTATTCCAGAGCCGACGGCTAGATTCCAGAGCGAGTACAGTGTCGAGTAAAGCATGTTGGGTGGAAGGACGGATGGCAGGGGTCGGGAGGAGGTAAAAAGAGGAGACCGACCGCCACCCATTGGGAGGACTTTGGTTAGGACCGAGCTTCGGGCAAGAGGAAGCGCTTCTGGAACGAAAGCATGCAATTATCTCGGGACATATCTACTTATCTCAAGCCTGCTTCTACGTCCCGTGGCTGAAAAAAATCTGCTAAAAAGGTCTTAGTAGGAAAAAAATAGAGAGTGCTAATTACACATGAGATTAATTATTTGTTGGGGTTGTGCAATCTGGAGCGTGCGTGATATCATACAAGTTTAATCTTGATTTAAGATTTCTCTTACTTTTTTTTATTATTATTTACAAATAATTGTCCTAATGTATTAATCATAGACTGTATAATTATTGTTGATATAAAGGTGTGAGATTAGAAGTAGTGAAGGAAAATGGGAAGGGAGTGACGACCCTTTCCACTGTCTGACTAGATAGCTATATTACTACTTAAGACACAAAGGCGTTTCAATATTATCCTACAAAGGTTGATTCAATCAAATCGTTTATCGATAATTAAAAGCCAGCTTTTAAGCTGCTAATTATTATCAAAATATTGTGGTCTGAAATTGGAAAATCCACTCGCTTGGAAACTTGTGTTTCTGGAGTTGGTAGCGTATATTGCACTCGAGACACATAACAGTAACTATCTGAAAGGTTTTAATAAAACGTTACTAGTAAATTCGACTCAACGTCCAGTAAGTTGAGTACACGCCGGAGTAAGTACACGGCCAATCGCTCAAACTTGCTCGGAAAAGGATTAGCGATACAGAATCCGCTTTACGTAGCGTTGCTAAATAAGCCGCTAAATGAACCAAGGCTTGTCGCTGCTGTGCTGGTGTCTTAGCGTATTTGCATTACCCAATATAATACCTTTGAACGCACAACAAGTTTGTTTTTATAGAAATAAATCATCTCTCGTATAATAACAATAATTCTAGATTCCAATTCAAGAGCTTGTTTCATTCTATCTCAAGAGATTTTTAACAAAATGTTGCTACGATTCTTAATTTGATTTTGAATCACGGATTTATTTCAATTCCGAATTCAAACGAAACTGTATCGCAAGTAACAGCACGCTAGTTTTATTAAAGCACTTGGCCAAAGGAGCAAAAAACTCGGAACGTGTTAAACTTTCCGAGATAGTAACTAAGAAGTTGAACGCATATAAATTCTCATTTCTGTAGTGAAACGAATTAGATGGATCGAAGAAATATAATGGCAAACTGTAAGTACAAATTTTCGCGAATACATTTTTTGCTGGCACAGAGCAGGAAACTAGTTATTAGCAACTGCGGCATAGTCGAGGGTGAGGGGTCTCGTATATAGTATCCTATATGTCGGAATGAAACGGCGCGGAACGTTTTCGAGGGGGTCAAAACAGGGCGCCGACTCGCAATTTGCGTAATTGAGCCCTGAATTATTTACATTGTCGGATGCGTCATACTTCTATCGCGATAAATGACAGCAACTGTGTTTGTGGCATGCAAAGCGAAATCTTTTTGACTGTTTGAGTCGTACACAAATCAGCAATCGCAATGGCAATCGCAACAATCACTTTTCAGAATGACGCGCTTTTGAAACGAGTTTCTGTATTAAATATAAGGTCTGCATTTGTCCAATCAATGGACCGAGACTATCAATCTCCACATATGTACAAATCGAGTGAAAGAAAGTCTGTCGCATATGCACGAGTTTCTATAAAAGCAAAACACTTTTGATTATTGATAAAATTTACATAGTAACTTATTCATATATTTGAACAAGTTTCTTTTATTTGATGCAAAAATCATTATTTACTACTAATTAATTTTGCATCATAATTTCGCTACTAAGAGACGCGATTGTGTGTTATAATTAGAGTGCAGGGAAATTGTGAGTATCTAAAATGAACTCGACATGAATGAAAGGTAGATTTGGACAAGGGGTGGCTAACGACGTAGGAAATTCGATTCAATTATCGACACCGCAAAACTGTGACTTGAACTATCGAAAGCGTATAATATTATCAAAACAAATCAGATATAACTCGGTCGATAGTCTATTTCCTGTTTAGATTCTCGTAGTTGAACCTTTCAGGGGGTATGATTCACTTTGTTCCCAAAATAGACTCTCTCGAAATTTGAAAACCTGCAGACAGAGGAAAAATAATTCCTAAATTACAAGCATTTCTCCGATTTACAGAACTTTTAAGCTCGAATTAAACAAGAGTTTACGGCTGGCTTCCCAAATATCATTCAAAGTCAAACTTTAAACTATTTCTCGATATCTGATAAATGTTAGAAGAAGGTTTAGCCAGCTGATAGACAGTGCGAAGGGAGCGGGGAATGGGATTGTTAATGGAAACCCATTGTTCTCTAATCAAATCATTTGCAAGACTCGGAGGGTGAGTCGAAATGAGAGTCGGACAGAGTGACAGACAAATCCGAACGGGGTTGGTTGACTGAGGAAGGACAGGAATGTTGAGAGTAACGACAGGGTCTAGTAATGTTTAAGCACTTTTTTTTCTGTTTTTCTTCTATTATTACTGCCCTCTGCACATTTTTTCCATGAAAAACTTCAACTGCAGTATAACTTCTAAAATCCTTCGTTCACTTCAATTCGTTTTTAAAAACTATGAAAAACAAATTTCTTGACGTAACATACATTCATAGTCTATAATAGTGGCGCACTCGCCAGATAAAAATATGAATGTGATCCAAAACTATTTTTCCACTTGACTGACATGAAAGATTAGTAATGCAGAGTACAAGAAGATATATGAGTAGCAGAGCGGAGAAATTTAGACCGGACAGAACGGATATTCCAAAGGCAATTTTAATTTTGACAACTCTGTGAAATGATCTAGTATGACCTGAATTTCGGTCCACGCATGCATTCTGGCGAATATCCAGATTCGCGAACTAGTCGAGTCGACTGAGAAACGCTATTTCTCAAACTCGAAAAAAGACATCCAATTGCCCATATTTACGAGAAAATGAGAACAATAGAATCTCTTTTTTATTGCAAGGGTTGCAAACTTGTAGCGTTACAAGCTGAAACGCTCAAAGTTCTGATGATATATTTGATCGTTTGCTCGATTGCATCCTGAAAGAGAAACTTAATTTATACAAGTCATAATTTAAGAAACCATGCTGCGATAATGTTCTGATACCGACGCGTGTCTTTGGCACGATACACACTTGGGCCGCATAACGTAGATTTTTCGTTCGCAAGATTGTAAGGCGAAATGTAAACTCAGATATAAGATAGTCAGATTAGCAAAAAAAAATAAAAATAAAAATAAATAAATTGTTAAAAAAATAAAAAATAAAGCAATGACGCTTTTATGATATTGCCAATATAAAATGTTGCAAAACATTATTACATGATAAAAATGTGAAAACAATAAAAAAAAGAATAAATAAGGAAGCTTGCGTATAAACTCTCGATTCTCAGCAATCTGGTTTTAAAAATTTATTTAGGGAATCTCAATGATGGCAAATAAATTCCTCTGATAAGAACTCAGGTGATAATTTACATTAATTAAAGCTAATTTGTTTCCAGGATGGTGAAAAATGTTTCAAAAGTAATTTAACGACCTATTTTTTAGGTTCTGTCACGTATTATGGCCCACCCAGTTCATGCTCGCTTGGTTCTGCTTTTCGACGCAGTCGCTCCACGAGGTCTAGAATTACCGAGCCGTCGTGTAAACAAGCCACACCCGCAACAATAACCATTGTAAACGCAATTCAGGAGAGCAACGAGTCGCGTTATCGGTGAAGGCGAAAACTCCACACTGCCCTTGTCACGGGAGTTTCTTACTCGCTGGCTCGCTTACCACATTGCAAATTGCTTCAAATTGCACCATTATTATCGCTTTAGAACCTCTACGATATTATATAACCACTCTATCAATCTATTCTTTACTCCTCTTATATACAAACCAAATATTTTCTTAGAAAATATCACCTTAGAAAAAAAGTCTTCAATCCTATTTTTAACATATATACAACTAGCAATATTATAGGTGCGCTACAGCGCATGAAAAACATTGAATTGACAATTAATATATGCAAAAAAAAACATTATATAGTTTTTCAGTGAAATCACAGTACCTATTGTAATTAAAGAAGGTGAGAAATAAGTTTCAAAAAAGTTTTAGGATCTTTATAAGATGTAAAGACTTTTGAATTAGGGATTTAAAGAATTCGAAAGATTTTAACAAATTTAACTAGAATTGCAAGTATTTTTAGTAGAAGTCAAACTTTATTCTGAGACTTTCTTATTTCTCTCTAATTTCTGTATATTATAAATTTATCCATATTATTTCTTCCGTATGACTCACATTTACTACTCTATTGTATTGCGATTAGTAGCTTGTATGAGTGTACGAATTGTAATCTAACGTTACCTTTCTTCACAATAATTTTGTTTTATTAAATATATTTTATTTAAAATTATTTCTTGACTTCTCCATCTACCTTTTTCAAAAGCTCGCGAACAGCAATGGTCAAATAAGCCAACGTACTTAATTATATTTAATAATTATAAACAAAAGGTGAATTAGTCAAAATCGCGTTAATTCAGATGTAAAAATTACGTTAACAACATGTCTGTTAGGACTTTTGCTGTCTCAATTTTACTCAAAGGGTATTTTTTATGTAAAACACAGCAACTTCGCCTTGAGTGGCTTCAAAGCAGCCATAGAAGTCTATATAGACATTATACTCTGGATCTTGTCGAAGGAAACATTTGATCAAAACCACTAGCTTGCCGTAAATTCTACAACACTACGGCACATGTACTTATATATGTACATGTGTATTATATACAATCCAACCTACGAGAAGTGCCGTTTTCGGCGAAGTAGGGGAATATAATTTCGAGAAATGGTAAACCTCCATTCCAACCTCGCTCCCCAACTCCCCATGAATAGTGCCACGCAAATAAGTCAGTGCAAATCAGTGCAAATCAGTGGCACTACTCATATATAATATATTTGTTTAGGATTATCCATCCTTTAATAGAGTTTATAAGGTATAAGATATACCGCATAAACGTTTGCAGAATTCACTAGTGCATATTCCTCTACTGTTTCACATCATTGTTTCGAAATTCTGCTAACAAATAAGTAATCAAAGGGACGATTATAATCAAACATTCTCAAACCTAATTTCAATTTAAGCAGAAACCATTCCCAAAGCTACTTGGTCTTTATAATTGTGAAGTATATAAATCCACAGTTAATCAAATAACTTTTTTTTACAAGGTCAATAATTTCATTAATGAAATGAATTTTCCAGAGTTGGTCTCGTCTACTACTACCATCAACTTTTAATATTTGCAAAGCCCCGTTAGAGAGAAAGGTAAATCATCATCTCGTAATTTCAGTAGATGCAAGAAAGTTGGTTGAAAAATTGCGAGAATTCAATTATTTTAAGACTTTATGAAATGAAAGGAGCTTAAATTTGCGACCCAATGCGAAAAAGTAAGGAGGTAACACCGCGTAGTAACTGCATGGCAGCACTGCTCGGCACTCAAGGTCACGAGTCGACGAGACTCTGTTACGACCGGTTTCTCGGTTGGCCGTCGCGTCGTCTACTCTTCTCAGTCTACCCCGTGGCCCAAACGAGCCGAATCGACTTCTTTCGTTTCCTCCACATTAAAAATCTGTTTTTAATTATTAAAACTCAGATTTTAAGTTACTTATAAAATTTGAAGATACTTCAAGGTACTTCAGAAGATTTCAAGGGAATCTAAGGGTTTTCACAGGAATACAAAACAGTTTCAGAATTATTAAGAGATTTTGAAGTTGGCGATACTAAATTTGCTATTATGATAATTACCACATGCGCTTAAGATCATCATCATCCTGACTAAGAGAAGATTAAAAATACCTGTTTGGATATTCTTTCAATCTTGAACAATCTGTCCAAAGAAATGACTTGATTACTTTTCATAATATCGAAATTCAATGTTGTGAATATTGAAAACTACTTGAATTTTATCGCCACCCGGTGAGTCTGTAACCGAGGACTGTGCAGAGAAAAGTGCACGAAACCACTCAGTGACAAGAGTTTATATATCGAGTAAGCGATATCTAGTCAAAGTACGGGCGTCCGGTTTGTAATCAAATATCCACGAGTTGTTTAAAAAGAATCACAAAATGTCACCTTCTCCACGCAACGACGTCAATAAAATATTATATTCATATTTCAGAATAAGAAGTACGTTCGCCGAATTTCTCGTTAAGGAAAAGTAATCAAGATAATATTGAAGATATCGAAGGAATGATTAAAGAACAATAGGAATCTGGAAGCTAATGAGGTGAATGATCAGATAAGACGTTCGATAAGTGGCAGTTCCGCGAGGTGAACGAATTTCACCCTCGCCGAATGAGAAGAGAGACCAAAATTCCGTTACATCGATTCAGGGATGATAAATTGAAGGATATCCCTGTCTTTCTTCAGGAGGTCGATTCGATTGTAATTCGGAGAGAAAAGCCAGGAAACCATAATTGAAGTGTACGTTCCGACGTGAACTTGGAAAGACTTACGATTGCTAACTGCAACTCCTAACTTTCAAATCCTCAGCAGTTTCCCAACCAACTGGAGTTCGTCATTCGATGAATTGCTTCAGGAAACTGGAAATTCTTGTGCCGACTACAGGAAAAATGAATTTATCTCTATTTTTATAAAATAGCTTGATAAATATTTCTACCGAAAATCTATACCCCAAAGTAAAATGAGGAGTTCAGAGTCAAGTTATATACCATATATGCAAATTATTCTGTGTTTATCGCAAATAAGTCTTTTGAAGGTGTCTTTACAAAATCTTCGTAGAGAAATAGAGATGCTGATACAAGCAGCATCAATGGTAAACTCTGGTAAACTCTGGGTCTGCTATTTCCCGAAACTCTACTGATATCTGCGTACTTGAAACCGTAACGTGGTGAGCATAATATTAACCCCACACTGCCCCAATGGGATTTCACACTGTTGATTCGAGAGTAGAGAAAACAACATTCATGAATGCGGCAAACGGAGAGACGGAGTTACAGAATTCCAGTAATTAGATTGATAAAAAGTTGTGTCAGTCAAACGAACTTCTATTCGAGTGGAGTTGACTTCTTATGCAGACACAAAAAACTGTTAAAACATCGATAAATTGTTAGGCTTTATCGAGTCGCGAAAAGAGTGCTTATAAAAATAAACATGCTCAATGATTTCTTCCCTGACCTACTTTAAAATCGAACTGAAAAATAAGTAGTTTAAGACAATAAAACAATTTTCGAAACTTTGGCATTTTTGCTGAATACAATGTCGCCCTTTATTTATTATACACACACAAATTTGATAAAACTCCGGAAAAGCTACATTTCTCAACTACGATGCAGAATTCTAACTTTGTTACTGCGATTGAGTTTATGTGATTCCTATAGTCATAAAGATATTTTCTTGCGAATCACCATTAATAAGCTACAAATACAATAATCTCGTATGCACAATGCACATACCCGCGACGCAAAATATCTGAATTGCAGAGTACTGAAATGACCTTGACCAAAAATAGTCTGGTTCGCAGCGATATTTTTTAATAAGATGATTGTTATTACACAATGTATTGTTCGCAAGAAATACTGCTATTAGTCATATATGTAAAAGAAGAAATCATGAGAACAGAGACTACAGTACTAGCGAGTAAATTGAAGATTTCAGCATGTGTTTTTGCAGACGTTACATCAGTGTAGCAGAGGGTCTAATAATAGTAAATACAGCGCTAACGTAACACGTCATAATTGGAAAGTTCGACTCATCGACACTGGACTGTGATAAGAAGATAGGAGGGAAAGGAGTGTATAAAGTTACTAATAGCCGATAATTGAAACCAAACTCACAGGACTGCTAATTAAAACGAACTCACTGCTCCTTTTTACGATTCCCAGCGCTGCATAAGGTATCAAAGCTTTTAATTGACTTGGCATAAAAACATTGCTGAAAGACGAGAACGTTGTTTTTCGATAGGCTATAGTCTTTTGTGCCTGAGGGAAAATAAAAGATGTGTTTGCTTGGAGAGATAATCATTTCCCCAAGCATTACCCTTTTTTGTTGAATTTATCTTGTCACAGGATTTTCTACTCTGATATAGATAAAAAATTATCGGAATAAAAAAAATTAATTTGGTATTATTATATTGATCCATCCACTCAAAGCTACATGTCATTTCTTTAATACAAATATATGGTTAAATTGATTACATATTCTTTCCAATTGAAAGGATATTTCATACGTTAATCTTATGAATAATAATAATAATAATTTAATCCGAACAATATGACAGATCTTAGGACTATACAGAAAAATATTTAAATATATTCCATCGTGTCAAATAAACTTTTCTTTATCAAATAACCTTTTTTTAGTTTTCGTATTGCAATTGCAATACCTTTATCAAAATTGCAAGGTTTTTTCAAAGTACTAGTACAAGGAGTCATGATTACAATAAGTCTCCTGTTATTCTCAAGTTTCCCTTCCGAACATAGAAACATCTAGTGTTCTGCAGCAGGAATGATTTCGAATGAGCAAGAGCCCAACTGGGGAATTAGCGTTTACTATAGAGAAAGGCACACACACAAACACACACATACAGGAGCAAGAGAGAAGGAGGACAGGCGTGTGGCAACAATGCGACTGCAGTTTCTCGGAACAATGCTCTCATTATGCCGTCTAGATGTACCTAGGGGATAGGTATGCGTATGTGTAGTTACATACCAAAGGCGTACAATGCAGACGTTCCGTCGGTTTTTGTACTTGGACGCGCCTCGTTTCAACTGTAAAAAGTTAGTATGTTTCGCCTAGTATGTAACTAGTCGTCACACCCGCGAGCTATCATCCTGCCTCGTACCTGACTCGTATTGCTCACATTATAAAGCCCTCAACAATTATATGGTTCTTTGCTCAGTCTTTATCATTAAAAGACTAATGACCCTTTACTTTGACACATCACCACCGTATAACAATTAAACCTTCCACTGCAACACATATTATTAACAACGTAAAAAGACACGCTCGTTTGAAACTAAAACCAATCGCTTCTAAAAACAGAAAGCAGATAATTCTACATCACTTTTAGTGTAAGTTTCTTGGTCGTCTTTTAATACATATTGGCAGGCAAGTGTTGCTTTTCTATTAGAGCGAAGGAAGTAAATCTGCAAGAAAAGGAGGATCAGAACCAGAGAGGAGAGTTCTCTCGAAGATGAGTTCGATTAATGAAGGCTTGCTGGTGGAATAAGAAATTGGCAGCAGTGTCCATGGCTACGTTCATTATCCTAGCCAACATTTCTGGCCAACCTGTCGGTGCTGTCAGCCAATGTACTTTGTATCCAGGCTTTGAGGTTCGCTTCAAGCCAGAAAATCTTCGACGGCACCATTTACTTTAAGACATTTGACTTATTTTCTTGATATCTATCCCGGCGCCTAGCCCCATCAGCCAACAGACTACGAAGTTAAATTACTTTAGATTTACCCGACTTGCGATCCGTTTCGCCTACATGAAAAATGTTCTCCCTCAAATCAGAATCTTTCTATATTGAGATAGGAATCTATCTGTTCGCACTTGCCACGAGAAGTATACAAATGACTCCTGAATTTTCACAATTTCTCGACTTTCTACAAAAGTATCATTTCTATGTTCAGTGAAAAGAAATTTTGAGATTGGTGGAATAGGTTGTGAAATTTTATAATTATGCGGTCTGCAAACAAGAAAAAAGTAAAGAAAAATTGTAAACGGTGTACTAATCGGATAACAAAGAAAATACTTTCAAGGAGCAATGGGCAAGTTGCTGTGAAAGAATTGTAGATTTCGACTCGGAAATCCCGCATGAAGACTTCGCTTTGTCTAGACCACTCGTGCAGAGCTTTCTCTGCCATCTAGTTCCTCCGTTTCGAAGCCAACGAAGCCACCCTCTCGTCCTAGAAAACAAAAGAGCAGCGGCTGTTGCTCGCCATCCTGTCTACCCTCCTTCACTTTCATACTCACACATGCACTACTACCATTACGAAGACCATCTTGAATTTCTATCCCTATCTAAAATACCCTAGAACACCCACACTAGCCACGAATTCTCCTCAATTCATCGATTCCTGCTTTTTACTTTTCAACAAAAATGAAATGAGATATAATCTTGACTCCCTGATAATTAACGAGAAATTAATTTCTCTACCAATTTACATACTATTTTATGCATATGACACATTCTTTATTTAAACGCGCAAGCTTCTCACTCTATCGCTTCATCCCACAGCACGTTATAAGTTATATGCAAATGTTCGAGTATACAGTTGAATTTTAATTTTCGACTTGAACCGCTCCAATTTGAGCTCGGTATATTAGAACGTAACTGACATGCTGTAAGAGAGGAAAAGATACTAATTAATGCATTCATCGTTAATTCACCTCCAGTGAAAACTGAACGATTTGAATAATAAAAATTCATAGGGTCGACAATTCCACTTTAGTGGCTCTTCCCTATATCAACTTGCAAATTTTTATTTCTATTACCCATAGTTTATTAAACAAATATTTTTCAATCTTGTATAACCAAAACCTAAAAGAAGTGATCCTAAAAAGTACAAAGCCAGACGGTTCAATGGAACGAAAGTAATTGGGCAGTTTATCTTAACAGTTACAATATAATTGCGTCATCCATTATTCATTATACCCTAGCGGATGAGGGAAAACACTACTGCTTTACTAACTTTTTCCC
>JAUESI010000035.1:882251-903843 GCA_032275145.1 Synergus laeviventris
ACTTCCGCCCGTAGGCGTTGATTTCATTTTTTGTTACTCCATGAGGAAAAAAGCATTGCGCTGTAAATACTTTTATTCTTGGCAAATGACGTAACGTACTCTACCACGCGAGACTAGAATATACTACTTTTTATCCTCGTAGAAGGGTGTGTGAGAAAGGGACGAATAAGCGATGCTATTAATATGCTGCGCCTTGCTCGAGTAAAGCCAAGACTTTTCACCACTTCGACCAACATTTTTTTAAGTACATGATTCTAAAAATAAGTCTTTTCATAGTAGTGCGGACTGATTACAGCTGATGTTTTTTTTACACATTGAAAATCCAAAAGCTGTCGGATTATCTTTACCTAATATTCAATTAAGATGTAAATAAAGCAACTATGCAATTAAATAAAAATCACTAGCGAGCATTCTGTTTTCTACATTATTTATTATTGATACCGAACACAAGATAGATTTTAATCGTGACCCTAGGGAGAATACGAAGTCTTATATCTACACCACCTCAACTATTATTCATGTACTGTTTTAATTAGCCACTAACTATTTGTCTTTAATCGATCGTTCAATGTCTACTAGTTACAAAGTAAGTCTGGTCACGAGAGGACGCTTTCCTCGCTCATTCAGCAATATAATGAGATATGAAGAATTATCTTCATATCTTAAAAGTGAATCATCTCGTGTGTTTGCGTGACTGACTACAGTACGAGCTATCATACATAATTCCTATTAGAGGACCTTTAAATACTATGTACTTAACGAAACACGCCTATATTTTTATACCATCAGACAGAATATCAACTTTCCAAACAAGGGATCATCCATTTATTGTCAGGTAATTTTCATTTCTAATTTTTAAGAATAAGATTGTAAAAATATCAAAATTGAAATGCTTTTCACAAGATTCAAAGTATTCATAGGATATTCAAAGATGATTTAGATGGATTTAAAACTTTATCTGCAAATAGAAAATATATCAGGGGATGTCTCAATTATGTTTATAGTTCGCAATCGTTATAATAAGAGTCATTGTAAGTTTTGGTCTTCTGCTATATCCGGATTTGAACTAAGGAAATGGATTACATAAGGTATGGAACCTATGTATAGAGGCCTATCACATAATATGTAGCTTGAGAACGAACATAATAAACCGCGACACGGCGGCAGGGTTCGAGGCCGGGAATCGATAACACGTGACGTTATATAGGCACATACCGAGCTGACCACAGAATGCCATTCGCGCGCCACCCGTTCCTGTTCCCGTTCTGTCCCATCCCATTTCATCCTGTCCCGTTCGCCACCCCTTCTTGCATAAACCCTACACTCCAGCAGCCGTAGCACCTATCCAATATCCACCTTATACGTTCTATTACATAGACAGGCATTGCGGCTAATGCCGTCCAGCCATATATTACATGCACGCGATATATGGTATTCCCCACGCTGATCTGAAGCCCATCAATTCGATGCGCTTATATTCACCTCCCTACATATTGCCATAACCTTACAAATTCACTTAATTCATTGACTAGAAAGCCGCTCAGAAGATTAATGCCTATTGATGATATGTATTTAGAATAGATATCAAAGAATACCTAAAGAAATCTGACGTAGGATTCTGATTTAATGACTGGGGGATGATCAACGTCATAACTTATCAGTTAGGATCCAAATCTACTGAAGTTGAATAGAGTAATCAATGAATGACATTTGCTTTGATCAGTTGACACTTTCAAAGATCATAATCAACCTCACACATCAACGTGATAGGTCAGGAGACTTGAATAGGTTGATTAAATACGATACATAATGTATGTAGATCACAGGTCAGCTGTATAGGATTCCACAACAATGAGGGCACTCAACTTACATTGCCTGTGAAAGTCGTAATCAATGAGTAATTAATAAATGAAGCCTAGCTACGTCTATCTCTCGAACCAGTCGAGTAAACTCGTGCAAGATATTCTTCAACATTTTTACACAAGAATAAATCATTTATTCATTCTCAACCGTATAAATTATATTCTAAAATTCTGCTTCAGAATATGAATTATGATTTCAGTTATAAAGTTATTATTCACTATGAATACACCCGTGATCTTCATTCTATAGATTACAGTTTCCTTCAAATAAATGATTAACATGGAAACATCACGAGGTGTGACTCTCAGATTTTGATAAAATCAAATGAAATAAAAGAATATCAATTCTATGACATTTTTTGCACCCCTCAAAATCTTTAAAATTAGACAAATTAATTTTTGAAAACCTTTTTAATAATGAGCCTCCCGCGATCAAAACGGGACACCCTCGAAATGCCTTGGTTTGATGGTTTCAGTTGGTCCTTTGGTTATTCTCGTTCTTAATTTTTTCAAGGCGGATTATCAATTTTTTAAACATAGTTCAAAAGGAAATTGCATTCTACATTTTTTTTTCCTTGAAAAAAGTTCCTAATTCCTTCAAAAATAGGACTATCGGTATGAAAGTTATCGTTACCAAAAATTCGAGGAGGGTTCAAAGAAGTTTTTTGGAAAACGGCAAGTAATTCTGACTTGTGGTTAACCAATTACAATTAAATAAAGACCTGACGCTCAACAGATTGTGCGAGCTTTTCACATTTCCGAATATAATATAAACTTGCCAAGAAATGAGGAATAGAAAGAATGAAAAAAAAGGATATTCTCAACTTTCTTTGTGCTCCTGTATTCCATTTCCTATATAAGGTAAATGGCAACAAATCGTGTTTTGTTTTGATTGTGGTTTCAACAGGCAAGGTTGAAACCTTCGCTAGACAAATTCTTAGAACAAGCTCGCACAATCTGTCGAGCGTTAGGTCTTTCTTTAATTTTTATTGGTTAACCACTACTCAGGATTACTTGCCGTTTTCCAAAAACCTTCTTTGAACCCTCCTCGAAGTGTTTGAAAGTGTCAATGTGTAATTTACGACTTGAGCCAGGAATAAATTAATAAAAAATGTTGGGGAAAACAAATCAACATTTCATCATTGCTGTCACTTTCGGAACAGTTATATGCATGTTCTCTACAAATTTCATCGCGATAGTTGTATTATTGAAGGAGTTAGAGCAAGTAGAACGTAAAAAAGCTAGAAACTTTTTTCAAGAAACAAAAATATGTTTAAAGAGCTACATACAATTTTAAAAAGTATTCAATTGCCAGACGATTTCCAGAATTACAGCAATTCTCGCAAAGTAAAGATTGAAATTAGCCACACCTTATAGAAAGAAGCAACAGCCGCGATCCTTCTAAGAAATGATTTTTCCGGTAATCGGTCGATCCAAACGGCCAGTAGACTCACCTCTTTCAAAACATCAAACGATAGGATCACTTCTTAATACAATAAAAAAACACTGCGCAATTGAAAAAGCACTTCACAATAAACTCCCGAAAAATATAAGATAACTTTTCAATTTAATATTATTACGGCACACGTTTAAGGATCGCGTGGTTTCTCACTCCTACGATTTAGACTATACGTGAGTCGAGAACGAACTAAGCTTCTCGATTCCCCCTCTCCACCCACCAAACAGCACATGAGTCCTAATAAAAGAGTAGAGTAACGAACTCGGACACGAATTTTCATAAAGCGTAAAACTTCGAAAACTTTTCTAAACTATCAGAGAATAAAAACACGACACAATTGAAAAAACACTTAACAATAAACTACCAGAAAGAAATTAGAACACTTGTAACTTTAAAATTATTACGGAAGATACTCATGAATATAAAATTAATCGCGAGCGCGAAACGTGCGGTTTGTAACTACGAGCGAGATACACGCGAGTCGGGAGTCAGGAGCGAACTGAGTTCCTCGATTCCCCCACTTACTCATTTCCACGCTTTCTTCTTTCCCCCTCTCTGCTCCACACCGACCGGACCGCTTGAGAGTACCAATGACAGAGCAGTGACGAAATCTGATGCGAATTCCCAAGAAATTGAATTCTTGGAAAATCGACAAAGACTAGAAGAAAATTAATTCCAAGAATAATTCTAATTCTAATATTTTATTTCTCTATTCTCTATTCTCTTATTGATTTCTAAAAGCAAACATAAAGTTGACCTCAAGAAACAAATAAAAGAAAGAAATAAACAAAATATAAGAATAAAAATTATTCTAAATTAAATTTGCTCTTAATAGATTTCAAGTAATTTTAAATGATTTTAATCGATGTATTTACCACTTAGAAATGTTTTTCGGTCGATAAAAAAATAGGTGATGTCGCTTGGTTCTTGATGCCTTACATCAGATATAAGTTTCGTCATAATCGGAGTAGAGGAACACCTCGATATGTTTCCTTGTTAAGGCCTCAATCAAATTCTATAGCCGAACGTATAATCAGTGTTGACACCATAAATATATTTGTACCTCCTATTTTCATAATTATACGCAAAGCATTTTCTTTACTGAATATCTGAATATTTCAGAATATATTTAACTTCACCATCTACGATGACGTATATAATGGAGAGGAGGAAGTAATCCCTTAAAAGGAGAAGTAAAACAATCTTTAGTAGCTTTGTTTTCAGCGTACCAGTTCACGAATCACAAGTAACGTTCCGTATTTTGGTCGCACTGACCGACGGGCGACAGGTGCGGTCGGCAGCTGTTAACTATGTTTTTCATGTCTGCCAACGTGAAGCACCTCTTCCGAGTAGGTATGTACCTATTCGAGTTCGTGTCAGCGAAACTGCCAAATGTGCATCCATACCTTTCAGTCTTTTATTTTTTGCTCTCTTTCGTTTTCTCTTTCCAGAAAAAAATCAAATTCTCGAGAAGAAAAATCAGTTCCCTCACTTCCATCAACATTTCCATCAGAAAATGACAATAGCACTTACATAATAGATACAGCGTTTCTGGAATTACATTCCTCTGATATGTTCACGATATATCAAAAGAATTTAAGGATTTCCAAGTAATTTAAAAATATTAAAAAACATTTCAAGGTATTTTAAATGATGTAAGGATTAATTGTTTCGCCATTGTGCAACATTTTGATCCACTTTTGGATCAATAAAATATTTCATACCTTCGTATTTAGTGTGTGAAATATTATTAAATTCTTTTAAATCTTTTGAAATCTTTTGAATTCTTTTGAATACATATTTTATATTCACTCCCTGCGAAACTTCAATATGAAAAAATCTGAACTTAATCATTCCAATATGTTCTGAATTGAATAAATATGAAATCAACAGAGGGTCGAAGCCCACCAAAGTAAATACAAACGTGGGTTGGAGCCATCAAAAAAAAGGGAGACAAAAAACGTATAACCTCCTAGGAAGATAGTTGGGGCTATTTCGGGTTTATCATCCCTCACGGTATAGTTTACTATTCCGTGACTCGATTATGAACACGGTATCGGAGAATTGGAAAATAAAGGCGAAATAGAGAAATGTCAATCTGCAGTCGGGTGTAACGAACTGATAAAATAAGCGCGCTTTCATAGTTTTGACATCCACCGATCAGACCAAGGGGAATAAATCTGCTCTAAAAACAAAGCGAAATATCCTAATATCGTGATACCCTAATATATCCAAGTCCATTCAAATAACTTTAATTAAGATTAATTTAAAAAGCTCTGGGAATGACCTGCATGCTCTTGATATTATTATTGTATTCCACATACCGTGAAGTAAGCCTGGAAAATATTTGCAGTCGCAGCCAGCCAGTAAATTTTATAGTAAAATTACGGCCTCCCAGACTAGATATTTCCTTGGTGATAAAAGCAGCCGGAACTCGGGCACTCCTAAACCCCGTAGCCCGTTTAAACCCACCTAACCTACGGACTAAATATAGCCACCGGGTAAATATATTGGACTGACGTTGATTAAGGGTGATAACTCCTTTAACGTCGTTCTCCACTTTCGGTCATTGGAGAAATTATAAAGAGCTGATGACCCTACTGATGACTATAGATTCTCATGTAAATAACAATTGAATTAATTGATGCAACAGGGGATAAAATACCCAATCAATTTGTAATATAAACTGTAAGGTATCGTAACTATCGTATACTCCTTTATGGGCCATATTAACTCATGTACAAAATCCTATCATAAAAAAGAGCTTGTTATTATATTGAATAACCTTTTTTTAAAATCGACTGAAATCTCGAAAATAGGCACACACTAGATAAAGTCAGAATTGAGGGAGAAAAATGTCTATTCATATACGAATATACTCAATATAGATTTGAGTCGAAGAGTTCCTTATTATCACTTTTCAAAATGATTATACGCAGAAGTTAATAAACGCGCATGAGATCCGAGAAAAGTTTTCTTTCTGCTGCCTCTTTTGACCATTTTGTCAATCTGCTTTGAGAGGTTTAATATAAAATCAACTTGAGCAAAGCTAGAGCCTCGATTATCGGGGACAACGTCGTCTTTCAAGAAGTTCCGGCAGCCTATAATAGCTTCCAGAATTAGGGACGACGTCGATGGATGCTGTGCTTTGAAAGACTGGACTGTTCGACGAAGCAGCAACGTTTCGTTGGCGATGGAAGAATATTCAGTCGACTGCAGCTAACTGTGTTTAAATTCTCTCGCCTTGCTCCATCACCGAACGGCACGCGCGTTTACTTTACTCAGTGTGATCTAATTTCACGTAACAAATACTAAAACTAGAATTCTGTCTGCAAGTAAAACTCTTCTCAAAATATTTGCTCTGCAAAATGATATTAGTGCAAAGGAATGAAATTCGTTTGATCCTTTTTCAAATTAAAATGAAAAACTAAATAATACTGGAATCTGCTCTCACTTATATTTATAGGTACCCAGCTGAAAAATAATATCAGGACTTAATACCTGGACGAGACTTTTAAAAAACATTAACGACGAAGAGTCGAGAAGAGCAAAAACGAAAAGTTACACGAAAACTGCACTGAATAGCAAGAAGGAATTCTAACGAGTAACCTTATTATTTTTCCGACCTCTCCACATTTCTTTTGGTTCTCGAGTTCGTACTAATCGCATTATCGTGCGAAGTGACATGTTTTCTTTGAAAAGACTGACGAAAACTCGTTGGCAAAGAGGCTTTCGGAACTTTGTGACTTTGATAATTGATGACGCAAATAGGTGTTTCGCTACCCTCCACATTTATTTCCACCGCGCAGGAAGAAAGGCTGGCATACATGATGATATCACCTTTCATCCGGCAAAGCTTTTTCACCCTCGGTATTCATGGACAGAGCGATAGGTAGGCGTTGGAAATCGAGAAGGGTAGACTCTTAAAAGTCGCACTTTTGTGTCAGTGGGAAAATAGAAAGAACTAAGAAAGGAAATATTCTTCAGGATAGAAAATACATTCGTAAAGATCTCACTGGAATTGGAAAATCATCATACCATCGCACATCATCATTAATCATCGTACAGATGGAAACTATAAATATACTTAATGAATTGACCTTGATAAATCCTCAAAACATTCTTTAAATATGTGGATTCTGTGCTTGTCACAACCACAGAAATAGTTAAATATGGCAATTTTTGGTTACCACCACCATAAAGTAGTTCTACCACATTTTAACTTACTAAATCATTTAGTAACAAAGATTATTCTTACATATTGAATTGGTAGAAAACAATGCCCCGGTTAATGAAGCTTCACAGGAAACAGCTTTATTTTCGGCGCGTGCCATCTGATTTGTTATAAAAGCATTATGCCAGTTCTATAGAATCTGTTCCTTATTTGGTACTCTTGCTTATACACTGAGAACTGTGATGTAAGTAAAACAACGTTCGGCGTTGAGACTGGAGCCGTCTCGGGATATCGATTCCAGGGCATGTAGGCCGTGTTGTTACGTAGTACCTACATGCGAGAAGGATAGACCTTATGTATGCTTCACCTCAAAGAGAAGCAGTGGAACCAATTGACCAATTCCAATGCAATGTCAAGAGAAAGCCGATATTGCGAATTTCGTGCAAATAACAATCTAATGAAGCATCACCGAACAGCATCAAACATTTTACAGCATCATAGATAATTTACTGTAACTGGACTCAATGCATATTTGATTAAAGATGCTATAAACTGCTGGTATATCGCAGATAATTAGCTTTCTTTATAGGAAATGTCTTCGGAAACTGTCATATTTCTGATAATATACATAATCAATGTTATCCAAGAATAGCATCCGTGACTAATAATATTCATGAATCGGTGTGACGTTTCGCATAACATTACATCATGATATCTTTGACTAATGCAAGTATCTATATAGTTTGTAGACGCACAACAAGGTGTTCAAAATTAATATTCATGAAGCATGATATAATATTTCGCTTGAAAAAGTAAAAAATTTAAGATCCATCTCATTGAATCTCTACAAAATTTAAGATGATTACCGTAGTATATTCATCAAAATCGCTGGTGTCAAAAACTCAATCCTAAATGAAAAGCACAGATTTAAAATTTCCCGCATCACCTTATTGTTCGATCTCGACTCATACAATCTATTCTAAATCTTGTCATTATTAGCAAGCTTAATTAAGTAAATGCAGTTTTGTAATAACCTAATAAATTGCTAAAGACAGAAGAGCATAAAAGAAGAATCCGTTTGTGTTGTCAAGCTGTTTCATTTTGCATAATGGCTTTCATTCATTATCCTCCGATGTTAGAAAATTGAAGCTTCTTTCCAATTTCTTCCCAAATACTTACGAACCTACTTGGTTTGATGGATCACGAAGTTTTCATTCTGAATTCAATAGTCAAAAACTGGTTGACAATAGGGGACTTTGGAACTGATTTTCAATTCCGATGATTGCCTTAAAATGTGGTAGCTAGGTAATTACCATAAGAGCAACTTTAATTTCTTCAATTTGAAGCTCGCAATAATAAATATTTTTTGCAAAAACTAGGCCATTTACTTCCCTTTTGTGCAGGCGGAGGTAAATAACCTAGTTTTAGGCCATTTACGCCAGTATTTACGTCAAGTTGAGAGAAACTGAATTTGCCTATATACATGGTAGTTACCACACCATGCTCTTGAACACTATAATAATTTTTAACTCGAGTTTCGAAATCTATTTTTTGTGACACCTGTAATGGAGTTCTCTTTAGCACACCATCTGCAGGTATCGAAAGGAGGCTTTAGCGCACTGTGCGGGAAATAGTATATTGTGTGCGAGCGTGGCAGTGACAATAAGTGATTTTGTTCAAAGTGCGCAAGCGCAGCTATACATGCCTCGAAAATCGAACCAAACAATTCCGTTCGTGAAGTGCACAAACGTAGTTCGACATAGGTTTGAAATGAACTATTATTATACACTGCAAGTACTGCACAACATATTTTTTCCCACACGGTGTGTGAAAGGTTCCTTTCGATAGTTTTAGATGGCGCGTAAAAGCGAACTTTGCATGCAGGTGTTGCCAAAAACCCTATATTAACGCATATCTAGCGAATCTAATACCGACTTCCGCGTGTACCCTCTAGTGCGTTATTAAGCGTTTTCATAAAGCTTGTAGCCATTTAGAAGTAGAGCTGGACATGAAAGGTACAAAAGCGATGCACCACTTGTAACTATATGTACAGAGAGTGTATATATATAGGTATAATATAACATACGTATGATTACCGACCTCCTCCAAAGGAGGAGACTCGGTGAGTAGAAATAAGTGGTATTTACCTTGATACTGTCGTAGCAAGCTGTGACCCGTCCATTCTGCACCTCCACATTCGCTGGTGGATGCGCGAACTTGCATTCCGTGTCTGGTCTGGTGCACTTGTTGCGTTGAAATTCCCTGCAGACTTCCAGCTGGAGCCATCGGGAATCTTTACCGTTGAGAAGGTTGTTCATGTTGACCATTGCCATCTTCAAGTTGACTCAGGATAAATTCGACTTGTCCCCTATCAGTGGTTGTCTTTTACTCCGCGTCGTCCGCGTCTTGTCGTTATCACTCGCGACGACGTAGAAAACTATTTTTCAATGATATTTATGTGAGGTAATTGCTGGGTTGTCTTGCAGAGAAGAAATTAAAGGAAGTACAATGTATACAAGAGGTATAATTTCAAATGGATATTAAATTTTGGATATGTAATTTGGACAGACGTGGAGAGGTATATCATTCACTCAATCTCTCTTTCACTTCTCGCATCAACTCACAACTGGAATATCTGTATAGAGCAACCCAAGAATTACCTCAGGTTATAGATATCATTTAAAGCTATGTACCTCGAGCTCTTGAAGACTTTATCGTAGACTGTTTGCTTAGGTTGGTGTGTCTGTTTGGTGCGTGACTGATTGGCTGCGTTTTGGATTATTTGATAGTGATCCGGCGATTATAGAGATTTTATTACAGTTCGCGTTATCTTCAGTTGGCACTCTATCGGTAAATTCTCTAGGAGTCTTCAGTAGAGGTTACTTGAGGTTCCACAGGGTTGCGGTGCTTGATGGCGTGGATTTCTCGCGAGCATTCAATAAAGCGACTTCAAAGCGATTGTAGTGCAATCGTCGAGGGAGATTAGATTTGAAAATCAGACACACTCCTCTCTTAGGCCAAAGCAAAATTAACCGTCTGCTTCTCTAAACTGTTTTCTCTTAGTTTTGTACCTTCTAGCAGGGATTCTCAAAGCCGAGCACGTGTGTCAATGCCTCAAGGATGTAAGCGTGATCTACAGGATTGTTCCAGAGATTAGGGAGGGAAGGGAAATTGCTGAGAGAGTGAAAGAGAGAAAAAGAGAGAAAGAATGCAAATGCGGGCGACAAAGCAGTACACACGATGTCAAGGTTGGGCAATGGAAAGGGGAGGAATTGTGAGTTAGCGAAACGTCGCTTCCGTTCTCTTCGGTTTCACGTCATTTATTCGGCGCTCTCCTGGCTCCTTCCGCGGATGACTTCCGGTACTTCTCTTCTGGAAACATACCAAAGGCGAAAAATTGCGTTATTGCGAATGCAAGTGGCCTGCTTTTTGCAAGGGAAAGTCTTAAGATATAATTCACAAGATCGTAGATAAAGTTTCGAATAATGACACAAAAATTCAAGGTCAATGTACAAATGCCTTGTCTACGATCTTGAACAAACTACAATATAAGTGTATAGAGTCCTAGGATAGAATTTTCTGTTAAGAACTAGAGAATGTTTTCGGTAAATCTTCTTTTAGAGAATTAAAAATTTCTCACTTGAAATCTATATAATAAAGTACGCTGGCTTGATAACGTATTCTATCCGTCCATTATTATACATTATAAAAAATGTCCAGGCACATATGTTCTTGATTTCGAAAACACTTTCCGATTGTAAATTGTCGATAATTTTTGAAACTCTATGTATTTATAATGTATATATAGTAGTGCGCTTGCGTGTAGATATGGGCGTGGGGAGACGCATGAATATTTCCCAAGTATAATTTTACCTCATTTTTATTTTAGCAAAATTTATTTGACCGAATTATTAATTTGTTAAATTTCAATTCAAAGAAATAGGAATTAGGTAAATAACAAATTTTGAAAAAAACTGATACTCCATCATACACACTTCGGTAAAATAAAAATGAGGTAAAATTGAATTTGAGGAATATTGATGTGACCAGGGCGTGGGGGTTATTAATAAGCAGGGCCCAGTTTAAAAGCGCATATATATATATATATATACCCTCCCACTTATTGCAATAGTCTGGGACTGGAATTTGCGTTAAGTGAGTTCCCCCACTACATCAAACATCGTTCTTGGCAGTAGAGTAAACAAGTAGGGGAAGTTGCAATATCTGGTATTGCAATAAGTGAGAGGCTACTGTATAGATATATATATATATATATATATATAGTTATAACAATGCAAGCACGCCTATATATTAGTGAGGCCCGCTTTTTCGGCTAGCTAAGCAAATTGTACATTTTATCGTGCGTGTTATCCAAGCTCTAGGATATCGTAGAAAATTATTGTTCACTTCAGAAAAAAGGTTCCAAGGTGTTGATTTTGGAAAGTTTTCTCGAACTGCATGAAAAGGAAGTCCCTAATACTTTCAGAAGAAAAATGCAAAGAAAAGTTACCAAACTTTCTCCCACTCAAGTTCATCGAAGCATGCATTGCGTTCAGCACCGTAGTTGGCAACACGCGCGTTCTCTCTTACGTCGGGCGATTAATGTATGAAAGCCTTTTATCAAGAGCTCCGCCGTAATAGCAGCTATTTCAGTGTATTTCAGCCAAGAGACAGAGAGATGTGCCAATTATAGCGCAGTACGCATTACCGCACCGGACCTACGTAAATATTATAAATACCCGATCATGATAAATATAGAGTCGAGAATCGAGAACTCGTTTGAATTTTTCTGCATGAAAGCGACATTTCTTTAGCGATTCTTATGGGTCAATTTTTCTTGCAAAATGGCCTATAGGAACGACTCTATATACGACTTGGGCCACACAGGCATTTTCGATTCGCTTCAATGGAACATCTTATATTTCAAGTAACCTAGAAAGGAATGAGGAAAAGAGATTCAAAAGAAAAGACAAAACATTGGGAAGAGGGAGAGGGAAAAAAGGAAAGCTGGAAGGGATAGAACGGGACAGAACGTTAAGAGATAAGAAAACGAAAAAAAGGAATCTATAGAGCAATTTTACGACGTCCGAGTAAGCCGCTTATATCAAGACGACGTGGTCGTTTCTCAAACAGTAGAGGATTTGAGACGTATGTCCAAGTCTGATATTATATCGCATAAAGAGAGTAAAATAATACCAGGGAAGTCATTTGTTTTATGCGCCTGCATATACTCTATGAAAGACTACTTTTCAGACATCTGCATCAAAGAGGTCACCAAACCGATTCTTTTCCGACCAACTTAGGTTTTCTTCTTCTGGAAACTAATGTTACCAGCATTCTTCCACCCTCATTTTTAATGGCCTTTCTAGATTCACTATTCCCTCTGCAATATTATTTTCTCTTTAAGATGGTCTGGATATACTTGAAAAAGTATTAAAATACGTTATTATTATTTTTTTTTAAAGCAAGGCACGGAAAAATAAGGGAGAAAAGTGACAAGAGGGAAGCGTGAAATCTTCTGTCTAGTAGTTACGCGTAGTCATCCCACGTCTGACAGCCCATAAAATTGAGAGCAGTCTGTTGAAAAGGTTAAAAATCATTTCCATGTCGCCATTCCTGTAGGGCATACTTGACCATGCAACGCCCATTTCGTTCGCATCATCGAATTTTTTCAATCGACCGTAATAACGTCCGTGATCATCGATGCAGTAAAACGTATGTCGTCGGTCGGTATAAATAATAACGTGCCGATACACCGTAAAACATCGAGTCACTATAAATTGTCCTTCGAACCAGTCACTTTTTATTAAACGATTTTGAACGCGTACGCACCCAAAGTCATCGTTTTTTTTACTTTAATGTTTATCTTTGAATTTATAGTTCTAAATAAAAGTTAACAATAATATACACACGCAATAGCGCACGGGAAATATTTCATGGACATTTAATAGTAATCAAGTACATACAATATATATATATTAGATTCAAAATTGGATAACTCTCATTTGAAATTAAGATTTGTAAAGGACACAGATTATGGGCCAAATGTTACTGCTGAGAATTGCGAGTCTTTAATTTAGGCAATAAAAGTGCAAAATCCGTCAAGCGTGAAGAGTGACGAATAAACTGAGTGGAAGTAAGAACCGGACAGGAAGCAGGACGTCGCGCATCACCCTTCGCATCCGCATCTTTAAATGCATAAGTTGCGGGGTTCGATCGCGGGCCAGACTTTACGGTCTAGTTACAGCGAAAAATACGGTGATATCGTTCATTGTGCGCAACTGCTTTTCTCTTGTCACATTGCAAAAGAATAAGAAAAGACAAGACAAACGTATACCAAAAACAGAAAGGTTAAATGCAATGAAAAATTGGATAATACTATGATGGTATCTGAAAGATTTTTTATTGAAAGCTTTTTTTTTTTGCAATGCTAAGTTCTTTTGTTATTTTATTTCCCATTCATTTTTATGATAATGTGATAAAAGGTATCAGTTCGCTGGCAACAAAGAAATGCTTTTCTCGCGTAGTACTCCTGGTGTTAGGTTGTCGATTTTTACAGCCGTTGACTAACGAAACGGTATCTGCATACCGAGAAATTCTTATGGCTTACTGTAAAACATTAAACGATAAAGGCCCATTATTTCGCATGGAAGAATCTTGGTCAGAATCTTTATCGAGAGCTTAGTGGACCCATTAAATGTTTCGTGCAACCAGAGCGCCCGATGAAAGTGCTCTGATAAGGCCGACCATGTAAAAAATGGCTGTAAATTTCGCGTCACTACTTATACATCTGATACGTAAATTACAGCCTAAACTTTAAGGCGATAACCAAATGAACCATATGATAAGTTATTTTCAGATTTAATGTTACAATCTGAAATTATGTCAATTTCAACAATTGTGTAACGAAAAGGAACAAAGCTCTTTAAAAATTAAAAAAAATGTTCTTTTGAAAAAGAGATAAACTTGTTTTTTTTTACACAATCGACCTCAAAAAAAAAAGAGCTTCCATCTGAAATTGATTTCCTTTGGAATGAGTTCACAAATAGTTGCGGATGCAATGATACTTTGCCGTTTAGACATCTCTTTTTGTGTTTACTCTTTACTTTTCATGTATTTAGTTGGTTGTGATCAACGAGAGGAATTCATATGAGCAATCGACCGGTCGTTTTCTATAATTCACTTATAAGCCCCGCGGGAAAGCTCGTTAGCAGCGAAACAACGCCGAGTGCAATGAGTATATAACGAGAAGTAACGTCGACATCGCGGCTGAATCGGCTCGAAACAACAGGCCGTAACGCCTCGTTGATATTTACGAAAGCCATGGCTGCCGAACGAGAAAAAAGCAAAAAAATATTCGCCATTTAACATTGTTCTCAATTTTCAAACGTCGAACCAACATAATTTACGAGGTATTTTTCGTGCCGGAAGCTACTATGCCCTGCTATTTTGATATAGTTGATACATAATTGGCATTATCAAGTTATATGTTACTTTAATAATTTACACGAAACAAAACACAAATTTGCATGGAATATTTTATCTCGTTATGCATAAGTTGCACAATTTTTCCAATACATCATTCGTAATGTATGTACTTTCGAATTGCACCCAATCTGAAAAGTACGTCGGCATGTTATAGGCGCAGTTGAATGTACACAAAAGCTGTCAATATTGTTAAAATCTTGTTGTGTTCTTAATATTTAGATTTGATTTAGCAATTGTTTTTTTTTCCGAGTGTCTCCTTATTTTCCGGTTTTCTTTCAGTCTCATTTTATTTCCCGGTTATTTCCGCGATTTTATTTTTAATTTCATGGAGTTATGTAGTAAAATGGAGTAAACAGATTGTAATTGGAATGGAGTTTTATTGAAATTCTGTGTAAACATTTTTTAAAAAATCATGTAAATCCTTTGATATTTTGACTATACATACGTGAAAATTACATTTCAATATATTAATAAAAATTAACGTAAAGTGCAGTTAAAGATGACAGTGCTATATGTCGTAATATACATACTTACATTTTAACGTAAATTGCTTGAAAAATTTCAATAAATACAAAAAAATAATAATTAGGAATGACAAAATTAACACTTAGTAGTTAAGACAAATATTGTTGGGGGCCCCAGGAATGGTAGTGTAGGTGTGAGTATACAGCGGGATACGGAAGATGTACATTGTACACCTTTGGGGAAGTCTCTATTCCTATTTTTACGGTCAGAGCAGTTAAAGCTATTCAATGAGCAGACCCTTCAGCTATAGTATCCCGCTGTGTCCTTAATCGACACTACTATTCATCGGTCTCCCAGCAATATTTGTTATTAACTAATAGGTTTTAAGTTTGCCATTCTTAATATTATTTTATTGCATTTTTTTAACTTTTCCAAGGAATTTAAGGTAAAATGTAAGTCCCCTCTCTCTCAATATGAATTAATAAAAATTTGACTAAGTAAATTAGTAGCCTTACATTTGACTATTAAATGAAATAGTAGTGAGTCATCTATTACCAAAGTGAATTAGTAAGAAGTTTTACTTACTATTTGGATTGTTTACAATGAATTTTGTTTATTTTTTAATAAATAATACTAAGGGATATTAAAATATTTTTATGATTTTCAAAATATTTTATGGAATTTTTTAGGGATTTCTAGTAATTTTAAGAAACTTTCAGTTTAAGATTATCGTGGAATTTTGAGGGGTTTAAAAATATTATGGCTTTGAAAATATTCTATGAAATTTTAAGAGATCTAAAAATTCCATGAAAACTCACTATAGTAATTTTAAGAGATTTATACTAATTTTAGTGATTTTGACTAATTTTTAAAGGATTTTAACGAACTTTAGGTGATTTTATAGTTTTTCACACGATTTTAACCGATTTTAAAAAGATTTGTATGACTTTCAAAAGATTTTGCGATATTTCAAGAGATATACAAATTTTAAACATATTTCATTGAATTACCAATTTATTGAGTTTTTCCTTGTTACTAATTTATAGTAAACGACTTTACACAGTTTGAATTAGTAAAGAACTACTATTAATTATTAAAATTTTACTCATTCAGATTGAGAGTCTACTACGTATATTACGAGAGATAGCACTGTCATATTTAATTGCACTTTACGTTAATTGTTCTTAATATATTGAAATGTCATTTTCACGTATCTTATACAGTCACAATATCAAAGCATTTACATGATTTTTTGAAATTTTTTACATTATTTAGTTTTTAGATATCATCATCGAATAAAAATGTGGACTTGACTTATGCGCTATTATATAATCAAGCTTTATCATGACCTGTTTTTTATGCGATTTTTCTTTTACAAGTTAATTTCAAAAGTTTTAAAGGGACCTTCGTAAAGTTAACGGATAGTAGAGATTAGAGAACTGATGACAATAGTACAGGGCTCATGTTGCAGGTTCGAGCACGATCGCGTAACTGCGGCAAACCGGCTGCATCTGACGTCGTTTACACTGCTCGTTCATGCATTTCATGAATTCATTCATTCATTCATGCGCTTATCCATTCTCGGCCAATATCGAGCAATAGGATTTCACGGATCGAGCTCGAGCTTATTCTGTCTCCTAGAATTTCCATAACTGCTGAACGGTAAGACTCGACAATGATTATTGATAATACTAAACATTGGCTATTTTTCTCGAGTCGCTAATGAGTCTAAAAGTATCATTTGAACACGAGAGGTACATATTAGTGATAATACAAGAATATTTAAAAGTGATCTTTTAAATAAAAATGGGTGAAAACAGGTTTAAAAAAAAGGTGAATAGGTACCGAACTGTGATGACTGAAATTACCAAAAACTCTAGTTTTGACAATTATATAAATATTATCTCGTATCTGCGAAAATAGGAAGCGAACCTCAAAATACGTACGTTGAACCTATTAACGGTTATCTAGTCTGGCGAAATAGTCGAGCAAGGTTGTTACCACGGAGAAATACGTATTTCGATATGAAACTTGGACTATTGGGCGAGGTGTTGAAACATGCAATTTCCTTTACCCGTAACACTGGTCTGGCAATAGCGTAAGTATATAGTAACCGACAAAACTAAGAACCTAGATTACGAACCGTCTGGATCCGAAATTCGTTTTCTTAATTGTTACCTATTTTTTCTCTTTGATCTTAAAATAAATATTGCATATTTCAATAACAACAAAAATAAAGTAAACCTCTAGCCCTCGAAAACTATAAAACTCCCTTCCGGCGCAAAAATACATAGATTAATCTCCAATATCTCACACTTTTCTTTTCTTGTCTAGCGTGGAAAATGCGTCTGGGCAATAAATCCAGGCTTTTCAGGCCGAACGCTTAGGTCTGGCCCAACAAGATAGGAGGCGAGTAGGAAGAGTGAATCCGACGAATGGAAAGAAGGCAAACGTGGATCTGTGAGGTTTGTTCAGAGGAGACAGACGACAGAAAAGGGGAAGTGGGGTCAAAACGACCCGAGGATTAACGTTGACACATCACCCTAGGCATGAGAAATATTTGTAGGTGATGTCGGCGGGTCAACGCTCCCTCCTCGTTCGTCGTGCTGCCTTCCTTGCAGGGGCAGCATGTCACGGGAGGCTAAAATTAAAACGAGGTACGATGCACACACCCAGCCGACGAAAGAGCGAGCGAATGAACGAACCGACCAACCAACCACCCACTCATCCCATCCACCCGTCCACTCATATAACCAACCATCCTTCCTCGACGACGATGATGACGACGACGACTTTAGGAAAGAGCTTTAAGCTCTAGGCTTTAGGACCAGGTTCGTGCTCTAGTAAGCAGCGAACGCTTACGGCGATTTAGACAATGGGATTTGACAGTCTTCTCGACTGTCAACTCAAGCGAAAAGCAATATCGATTCTTCTATAATCTTCCGAAACATGTGTTCCGGTGTTGCTGAGTTTGGTGCACTTACTTTTACAAAGACAGTGTGGCTGATGTCACCTTCCTCTTTGAAGGTGATGAGAGAGATTTTTTGCTTCAGAAGGTGTAGGTTGAAGTGTATGTATTATCGACTGTGAATACTAGCGATGTAGCTGAAGTTTAGTTGTAAAACTTTCGAAAATACTCAAGATATTTTTCCTTTAACAATGGTTCGCGAAGAACAACAGCATAACTTATGACAGCTTTTTATTACTATGTTAAAGTATTAATTTTTTACTGAACTCGAACCCAAATGTCTCTCAAGCACGCTACCATCTGAACCACGCTACTCTCGAGAACAAACATGTTGTGGAAACAACTACAACACACACAAACTATTAAAAATCGATAATATTCCATTAAATCTCTCTAAATCCCTATAATATTCCTATTATAATTTCTCAGCGTGATCACTGATCAAACAATCACTGTCGGATTCAAGGATGACACGACATTTGGTATTCACAGTTATTAGAGCGTGTAAAGCTTAAAGCTCTCGCATGCTTGAATGATAGCGATGCGCGCTTTTTCCTTTGTGAATACTCCACGCCTTTCTTCTCCGCCATACATTTTTTTTTACCTTTTGCTCACTTTCCAGCGGGTCTTACGCGCGAGAAACGAGACACCAAGCACCTTTCTCTTTTTTTTATTTTCTCTCTCCCACCATTTTTTTTCTTCTTATTTTTCCTCTCATTTTAATGCGACCAAGGTACAACTGTTGCACCAGTCTAACGTATGTGAGCACTCTTTACTCTGGATACTTGTACTCCCTAAGTGTTCGGATGAAAGCAGCCTTAACTCCACCGAGTTATCGATCGTCTAACCAGTAACCACCGATATTATACGCGTCCACCGAGCGTGAGTCAGGGCAATTGTAAAGAAAAAAAATAGTACTTCAGCCGTCGCAACGCGATGTCAAGCGGCAATGCGGCGCCTCCATTAGAAATTAAAGGCTCACAATCGCCTTTCAGGTTATCGGGACGCGTTCTCAAATTAACTTAATTATTACTTTCGGATTTTAACCAGCACATGCATAATGGGCGTCGCCACTTTTTAAAGGTGGTCATATCATAAAGAGAAGTTTCCGTATAACTAGCTACTAATAATATTTCTGTATTTAATATTTATTTCTAATATTAAACAGGGAAAAAATATTTTGTTCGTTTAAACGAAAAAATATACACTGTCTTTTCAAATTCACCCAGAAGAATTATATTTGCAAAATTTGAAATGAGAAAATGAAGATAAGGGTGGGAGAGTACTGATATCGATTTAGCAGAAATACCTGACAACACGTTCTCGAAATTGGAGCTACGATCGTTCGTAAACCCTAAATCAGACAGTATATATGTGAATGTGTATGTGAATAGCGAAAGTTACTGAAACTCTGTGTCACGAGCAATTCCGATTGGCGATTTTGTTTGCCCCGTCAACTCACCCCTATTTTTCCTAGGCATCGACCTCCCTTAATCAGAATAAAGTTTTCTGTCCCTCCCTTTATCTAATACTTGCCATTAGGCACCATAATCAAACTGCCAATTATCTCTATATATGTTCTTTCTATTATCTTTCGAAGGGTGCATGTTTGCTATAACATATTCCAAAAATAGCAAGATTTATACAGCCTTAATTTCAATCTAATAAGCGTCTTACTCTTTTAAAAGTATTCTTACGACAGGATATTTTTCTATGCAAAAACTTTTTCCTACCAAAATTGACAACCTACGTGATGTGGTCCTTTCATTAAAATAAGCCATTATTTATAAAATAAAAAAAAATGGAGATAGATAAAATAGAAAACTTGTTCAAACAAAATTCCCTCTCGTTCACTCTATTTTATATTCGCATGTTCTGTTTTTATTTCCAGTCTAACGTAACGCGTCAATATTCCCATTCTCTTCCGTTCTCTCGTTGCTGGATTTATGAAGAGCATTCAAGGCAGCAATGGTACTAATTGCTTTTAACCGTTTAAATTTTGAGGCCACTGAGTAACCAAAGGCTACTTCCCACATGGAATGCGCCCACGCTTCGTCGAGTATAATTTCTCGTAGTCTTTTTAATAATGAAATGTGTCATGCGGCGACTATAAAACGTTCTTTTGAGTTTATGTATGGAAATCTCTCTTCAAAACGAACAATCTGTTTAAGGTGATGAAACAGAAAGGTCATCACTAATATAATGCTTCACCAAAAATGGTAGATTCGAGTTGGATGTCAATTAAATGCCTACGGAGAAATCTATTATAGTAGACTCTAGCTTACCCGACTTTTCCCTCAGCGTACTCTCTCTTTCAGTTCAACCAAATACATATTTACATTTTCAAGCAAAAAAAGAGGATTACTAAATATTTGACAGGATTTTAATTCTTTTTTTCGAGCAACCCTAGATAGGTTGTTAAAGATTTTACTTTGGAACTGATGCAAAGACAATAGTAAATGTCATAGATGCTAACTTTTTCAATGCAATTAAAGGAAGTGTCAAGAAAAAAAAGGATTGGGTAGATTTTTTATGGCAGCAGTGGAAGCAGCGCAGTAAGCACCTTATTATCGTCTCTTACGTAACGAGGCCGGTGAAGTCATTTGGCTTCCTCGCTTCCGCTCGAAACGCAATGGAAACGATACGCTAAGCTCGAATGCGAGCATATTTCTTTTCACTTTTGTTTCAAATGAAGAACTTAAAAAGCTTTTTGATTCGCAGATGTCACGAATTTGGCTGGATTATGTACATGCAAACTGGACACAGAATCTTGCTGTATATGTTCGCGACTGAGAAACCGGTCGCGCTTTTATTTTTCATCCAAGACCCTCTCTATGTAGTGCCTTAAGAGGAGATGCTAAAGAAAGAACCTGACGGAGGGCTTAATGGCGCATAAAATGGTTCGGTCGCTAGGGAGAAAAACACGCCCTTCGATGTGTCAAAATTTGATGGGCTTAAGTATTGACCCTTGAACTATCTTCAGAATCTATATTTCATAAAGTGAAATATAGATAATAGTGAAATATAAAGAGATTAAAAAAGAAAAAAAAATCAAAATTGTATTATATTTAAATTGAAAAACTAGCTAACTTTCCAAAGATTTATAACTCACTCAAAAAAATTACTAGATTCCTTTTACATAATACATACTAATAATATGCAGTCCAACCTACGAG
>JAUESI010000035.1:909315-930523 GCA_032275145.1 Synergus laeviventris
AAAAAAATATTTTTACTTTGTAATTTTTGTTTAGAGTCTCTCGACTGAAATAAAAGGGTGGTTTTCTATATTGATGGAGTTATACTGCTTATTATTCAAAACCGAAAATAAATTAATATAGGAAGTAAGCTTGTTGTCTATAGGGGTGTAAAATATTACAATGTCGAATTTTTCGTGTTATCGAATTCCATGATATCATCCATCGCATAGGCACCGAGTCAAACATTCGGAAAGAACGACGAATCAGCTCTCGAGATCACCACGCCGTGAACACGGGCACGATCAGGCTGCCGCGAAAGAGAAAGACAGCCAGACCGCATCGAATTCTTTGGGAAAGAAATTCAAGAAGACATTCAGAGTCGAGGCAATTATTTCTCGAGGAGCGACGTAGTAGGGAAAGGGAAGCCAAGCGTGTCGAAAACTCGTTTGCCAAAGGTCAGACGTGGGTACGCTTACGGAATTACATCCGTTCTTTCAGGGTCTTTTAAGGTGCATTCACGATCATTGTTTTCTCGCGAAAATCATGCGCCCTGCAAGGCCCAATATCAAAAGTCAAAACGAGATCATATTCTGAGAAATAACTGTACGGGAGGGTGTTCAGCAACCAGACAGACCAGTTGATGTCAATTCTATTATATCCGAACCAAACCGTTTCATTCCGATCTATACAAAATAAATCCGAATTGCCACCTTTGTTTCGATTTATAGCTAGAATTGCGTCAGTGATTTTGAGATTAGTAAAAATTATAACTGATTCACATTTAGAGATAATATTTTTTGAAGATGAGAAAATTAATTTTTGATACTGGTCCTGAGATACGCTTCTGAAAATATCCTATTACACGGTCATGTTTTGGAAACTTTGACCCGTCGACACCGTGTCCAAACTAGCTAAAGTAGCATAAAAGGATTATTAGCATATTCATGACCCCTCAGTTTTTTTTTGCTTTTTATAAGCATGTATTTTTAATGGCTTATAATGACTGCAATAGTTTTGCGTGCCTTTAATGCATTAAGATAACTTTAATGCTTATACACATGACTTATTGACAGACTTAAAATACATAAATAATACGCATTAATACTGTACTAAAGCGAGCTTTCAAGATTTCATCTGACCTCTCTTAATTTGAATCAGTGACACACTTAAAACTATTTGAATTAGTGATTATTCACCGAGGTTCAAAAATATTCAGAACAGTTTGGTCATTTTCAAGAAATTGCAAAGGATTTCAAAATTAAAAATAAGTTAAAAAAGGGGAATATATAGGTTACGACGGTTCGTAATTATGAACTGAGGATTTGAGTTCAATTTTACTTGTTCAAGAAAATTTCAAAGTACAAATTAGAAGTTGAAAAAATTGAACCTGATTTTACATTCCAGTATTTCCTAATTAGGAGTTAATAATACGCAATTTATTCACGGAAGGGATGTACGTTCCCAAGTGGGTTGATATGTAGGTATTAAAGTAAAAACTTTAGAGTAGCTTAGATGAAGGAGAAAATTACATGACCTTGCTATATGGTACACTTTGAAGAGATTTTCGTCTGCTCCGTCACCGAAATCTTCCTGAGCTGAAGCTGTTACCGCGTTCAAAGTACCCTCGAAGCGCACTTTGAAAGTATGCTAAAGAACGCAATTTTCGCACCCTCGTTCCGCTCCCAGGGGCTGGAATTGTCGATTCCTTCAGTCTAATTCTTGTATAAAGTTTTCAAATCTCGAGCAACTACAAAACACAGGCGTTGCTCCCAATTTCCAAAAATTACGTTCACATCTCTATCTCCCTAGATGCAGATAGAAAACATTATCAAGAAAATTACTTCACAAATTTATCTCTTCCAACCTGTGAATTACTATTTATTTGAACCCAACGAAGATACATATGTAAAATAATTTGAGTCAGGTAGCAATTGAATGAACTGTTTGTTCAGAAGAAAGAGAAATAAGAGAACATTAGAATTAGAATAATATTATTCTTGGAATTATTTTCTTCTAGAGTTTGTCGATTTTCCAAGGATTACATTTCTTGGAAATTCGTACCTCATTTCGTCACTGCTCTGCCATTGGTGCTCACAAGCTATCTGATGGGACTCGGGTAGAGAGAGGGGATAGAGAAAGCGTGGAGACGAGCGAGTGGGGGGTCCGTGTAGTTCAGTTCGCTTCCGACTCACGTGGAATCTACATCGGAAGAGTTAAAAACTGCACGCACCGCGTTCGCGATTAATTTAGAATTCATGAATATCTTCCGCAGAATTTTAAAGTAACAAGTGTTCTTATTTCTTTCTAGTAATTTATTTTGTGAGTGGTGTTACAATTGTGCAGTGTTTTTATTGAGTTTGTTATTCCGCTTATTCATTGGGACTTGTGCTGTTTGGTGCACATCAGGCGGAGTGGGGGAATCGAGAAGCTCAGTTCAGTCCCGACTCGTGTGGAATCTAAATCGGAGGAGTTAAAAACCGAACGTTCCGCACTCGCGATTAAGTTTATGTTCATGAATATCTTCCGTAATCATTTAAAAGTAACAAGTGTTTTTATTTCTTTCCGGTAGTTTATTTTTAAGTGGTATTTCAATTGTGCAGTGTTTTTATTATTTGATATTTTGCAACCGTTTTCCAAGCTTTATGCTTCTTGGAAATTCGTGTCAGAGTTCTTTTCTGCGTTCCTTTGTTAGAATGCATATACTGATTTCCGAGAATCGGGCGGTTGATGTTTTCAATCTCGATGCTTTTATGAAGGTCATTGAATTTAATTCCCTTTTGAGTAAATTAGTTTCCTACTTTGTAATTATTTACTATTTATTTGTGATTCTTAGGAATCCGTCTTTGAGTTAAGTTAATTGCACCCGCGATCGTTTTTATTGGAGTTTGTTGATGTGACCTTTTCCACAACAAGATTTTAATAACAATGAAATGAGGCAAATATATCAGTGTTAGTGTTAGTGTTAGTGTCAGTGCTGTACCGTTAAATGGATTATGAAGAGCACGAGGTTCAGGGAACATCGAGCAATTTGGATTTGGAAGCACGTAAGTACGCTTTTTGTTTTTAGTAAAAAAAATTCGGTTTTGATTTCAGCTATAATTTGAATTAATCTCATGAGACTAATTAAAATATCACTTAAAGAAAAAGTTAAGTGAGATATCTAAATGAGCATTCAAACAATAAAAATATTTTTAAGCGAATTCAAGTTCGACAACTTCTACTAAAAATTGATAAAATAATGATTTAATATAATTTGCCAATAAAAGTAGAAAAAATACTAATAAGAAGGTTTTCGTGTCAGAGAGAATTTATTAGGTTTTGTTCGTTTATTCCTCAGCTAAATGAAACAGGGAGTGACTTGTCCCTATAAATCAGTTATTTCATGACTGATTCAGATTTATGAAGGTAGAGGAAATAAATATTTTATATTTTTTATCTTTCCTGCAATGCTATATATTTTTTTCGCTGTCTATCAATTTCTACGTTATTTAATTTACCGTATATAAGGGTAGACAATGAAGAAATCTTGTGAAACTCAAAACCGGCTCTAAGTGCATAAAAAAGTAATACAAATTTTTAGCAAAAATCATCTATTGTTCGTTGAAAAGTTTGCAAAGATAAATATAATAGAATACGCCAGAAATGAATACCATTGTTTATAAGAGGAATGGGGTGGAATATGAAACAAACAGTGATTCCGAAAAAGAAATAGTTCGTTTCTCTAATTTCACATCTCTTTTTTCACTGAGAAATTTTGCCTATTTTGTTTCACTACCACTGCCGATGAATCAATCTCGAAATCAATACAATAGAACGAAAAATTTGGTTTTTAGAGACAATTCATAACAGAATGTTTTGGAACCAATGTAGATTTCCTCATCAAGGTAAAAAAAAAGACAGTATGGATCATAAAAGTTGATCAAACAAGAGTTGTCTATTGCATTGTGCCTCAAGTAGGGATTTTAAAACCAGGAAGGAACTGAGGCAACTGAATCTAAAAAACGGTTAAACGTGCTAACCCCGTGGGTAAATCCGTTTGTCCGATAAAAGAAAGGAGAACTAGAGGGAGAAAGCAGGAAAGGTGCATCCTCAAATTATCAACGGTAAAGAATGTAGATATATACCAGAAAAGGAGAAAGTCCATTCGATTCGCATGCTCTTTCTCTCCATTGCAGAAGGTGAGGGTATCCGTTTTTCCCAAAGGACCAATCCTGAGCCTCCTTATAGTCTAAACCGAAACTACTAAAACGAACATTCATGTCTAGCTTCTAGTCCCCAGGGTTCTGCTCTATTCCGTATCCAACGATATCTATGTCTATTTTTGACCACGTTTGGTCAGCTGTTTATGCTTACACCGAGCATCGAGCAACATTATCATAATGAAGACAGCTACTATCTCCCTCTATCCGATCTTCCATCTCTCTCTTCTGCAGAGTCTGCACACTGGAGCCCAGAGTGGTCCGGCAACTGGGTTGACACCACGCTCCTTTGCACTACTTCCCCTCCTTACTTTTTTATCTCCCTTCCCCCTTATTTTTTTATCCCCCCGCTTTTACCTGTCTTCCTGTGAATTCAAAGTGCTGTCTTTAGTCAGGACATTGCCCGCTACAAGAAGTCTTGAAAGATTTCCAAAATGTAGACTAGGATGTGTGAAGAAAATTTCTTTAGATATCATATATCCTTGTTTTTATCATCGGAAAATATTTCATAAGTAAAAACAGGTTAATATTGACTTTTGAATACATTCTAATTAATCTATACTAAAATTCGTATTTATTGTATCAGAATTATGTATTCATAATTAGAGGTTTTGTTATTCCCTAATTGACTAAATTGTGCAGTCTATAAGGCTATAATTATGGTAAACAAATGTTGTTTTAATGTAAACTAATTCTTTGAAGAAATTGCTTTACCAACTTAATAAACTAATTTCGTTGGTCTTAAAGAGAGAGATCGGGTTCTATCTCCTTATATCCGGGGATTGAACGAGTTTGTATAGACGGTCCTGGTAATCGAGAGTGGGAGCGAGAAAAAATCTGATGTAGCGCACTTTAGTAAAGGGGAATAAAGGGAGAAGAATGAGAAACCTGCTCCAAGTCGCCGCACCGTACTTACAATACAATAAAATAACAAGTTGCCCGAAGAGCGCCTTGCAAACCTGAGCCCAAGAATAATTCGTGGTGTACATATCTACCAAAGTCCTCATGATGCTGGGTCATATTTTATAATTAAATAAACCAAGAAAAACACACTTTTCATATACTATACAAACCCCTACCCAAGAATTTGTTATTCTTTCTGAACTATTTCCGATTAATTCGTTCCAGTAATAATAATATTCATTCAAAACAACATCTAATATTTCTTTAGCTTATTATATTTGATTAAATTTGTTTAATTCGGACTAATTTAACAAAATACTTATATTTCACTTTTCACATTATTCTCGGTGCTTTTTAATACTGTTCAAATGATTTTTTGTTGAATTATAACGATACAATATTTTCATTGCTGCATCAACGATGCGAACTGTATTTACATATCTAAATTTCAATGGGCACAGAAAGAATATATATTCTTTGGTTTCTTATCTAATAAAAAATATCTCTAACAAGATTACGTCACATAGGCTACTTCCATTTCCCGACGTCGTCGTCGTTGTCGTCGATCGATCGCAATTTTCGTCAGTGACTCACGTAAAGTAACAGGGTGTCCTCAGGATTGAGCACTAGGGGGTAGGTACATTAAAGCAAGGGCGGATGACTAAGCCGGATTCCCTACGAAATGTTTTACGCTTTCTTAGAATCAAAGATACCCTAGTTGTTTGCCCTTTTTCCATTATTTAAACAAAAAAGACGTGACCAAAATCAAATATTATGAACGCTAATTATTTGACAAATGTAGATTATATAAATGTAAAAATTGTATCAATAGGAAATCTAATAATTCCTCAATTTTGAGTAGTGGATTGCAATATATTATTCAATAGAAATATTAAATACAGTTTCATTAATTACTGGCTTTGCGTACTGAAGCCCACCAACAGACTTTCAGCGAATGAAATGCACTTGTTTCAAAGGATTGTTGAATTGTAATATGCCATTTAATCCGCAGTTATAGACAAGAAGGTTGAGCTTGTAATTTGTGATTAATTAAAAATTTTAATTTCAAAGAAAACATTTCACTTCACTTTTCAGGAAGAAAATAACGAACATTCTTGAAGTAAAAGAATATTCGGATTTAAATCCAGAGGTGAAGATGGAATGAAAATAATAATTCATCTCGAAACCTGAATTTTAAAATAGGGAACCCTGAAGTTCTGACCCCTTGGACACGTGTGACCCCCTGGCCCTAGTTACGTTTGGTCTCTGGCCCTTGCCCTGCTTGCCCTTGTTGCCCCCGGGGGTGCCTCTCTTGGTGTCCATTTTACCCCAGTGAATTCGTTCTTCTGCAATCTCCTACATACAACCCTATAGCATCAGAGACCAAGAGACCAGTCTAGATATTTATTCCTCAATCCGGTTTTTCGCAGGAATCGATATATATATATATATATATATATGGCATATACATATACGATATACGTGAATACGAATCTCCTGCTCGCTCCGTCACGTGTAAGTTCGTCCCACGAAGCAGGTTGTTCGAATTGAATCTCTCTTGAACGAAGAGAGAAAAAAATTACAACTGTGTCCGAGCTTGAAAGAATTTTATTCCGTTGCAAAGGTATTGCCAATCTTCACTGATAGAGATGTGGAGCAATTGAAAAGTGATGGATTTATATGGCAGGAGAGAAATAACAGGCGGAGTTAGTAGCTTGTCAATTGAGAGAGTTATCTGTAATTTAAATTTACGCTTCAGTTTAGTCAATTTCAGTGGGAGAGATAAAACTATCCGATTATTGGCAATAAATAGCGAAAAAATGTCTGTCCTTTGGATTTAAAGAACAAATGTTTTATGTTCAAAAAATAAGAATTTGACAAGGCCTAAAATGTTTTAAATACCGTACAATTTTTTTAAATGTGTGGATAAAGAAACATTAATAACAAAAAAATTTGTAATTATTTTGGCAGCAATATAAAAAAAACTGAAATTATCTTCAATATCATTCTAAAGACGAAAATGCCAGACTGACTACCCTTTAATCAGTAATGCAATATGTTCGGCATTAGATGAAAGCAGGTTTAGAAAACTAGTTTCTTTTAAATGTCTGTTTGGCTCTATTGATTTTATATTCATGTATATACATCCAAAAGTATTTAATCTATTGTGTTTCCAATTTAAAGACCTCCTGGTGCTTGAGAACATTTAAATTCAAAATTGTGCAGAGGTAAAGGGGTTGAAATTCGAATTCTGACCTATCCATAAAATTATATTTACCTCTTTACTTCATATGAATTGCTTTGAATTCCTTTTTTTATTTGAATAGATTTGGATAGAAGTGCGTATACAAATTGATAGTGATTAACCCCTCGTCTTCATTATTCTCTTAATAGAGTCTCATTGAGATATTTGGGATCGGTGTTTGCATCGAGATTTAGATCGCAAACAGAGATCTATCGCAGAGGCAAACCAGCTATTAAACCTATTAGAGCTGTGCCCGGCTAGACCCCAGAAAGGTTACACAATTAGGTAATGGCCAGGGTTCAGAAAGTGACCCCTCTGTTGGGTATTACCGTATCTCCCCAACCTTCAGTTCCACAGTTCCACCTTCGAATTCCCAACATAGATCCATCGGCATGCACTCTTCTTCTTTCTTTTCCTCTTTTCCCTTTCTGTTTTGCGCAAAAGCTGTTTTTCTTTCTATGCTGACACTTGGCAAAGATGAAATTTCTCGATTGCGATTCAGAATCATTGATCTGTGAATAGAATATCTGCTTCAGACCAGCAGCAGCAGTAGGCTCCAATTTTCGTTATTGAGCGCGCCTAAGTGCACTTGCATCGGCCATAGGCATACTGACATTAATTCCCGTATAGCTAATCCATTCACTGACGAAGCCTCGTTCACATCAGAAAATACTGTTCATGAGCTGCAGCGATTCAGCGATCGTCCAATCAACGGTTTCAGACTCTCAATAGATTCACCGAGTTCAAGGCAAAACAGGATGTCCACTTTCACCGTAAGCTGCGCTCGCCTTCGTTTTCGTGTGATCTCATCCAGTGAAACTATCGCAAAAAAATTATTCAGTTCTCTCCTGCACCATGAGAAATATTTTTTGCGTGGTAGGCAAACTTAAAAGGAAAACTCAATGGGTATTTTTGCAAAAACACATCGATCATCATAACACTTATAACTTATCATCATAACACTTAAGACTCGCAGTTTGAAACATTTGAGACGATATGCTCAAGCATAATGCACTTTTATACCTGCAGGTTATTTTAGTAGCAGGTAAATAGATGCATTGATGGGGCCATGAAACCAGTTGAAAGCTCTTTAAGTGTTTTGTAACTGCGTTGAAATTGCATTTGAATAGTTTTCTACAGCATTCTATTCTCCATTCTCGGAGGTCTACCATCTGGTGGTGATGGACATGAAATGCAGAATGAATCTTCATAAAGTGAAGATTCGACCTTTTTCCAGGTCGGTTATAGATATGAATTCAGTGTGTGTTCTATGGTGCTGGAAGCAGGAAAGAATTGGCACACGGGTGTACTGAAAGAAGTCTCAGAGGACCAGTATATGGTGCATCGAACTACCCTGAAAGTGGAAAATGTAAATTTTACGAACCAAGCAGAAGAGGGTAAAAAGAAAAATATTCATAACTTATAAGCGAACTAAGTAATTATCATATCAACTTCCACATATGAATAATTTATTTAATACATATCATTCTTCTCTTTTAAAAATGTATTTTGTAAACACAATTCGAACTCAACATTTGCAGACAATTTTTGGAACTTTCATTTCAATTTTAAAGGATTTCAATTATTTCAATTATTATTATTTTTAGTATTAGATATACAATCAGTCTGACGTAATATTGAGTTCCCAACATCGTCCAAAATAAATTAGTATGACGTCATAAAGAGACTTTACGAGGTGCCTAGAGGCAGAAGATTTTGCACAACGATGCACGCATTGAGTTCGCATATAATCGCGAAACGCGTCGATTACGCACAAGTTAAGAAGGATGTGCGAGTTAACTTGCCTCGTTACATTAGCGGAGATGAACTCATTCCGCCAACCCCCTCTTTCCCTCTCTGTACTCCCACCATAATTTTTTTTCTCTCTCTACATTACATCTCCTTGATTTTATTCCTCTCTCATTTTCCCCACTGTTACTTCCCCCCACTATAAGTGTCCTTCTCTTCTTTTCACTCTGTATTTCCCCTTCCGCAACTGCCCTCATGACGAGACCCCGAGATCATTCTTCATTTCTTCGCCCACAGACACTACACTTTTTATTTTACTCTCCACATCTATGACAGATTTAACGAACTTTAAAAATCACATTTCTTCTTCCTCGCGATGTTTACCAAGTTCAGGTCCGGAAGTCGCCGAAATGAAATAAAACTATATATAATTAGTGAAAATCAACACAATCCAGCCGATGGGAAAGAAAAACGTTGGTATAAAATAAATTACATCTTTTGTAAAAGAGAGGTAGAGAGAGAGAGAGAGAGAGTAGTATCAATAATGTACGGAACCGTATTTGTCTATTAATGCAGATAACGATCGCAATTATTATTTTTCTATTCTTAAGGTGCGAATGTATTTTATCGACCTTTTTAGAGTAGAGTTTTAACGTAACAGTTAGCTGTTTTGTTCCTTCTGCAAGAGGAGGTCAGATCCTAATCTTATTCGCCTGTGAGTCACGAACGCGGTCGAATGATCACGAAAGTACGAATTATTCGTCTACCGGGTCGAATCGCATTGGCCCGTGTGAATAAAAAGAGAACAAAACAGATATGTCGATATCAGGGTCGGTGTACTTCACTTTTTTAAGATTCAATTAGCTAGGAACATATGGTTTTGTTTATTAGAAAATTTTAATTTATCGTTCTGGTTATAGTTACTATACTAGATATTAGAAGATATTGACCAGTCTAGTTATATTGAGTAGAAAAATATTATATTATTTTTTTTTTTATTTGTCTGGTAATGTTATTTTTTTAGGATAAGTGAAAAAAGAAAACGGTTTTCTCCTATTACACCTGCTGAGTTTCGTTTCGTCTTCACCATTCAATCTCGTTACCAATACGTGCGAGGCAGTTTCCCCAAGTTTTGAAGGAGCCGTTACGTCGATATATGTACCATACAGAGAGTGGGGCAAAATCTCTTTGGATGAGGCTCTAACGAAGACATAACGCGATTAATTCAATTGCCCCTTTAATTAACACGAATCAGTGCATGGGTGCCTTCCTCGAGAACAAATATTTAGTCAATTATCACGTCACACGTGCTGAGATTACTCCAGATCTCAATCTTCTTCTCAGCACATCGTAGTTGCACTGATGCTCCTATTTTCCAACACGTCACCTTGATCGATAACAATTAAATTGTTCCCTCATCTCAAATAATCCGGTAGAAAAATTACTACTTCGTATAACTTTCATCTTTCCCTTTCCTTTTTCTCCTTTCCCGTTGCTCTTCATCTTCCTTGCACCGAGTGCAGATCGTACCTGAGAAATGGATGGCAGAGATAAAGGATCCTTTTCTCCTCAGACTTGCCTTATCACTCTTTGAACATTCATTCGAAAGAGTAATGCTGCGAAGTGAAAGAAAGCGGAAGAATGTAAAGTAAAGATGGTGCAGGGTAAATGAGGATATGTTGTCTCATAAAAAAGAAAGAGGTTTATAATAGTTTCATTTTATTACTGGAAACCGCATTGCCTGTGACTGCTTGCCACTATGCATATCTTAGAAAATATTAGCTATTGAAATCCCTTGAAATAATTTGTAATATCTTAAAATCAAATGAAAT
This sequence comes from Synergus laeviventris, assembly GCA_032275145.1. Lineage (NCBI taxonomy): Eukaryota > Metazoa > Arthropoda > Insecta > Hymenoptera > Cynipidae > Synergus > Synergus laeviventris. The sequence goes on from JAUESI010000035.1 coordinate 920,224, forward strand.
TTCTTAAAATCAATGATTTCAATCTATTGTAAACACGTTAAAGTAAGAATTTTCCTGTTTTATAATCCTTATAAATTAAGCAGCCATACAAATCGCCACTTACGTTGTCGATTCATCTTCTGCTAATTTCGATCTCTAAATGTAAGAAGCGTGTAATTTAAATGATCTACTGCGCATTAAGTGGCTGTTGATGTCGTAATTATATCACACCGAGATCTAAGAAAGAGAAGGTGGAGGATTGGAAGATTGGAAGCAGAAATGAGAAATGTCGAGAGGGTATATAAGCTCGTTTCTTGGTAGCACTGACCACTGGGGGTAATTTTTGTTGCTTGAGTAAAAGGTCTCACGCTCAACACCCTTTTACACCCCTTTTGAGCTGGAACCACACACACATGTATATATATACACCATAGGTTGCCTAACAATCAGCCTAAGGGCAGTCTCCACACGTCGTCGTTAAGTCTCGGACTCCGGTCCGAGGAACCGGTCATTTTTCTGCAGCGATTTCTGCAGCCTCTCCTTTTCGTTATCCTTCTTCCTCTGTTTCTTTCTTTCTCTCCTTTTACAATTTTTTTTTCTTCTTTTCACTCTTTCTCTTTTGCGTGGATCCCCCCACTTCAAGATCGGTTAAGCCACTATTCCCCCTTTTGGTCCAAGAGACTTTGTTCGGCAAAGTGCAGAAAGAAGGTTCCCCTCCGACATCAGCATCAGCCTCAGTCCTCTCGGATGCGAAGTCGATAGAATGGGGTCAATTGTGAAAGCGTTCACCAGCCGCTTCTTGAAAGCGACAGAATTGATTTTTCTCAACGAGGAATCTCATCTCCATCCTAACGTAACTCTGCCGAAAATTAGAAATGATCTTGACCGATCCAGACTCGAGGTCGGGGTCAATGAACTGAATATTTTTTTCCGTGATATTCCTTTGATCTTCTAATTGGAAAGGAAAGTGTTTTTCAAGAGTTTTTGTTTTAATTAACTGATGAGCAGTTCAAACTGAAGAGTAGACATTGGAAAATGTTTGATTTAAAATTTGCAATTTTTTCTTTTATTTTTATTATAAGAAACTAGCATAATTATTAACTAGCATTATAAGTATATGTATATTTTCCCATGATGATGACTCTTTCTTCAGTATAGAAAAATAGATAATATAGAATTGCGATTTTTATATTCTTGTTATCCTAATAATGCATTTCTCCATATAATAATTCTCATTCCTGAGTTTCTTAATTAAAGACAAAAGCATAGCGTGACTTACGGGAGATTTTAATCAAAGTTACATCATTAAGATAAAAGAGCTAGACTATTTTCAGGACAGTAATGAAAAATGTGAGGAGGTATAAAAAACATACAGAGTGCTTCATAAAAAGAGGTATGATTAGCGGTCCATATACGCTCGACCGTTATGTTGAGGTTGGAAAGAAGTCTTTTATATAGGTGGCTTTTTATACATGTAGATAATTAAAGCAAGCAGATTTTTCGTAGTAACTCACGTGTGACTTTAAATTTATTAAATATGAATTATTATTCTTGATTATAAACTTTCAAAATATTCGAGAGAAAAGAGTTCTAAATGTTTCTGATTTTTGAATAGATAATAAGAGTCAGATAAATAATTCGATTTTTCATTTTCAAGGGGAAACTTCTTAACAGCAATTAACCTCAAGTACTTTTTAATCGACATTTTCGTCTGCAGCGCCTTATACGTCGCAATTCGGCAAAATTAATCCCATCCAAGTGCCTGCGGCTAATACCATATAACGTGAATCATCTTGCTCTGCTAATAAAGTTAGCCAAGTAAACTCGTCGAGGAAAACGAGATCTTTATTCGTCGAAAGCAAGGCATCTTCATAAAATCATAAACACGGAAAATACGTACATGTAACTCAGATCTTAATCTTCTCGTTAAATACGTAGTTATAATGATATGTACAACTAATTTGGTTCATAAGACTTAGCAGCATATTAGTTCCCATTAGATCTAGTCTGGCTCAATTTGCTGTACTAATAATTTTTTATACTCCTTCGTGATTCGTTAAAACTTCCCCTTCTACTTTTTTTATCGCTTTTCTATCGGTTTACATGAGTATATTATAACTAATTGCTCTAAAACTGTCTGCAGTTGCTATTTATTATTGAAAAAAAAGAAAAAGTGTTTTTGCGTCAAGGACTCGTGTTTTTATGTTTAAAAACAGCTTCTGGAGTTTACGGTTTGCAATTATCATCCGGAACTTGATAAAATCTTCCGAGGACTGATACGATTATATAGTTTTAATCTTACTTTTAATATCTAGCATGCTTAGAATTTTATAGAGATTTTTCAAGAGATTTTTCAAGAGATTTCGAGATACTTTCAGTGATTTAGAAAATTTCAAAAAGGATAAATTCTAGTAGAGCAATAAAAGTACTTGAAAATATATTACTACAATAAATTTGATGGTAAAGGCAATTGCAGTCATAGGTTAATTTTTTGTTTAATTTGAAAGTTCAATTGAATCATCAAGCGATTCCTTATTGGGAGAGTCGACTCGCGTTAGAGAGAAAGAGAAAGAGAAAGAGAATGAGTAGGGTTCGAATGGTTAGTTGATCATGAATCTGTAACTCTGTTCTCGTGTTTCATTGGAAGAAAGGTTGAAAATGGTCAAGTGACCGAAAGAGAGAGGAGATTCTGATAGTGGATCGACAATCTAGTATATATGTGTGTAAAACCTTATCATGAGTGAACCACATGCTGTGACTCTGACTCTGACTGCAGACTCTTGACTCCGTATCCTCCTTTCAATTCTCTTTCCAAAGACACTCGTTTTACACGACACTGGTGTCCCATATTGCCGTCCTATCTGTCGATAAGACTCAGAATTATGCAGTGCAGACTGAATTCAATCCATTTGCATCGAAAACATTTCCCAGGAAGCAATACTTCTCTTGGAATTCCAGTCCCTTTCAGATTGGAAGTACATACACACTGCTCTACCGTGTTAAGTCCAGTTTTGGTTGGTCTGGACATATCATGAAGGAATTGGTCAGGTAAAGGAATTCAGGCGGGTTCCAAGGCTTAACATGAAGGAACTTATCTCGGTAGAGCAGTGTATAGTCTATTTACAAAATTACAGATTTCTTTGTTCTTTAAATTTAAATTTAAATCATTACAGAGCCAAAACAGTGTTTGGAGTGAAAATGGCTTTTGAGATACACGAAGTTAATTTACTATCAAAATTAATCCTCAAAAAGTTTGAAAAAATACCCGTAAATGTAACATTTATTTAAGACTGATAAAACTCTACAGAAAATTACCATTACCGAATCGGCACACGGCAGAGACCTATTTGTTCGATAACTTTAATTACCTACAATTAATGTAAACAAACTTCTAAAGCTTGTTAAAACTTCTGCTTTACAAGTCTCTAGAAAGTTATGCAAGCTTGTAAGGGGAATACGGATGAGGGAAATGGAAACAAAAGTTAAAAAGAGACAGTACCCAAGAAAATTTCTCCAATACAATTTTCTGTAAATATTTTGAATTTTCACTCAAAATTTGACTTTAGGTTTTAATCATAAAAATGTTTATTTATTTTGAAGATGTATAATAACTATTATAAATCAATTATTTGGACCATGCATGTTCCCTGGTAGCTTTTCCGGTGGAAATAACAAAACGAAACATGACAGAGACTTGGCGAGTGCACACTGGCAAGGCGCGAGAACAGGGTATGAAAAGTTGTTACTGTCAAGTGCCAACTACCGATGCATGATGATTGCGAATAATTTTGGCCGACTAGTGGACTAGGCTGTCAAACTGCCTTCTCGTGTCTCACCTTTCGCTCGCTCTGTCCCCTTAAGACCTCATAACTCCCTCATTAAACTATTTATAGTTTATGGCAGCAGGCAAACTAGGGCATAAAACGAAGACATGGCATCTGGGCTCGTCAGTAAATTTGCGAATTTATATCAAATCCGATCCATGCACGATGTTCGCTTGAGATTTAATGGACATATTTTAAACAGAAAATATCATTCGCAGACTACATTAGATATTTTATTTAGAGGGGATTATTTGGATCGTCGCGTCAATTATATTAAATCAGTACACTCAAATATGCATGATCGCAAATATTAGTCTTATCTAGAGTCTGCAGTATATATCTTTATGTATAAAAATGAAAATTAGAGACGTATAAGTTTAAATAAATCCTGTGAAGCTATTCTGGAAAAGCAGGAAGTGAAAAGTAATGAGATGCCCTCTGTCCAACCAGCACGATTTCTGTTGCCGGCACGATCTAATTTGAATGAGTATGACGACGAGAGAATCTGATATACTCCAGACACGCGGACAGACGGCTGTTGTTTAAACCAATTAAGGTCTGACCTAGATAGTTTCTCGTCCCTACATTGACGAGGAACAAGGTACGATAGTGACGAAAAAACACAGCTCAGTTGTAGGTAAAAAAGTTATAACATTACTCAGATTTGAAATCCCTTTTCAAACTGCTTTTCATTGAGCTATCGATCTCAGACAAAATACAAAAAGTTGGAACATAAAATAAAAACACAGAAAATGAAGTATTGCAAGAATAATCCGAATAATTTGGTTCAGGCAATCGGGCTTATTTGGTTACAAGTTGCATGCCCGGGTGAAAGGGAAAATTGCACCCTCTCTAGTCAAGTGTATACCCTTTTCTTCTCCCACGTCTTTAGATTGTTCGACTTTGTCCTAACGTAAATATACGAGACGGGTACTGACTGCAGAATGCGAATAAAACTAAGATTAAGAGAAACGTCTTTTCAGAGTTTCAGTCAGAGGGGCAGCGCCGATGGCAGTGGAGAGAAGGTTGGTTCGGCAGACAATATTAAAGAGGGCTGCGATGCATCTCGTCGAAGAAAAACACGGTTGAAAAAGTACAGTGCCTCTAGCCGGTCCTCAGAGTTACTGGCATTTCTCGAGGACGAATCGGATCGGATCTCCTCCTTCCCTTTTGGCCCGGATGTTATTCGTACGTGAGCCACGATGGTCCTTTTGAACGTTGGCGCTCGGCGTTTGCTCCTTCTTATTCGGTTTCTTTATCTCAAATTTTCTTGCTCTCAAAGGTATTCAGGATCCTGCTTTCTTTGCAAGCTTTTGCCTTCTTATCCGTATATGAATTATCCGCTCGGGAGTCCTGGAACAGTCGGAACTAGTCGGTGTTGGATTATATGCAGAGCAACTCCTCTTTTTAGCCTCCAGTGCGTAAGGATCTGCAGTTTGGAAATTGGACTGCATGTTTGAAATCCATAAAGTCAACTATTGAAGTATCATCTAAAACTTTTTCATAATATTTAATTGCAGTTTAAAATTACTCGTTTTGATTTATGCATCATGTATCAAGAAATTTGTGGGTTTCAACGCACAATTTTTTGGTTGAACACATACCATGTTTTCATTAGAGTAGTTTCGAAGCGTATTTTCTGGCCGAGTGAATCCGCAGGTTGCGTGCTACAAACTCGAATGCCTAGTGTAGCTATATGTACGTAGGCGAGCGACCCACCCCGAATCTCAAAACCTGTCCTGAAATCACGAATGATGTTCAAGGATCCTCATTGGTCACAGGCTTTAATGGCTCATAAATGTAGTTTATGAAGCCAGCTTAAATCCCTCCGCTATTTTCACATTCAAGCCAAGAGCCAAGACTCAATACGTTCCTTTTAAGCAACGTGCAAAATGAGGCGACTAGTGTTCCTAACCATTGGTTGTTAATCGACTGCGAATCTTGGTTGAAATGTTAACGGAACCAAGCCAAAATGATGGGATGCTTTTTATTTCAGTCCACAATATCCTCTTTCGTGATACAAAGTCAGACATTAACTCACACAGTGTAATTTAATCGTAAATTTTATAATATATTTATAAAATAAATTTTGGTTAATATTACTGGAAAAAATATATTCTATATAGTGTTTCTTGGAATTTTCAGAAATTTAAACAGCATACAGGACAGTAGGACATGAAAAAAACCTGAAACTTTTTTATATAAAGAAAAGTCTATTACTTCTACAAGCCAAAGAGGTTTTTCATCTTTTAGAAAGTCGAAATTTACATCTCTTTCTACTCCTTTATCTCCTGGGAGATTCTTTCCTTCTGATTATTACGTCCCTTTTCTTCCTTGATCTCGATTCCGCGATCCCAATTCTAGCATCGCATTGATTTTTTTAGCAAAATAAAACTAGAAATAGAAAAAATATTCTAAAGACTGCTATTTTTCTCTGTATTTTAATGACAAATTATGAATGTGTTTTGTGAGCATTGCAGGTATTCAAATATCGTTTTTGCTTATTATGTTTAAACCGTATCACGCAACGCTTATTCCCCATAATTTTTGCATAAAAGCTTGCGTCTTGTTTGACAAGTTACCATCAGCAGTGTGGAGCGGCAATATCGGTTTTGTTTTACACGGCATATACAATTATATATATTATAGAAGCATGCACAATGCTTCTTCAACCATCTTAATTAGATATTATAATGTTCAGAATTTCATATTACGTACAAGAGATGGTTGTATAATAATTATTATTACTAAAAGTAATAATTATAAAGTTTCAAATATATAATACGGAGAAGCAAAAGTGACCTTATAGTGCAGAGAATTGCTCATAAATAACATAATAGTACTTTGTACTGAAACTAGGATTTCATGTTCATCTAGAATGTAAATGTAAGAACTTAATGGAGCTTCCTATAAAACGGCATTTATTGTTCAGAATGATGCATTTATTGTATTTTCCTTTGATGTCAAACAATATTGGCTGTTAGACACAGACATAACTTTTGAGTTAATAACTCATCTGGAGGTTGTTACAATGCATTTGATGTTGTCGTGAGTCTAGTCTGAAGTTAGCAAGTTGAAAGCGTTGTTCTGAACGCCAAACATGAGGTTTCGTTTATGGCAGTAAGCTTGAGTCTTTATTCTTATATGTCTGTAGTGTTTGAAGCCTTTGCCAAACAAAGTCTCGTCTTCTTCAGTCCTGCATATATTCTGCTTTGTTGGACTTATATTATCTCGCAAAGTAGCCTAGAAAATATTGATGTCATCTTCTCATCTTTCTTTCTTTTCGTGTTACATTAAACTTGCTTTATCATTAATTATCATTCCTCGATAAAGTAGAATTCGTTTTGAGAAAGTGAGAGCTTGCTTGAACTCTTAAAGTAAGAAGATTCTATTTAAAAAATTTGATTTCTGAGTAACCCCGAAGTTAGGTATTTGTAGCCGGTGGCGGTTGTCCTTTACTCGTATAGCAGCAGGTGCAGCGAATCGAGGGAGATTTGCAAGCAGACAGTAAGTGCAAGGCGCAAGCACGATACCGATGGGGGTTTGCGACGAGATGAATTTCTAATGGGAATTCGGTTCGATCGTGTTTCATTCGTATGGGATATATTCCCGTTATATATGTATGTCCGTTTCACCGCAAGTCGAATTCTATGCTTCTATAGTTATAGCCGTACATTCCAGCTGCGTTTTTCTTGTCACACAGCTGCTCCTCCTAGCTTCTCTTTGTTTTCTTCCGTCCAAAGTACTAACACCACCAAAACAATCCTCATCCTGACATCTAACAAAACAGACTTACTGCAACCACTAACAGATTAACAAGTATTTTTACATACAAATTTTTCCATCCTTCTAACCGAGGATTAACAGAGATATTTTTTATTCACAGACATGAGAACTAACATTTTCAGAGTCTAAAAGGTGGATGGGACGAGGAGGATTATAATAAGAATTTTTCTACATTTTTCTGTTAATTTTTTGTATATTTTTCCCGTAACCATAAACATAAGGAAAAAATTGCAAATGTCAGATTTTGAAATATCATTCATCAACTTTAAAGACATCAATTAACAAAAACGTGTCAGGTCCAATGTAGAAGTTGCTCATTGAAAAACACGAGTGGAATTTTAATTATAATGGTCGAAAACTCTTTCCACTCGATTCAGAGTATGTGATGCGTACGTGACTTCAACGTGAGAGTATTTCGTACGTTAACCACGTTTGTGCCCGTACGACTGCAGTACACAATCACAAACTCGAGGGAGCACTCGATAATAATGAATTCTGCATAATTCCAAGCATGACTGATGGTCGATTATTGACGTTCAGACGACACATTGTTGCTCACTGAGCACAAACTTGACAGAATATAATTTCGTAATTGCATCTTACCATTACTTTACTAATTACCCATTCAATCAGAACTAATTGAATAGATTTTTATGCTTTATTAATAATAATTACAATCTTACTTATTTAAAAATATGCTTCAGTAATGTAGGATTATCTTTATGACTTAGATGTTTAACTTTAAGGGAGGTAATTTGATTTAATCATCCTTGTAATGAGAAAGCACGATTCTTGGAACCCAAAATTAACCTGATTTCGTTAAAACGCTATTCTAAATCCTATCTTGTGGTTAGTATCTATATTCTATATATCTACCATTCGCGGATAGAACGCGATCACAAACTTAATCTTCATTTTCTCAAGAACCGTGCGAGACTGTCCTTAACCACACTTTATCCTCATCAACGATCGTAAAATGCGCTAAGCACCAATTACATCTCGAGTACTTTCTGGTATGCTGGACGAATAACAAATAATGTCTGCTTGGTTATATATAGCACGCCGGAATGTGTACTGCAAACTACAATTTAGATTAGGATCAAGTGACCTTCATTGTTCGACTTTACCTGCTTTAAGTGCAATATCAAAAAGTATTTAATGTTCTGCGTTACATATTTTCGTTTCAAGCAAACAACTGAAACACGTTATTCGGACTAACAGCCTCTAAAGCTTCAATATGCAAATTAAAGAATTTTTTACATATTCAGTAACATAACTCGGAGGTTATACAATATGCTAAAAGAATTGCAATTGAAATAATTCAAATGTTTAATTTAACTGCATGCATTTTTCCCTAAAAAATTACCTGACATATAAGTAATTTTGTGCGCAGTGTAATATACATATTTGCTTAATTCGTAGCGGGATCGACGTGAGATATGTGGAATGTGTAGAGTATTTCACACTTAGTATTTTGCATTGTGTGGAATTCTGCTCACGGGAATTGGGAATTTTCCTAATTTCCCACTCCTCCCTGGGGTGAACCCACACGTTTTCCTGATTATTAAAACAATTCTTTTACGTAAACTCGTAAACCATTCATTTATTAACCGTTCTCTAAATCTTCGTCGATTACATTTTATTTTTACGCAGATTATTATTATTATTCCTAGAATAATAATAATCATCATGATCACATCTGAATTCCCGCGGTTCGTTTGACTAATTACAATGTATCTAGTGCACATCAGACACGTATTAAAGTGATACATCAGGTTGATGCAGGAGGTTCGTGTCAAACTTGTGGAATTGACATCTATACGTGTAGTTGGTAATATGCATGTCATAGTGGAGACAAGATGAGAAAAGACCCTTGAGATTCGGTTGGGCGTTCAACCGCGATCAAACCGATTCTCGAAACGGAGATCAGAGTGTACAGAGCCGCGGGGAACAGTACACCGAGCTGCCGAGTTGAATGGCATTAATTAGGTGGAATACGCAAATAGAGGAGGGACTGTTCGATCGATCCTTCCAGAATCCTCTCTATATAGGTACTACTAGCATGCGTATGTGTAAGCGTAGTCGTGTATAGTTCGATCAATTTAAGTGAGGCATGACAATCATTTGTGATCGCAAAAAGCACACAGATTAGTGATCACTCGGAACAGGGAATCTCCATTAGCCTTTTCACCACGGTAACTACCGAAAGCACTTTTTCTCTTGCCTATCGAGGGAATGAATTCAATCCAGATATTTCTCATGTATTTATGGCTTATCGACCTATCAACAAATGCTTGATGTATTTTTCGAAACAATCGTTTACTGGAAATCATTCCTTTCAAGCTGAAAGAAACTTAGTATGGAATTTCAAGTCATGAACATGTTGAGAGCACGTAAAGATCCAAAGATGACTGCTTTCTGCATTATATTACAATATATTCTTTTGCATAATGTTTTATGTAAATGTTTTTATTAATCTGATAGTTTTTTAAATACTTAACACCGATACAGTCAGTTACAATCAACAATCTCAGGTTCTGAGTTTCTCTCATGGATTCTCTGTGCTTTAATTACTGACCATTGTCCATTTGTTTGCCATTCTCAAGATATAGGTATTGTTAGTATGCCAATGGCTGTTTGATCTTGGTCTCAAGTAAACTCGTAATATTGATTTGACATCTGATCGTTTCTTGAAAATGTAATAAATATGA